>JABFDZ020000042.1:9274933-9286149 GCA_019775955.2 Pollimyrus isidori
ACGAGTACCGATCGAGTCATAACATGTTTTTATCGGCCGATACCGATCTTCGGCCGATCGATCGGAGCATCCCTAGTATGGCATAGCAACTGTCCCAGTGTCACGCATCTTCCAGTCTCATTCTTAATCCTAAAAATCCATTCGATCATTCTATTCCAACATATGGCCATTCTGATGTGTGACCCATCTGAAGGAATGGATCCCAGTCATAAATCAGGGACAGTCTGTGAAAACACAAAACATTGAAGAAAACCACATTATGCAGTATCCGGGTAAACTCACATAGCTAGCAGCTTTTTCTGATCAGGGTTGTAACCGGGGCTTAGGCTTGTCCCTGGCAGCAGGGGGCACAAAGTCAGGGCACCCCCAGGCTGGCACATACTTGCAATGCTACAGGGGTAGTTTAGATATACAAGTTACCCTAAGTGGATGTTAGTGAACTGTGGGAGGAAACCAATGCATTCAGGGAAGAACATAAACTCCAGACGGACGTGGGGATCAAACCCTCAACCCTGGAAGTACAGTGGTACCTCGGTTCTCGAACTCACTAGAACTTGAATTTCTTGAAAGTTGAACAAACCAGTTTAACCTAGAACTCGATCTAAATATCAGAATTCAAACCGTGAACGCTGACCTAATATAAATTGGATACGCTAGGAAATGAGTCATATTACAATGCAATTTTTATTTGCATGCCTTCTTCACAGACTGGACGATTAACTAAATAAGGCAGTGCAACATTACAGTAACTAACAATAAATAAACCACTAACTTACGTGTACTATTAGAGCATTTATGTCAAAATGTATTTAAACTTTATTTTACCAGGTAAATTAACTGAAAACCTCACTGCTTTATGTGATATTCGGGAGAAATAGCAGATAACAAATTGGAACTACCTCTGATACAAACGTCATGCGTGTAACTAAATTTTTCAGGCAATAAGGGCAAAGGTGTGTCGTCACGGAGGCGGTTCCAGTTTGTGCAGCCGGGTGAGAGGTCGCAATGCATCTATACGTAATACATTGCGTCAGGATCAGAATACCTTGCTTTAGCTGTCAGCAAGTCAAACGCACCCACTGACCAGACTGGGTAAACAAACTGAAACGCGGACTTAATACAGAGGACTAATGACAACAACCAGAAACAGCTGATCATGTGGGGATCCCACACGAGGTTAACGAAGGGGCGTGGCACACGGAAGGAGCGGACTACCGGAGCATGACGGGGTAATGTTGGAATAAGATCTTTATTGTTTTGGAAGCCATTAAGAAAAAAAATGTTCTTCTTGTTTTATCTTGTTCAGTTTGTGTTTAAATTCTTAAAAAAACATATTTATGTGGAATTTTGTAGGGGCCAGATATCAATTAATTGGTTTTCCATTATTTCTTATGGGAAAAATTCGATTCGGAGTCCGGAATGGATTAAGTTCGAGAAACGAGGTACCACTGTATAAAGCAACAGCACTATACAGCCAAAACTAATTAAAAAAATCATTAATGAAAAATACCAGGCGGATAGCTTTCACCACCACGCATCGCTGTGGGTGACCTCTGACCACGTCGATGTGCCTCTGCAAATGACAATACAGTTTTTAAAATCTTACTGCAATTGAACACACTTTGTTTACCATGAAAAAATTATAAAAATGAGCCGGGTGAGAGTGAGGGTAGGTTTCAGTTCTTTGCAGAACTACAAAATATACATGTCACTGTTTTTTTTTTTTTGTATTTATATAGACAGAGATATTACCGGTAAGGAAAAATACATTGGACCTTACTTCAATTTTAGTTAGCGTTTCATCTTTGTGTGTGTATGTGTTTCTGTTATGGTATTTCTAATAATTATGTACAGTATAACAAATGCAAATACAATGCACTCATTTACACGTGTACACTAAAGTTCTTTGAACAAGAAGATTCGGCATAATGGACTTGCATACCGAGAAAAATATCAACGTTTCACACCATCGTTACGATGAGACTTTATGACCAAAAGTTGATCAACTACAACATGGGACGTGAAGACTTTTTATGTTTAACCAATTTCAATATATGGAAATGTTAAATAGTTGGACCATAAGTTTAGAGTTCCCCCTTAATAAATAACCACTAGAAGTAGCGATCATACATTATATTGTATCCCCTTAAATAAAATGATTGCTTAAGAAGTGCTCGTCTGAAAATACTCAAAAAATAAAATGGCAATAAATAAACACGGAGTGGTAAAAACGATTAAAGTAGTGAGATGTCGACATCTACAGATGTGTTGGGCGCACAGCTTCTGGGCTTATCGGAGATCTGCGCCGGCTGCCGTAATTCACCGAGATACGGGGCTCCGGCAACAGCCGAACAGATGCGCTACGGTACCGAGCGACACTGGGAAAGTATCCACTTCAGCAGCCGTGAAGTCCCACCCCTACTTCGGTGTCGGTTGTTCTGTCAGTCTTGCGACGTGGAATTAATTTTGCACTACATTCGGATTTAATATATCTGGCTGTGATTAGCGGTCCTAGTCTGTGTGTGCATGCAGCAGCATGGTTCCGGCGACAGTTCTAACGGAGAGAGACCCATTTCCTCTAATACCAGCAGCCCGGTCCCTACGCCTGCTTCTTGGGTAAGGAGGTTTGCACAGGACAGGCGAGCTGTCCAACAGCCCAGAGTGATGGTGGTATTTTCCGCCCAATGTGAGACTGACGAACCGATCGATGCGATGTCGAGTTCGGGTTCCGCCGAAGATGATTTCCGGAAGCCATCGGTCTCCATCCCAAACCTAAACCCTAGCAAGGCTCCTCGCGCATGTAACGCTTCCCAGGAGGTGAGTAGACAGAGCAGGGCGGATGTTGTTGTTCATACTGTTTACGTGCTCTGTTAGCAGTAGGATCGGCGTAGAATTTGAATGCATGGACGAGTATAAGCTTTACTGTGCTTCAATGTTACAATATATCTCCTGGGAACTTTATTTATAAAGGCTCGCCTATTTACCGATGTCTTAACTCCGTTTCCCCACGTTTCTCAACCCCCTTGGTCTATGGATTTGTCTCCATTGGCAACAGATGAATTACTCATGTCCTCTTCCTCCAGTTTGCTTGAATCTGATTGGTTCACTATTTCACCAAGACGAATGGCGTTGTGTCCTAATTGGCTCACATCACGCGCATGTCAAAGCGTGGCCTTCTTTGGGATTAACCTTCTTTAATCGCGTTTGGGGAAGGCAGCAGCGGAAAGCCTGGCTGAGGGTTTCGGGCCAGCCCTTCGACATCGTACATGTAATAAAGCAAACTCCCTATTAACTGTTGGCAAAAGGGCGAGAAACAGATTAACCAAATAACACGTGATTTGCCTATGCTCCGAGCTGTATACACAATGGTTCCTGCGTGCATTTTACAAAAAAATTAACATGCTGTATGTACTTGACATATTAGCATTTCTTGACTGATATAAGTGAACCGTTCCGCAGACCCTTACATAAGTCACATTTACGTAAATCGGATTTACCTTCCCATAACATTCGAGACTGGAAATTAGTCATAGGGGTTGTTTGAATGCATTTGTTGTTTGACGATTTAACCATATAGTCCTGCTTCCCTGAGCAGCCGGTGAATTAAACTCTTGCCATTTGATGGATTTAAACAAGAAGTTTTCTGTTGAACAAATTAGCTGTCCTAAGACTTTAGACACAATTTAAACCAAAAATCACTTTTCACATTCTATGCACTTCCGAGCATGTCCAAACCTCCAAAGAGTATTTTATTTTAAGGATTTTTGCATGCTTTCATTTCTGTTTGCTAGCAATCAGCCACTGATGGATCTTTGGTAGATAATAATCTGACAGTTTCTTTTCCTGATATTGTACTATCATTCATTTCAGTCTTTGTGAACTTCTCACAGAATCTATTTTAAATGCTTGGATTTTATTTGTGGTTTAATTCTTCTTCGTCGATTTCATCTAAAAGGTACCTTCAAGAACTTTTTTTCCCCCATCAGTGCTGAAATGATGCCACTGACTGTAACAGGGAAACTTGCTTTACCTGATGTTCATTATAATAAGGCACGATTTCATTTGTGTTTCAGTTTTGTGATTCCTCAGAGAGATAAAAACGATTACTTCACAATAAAAGGAAGACATTCCTTATAGAAGGCTGAAACAAAAACGAAAATCCGTGAATGAGATCCATGTATTTAGTTGCTGTTTAGTTGCTGATCCTGCATAGGATGGTTTAGTTTTGTTGTGTTTGTTATGAGAGTAGTATTCAGTAAACACAATCCTTTCCGTGAGTTCTGTCTTGAATGTTTTTATGTCCAGTGTTCTCAGTGTTGGGTGCATTAATCTGTAACTCATACGATCATTAAATCTGTGGCTTTTCCCAAATAGCCCATAATTGAAGTACACAGTAGCTTCACAATAAAGACGAGCAGCTCTTCCTTTCCAGTTGGTATGATGCTGTTTATCGGACCCTGTTGTCCCCAGTTCCCAGAAGTCATCCCCTTGAATGTGGGCGGCACCTACTTCACCACACGACTGTCCACCCTCCGGCGCTATGAGGACACCATGCTGGCGGCCATGTTCAGCGGCCGGCACCACATCCCCCGTGATGCCGAGGGGCGTTTTTTCATTGACAGGGATGGAGCTTATTTTGGGTGAGTCCGGGGTAAGATTGACTAAAGATAATTAGTATTTTTGTAAATTTAATGAGGTTAACATAATGGCATGGTGTGTGGCAGTCCTGCCTCACGTCTACAGTGTTTGGGGTTCAAATCCTGCCCCCTACCTGTGTGTGTAGGATTTGCGCGTTCCCCCTCTGTTATGTTGGTTTGCTCCGAGAGACAGTTAGGCTAAGTGGCATCTTTGAATTGCCCATAGTGTGTGATGTCGCTCAAATGGACTGGCGTCCTGCTCAGGGTTTGCCCCTGCCTTGTGTGCTATGGCTGTGTTTCGGTCCTTGGGGACCCCCAGACCATCCATGTGTTTGCTCCCTCCCAGCACAAACGTGGACTGTCTGGGGGTCCTCGAGGATCAGGATGGGACACAGTATCCATAAGTCCTTAAGTCCGTTCCAGCACACCTTTTAACCCTGTACTGGTTAAGTGATTGGAAGGTGAATGGAACAAATTACAGATAAAGTTAATTATTAACAAATTAAAGATACTACCTGTCTATTGTCAGTTTGGAGGAAAAAAAAACTTTAAAAAGTGATTGGAGGTTGTTTGGGGCCAATTCATAAACTTGTTTTACTCTTTCTTATTTTGCTGATCATAATTTTAAAGAACTACCGTGAAGATCTTTTCTACAGTGTAGTGCTGTGAGTTGTTTCTTTTGGGGAGATTTTGCAAATAACCGTGTTTGGGGGGTCTGCAGGGATATCCTGAACTTCCTGCGAGAGGGGGAGCTTCCGCAGCGGGACCGCGTGCGGGCTGTCCACAAGGAGGCTCAGTACTATGCCATCGGACCCTTGCTGGACGGTTTGGAGGACACCCAGCCCCTCACAGGAGAGAAAGTCCGACAAGCTTTCCTTGACCTACTTCCGTACTACAAAGGTGAGGTGTCCTGAACCTAGTTGTCTACATTTGTCAGAATCTCCCTGTAGGCTTTGTTGCCTTGATGGCAGCACCTTTTTGCCCTGATTCTTGCGAATAGATTGTATCCCGCAGAGTCTTTAAAGTACGATGACACGAGGAGCCCTGGCTTCACTCAGCCTCAGCCTTCTGTATCCTGTCTGCAGAGAACCTGGAGCAGATTGTGGAGATCGCCAAGGTGCGGGCCATGCAGAAGAAGGCGCGCTTCGCCAAGCTGAAGATCTGCGTCTACAAAGAGGAGATGCCCGTCACCCCGTACGAGAGGCCGCTCTTCAACTCGCTGCGCTTCGAGCGCTCGGAGAGCGAGGCCAAGATCTTCGAGCACCACTGCGAGGTGGACGTGTCTTTCGGGCCGTGGGAGGCGGTGGCGGACGTGTACGACCTGCTTCACTGCATCGTGAGCGACCTAGCCGAGCGTGGCATTACCGCGGACCAGCAGTGCATCGGGGTGTGCGACAAGCACCTCATCAACCACTACTATTGCAAAAGGCCCATCTACGAGTTCAAGATCACATGGTGGTAAAGGACGTCCTGCCCATGGCTTCTTCACAAAATGTGGAACAGATTCCAGCCCCCGTATGGCTGCTGGCAGCGTTATTCAGTCAGGATTTCAGGCACTTCTTCCGTAGCATCCTAATTCCTGAGCTAATGCTGTACACGTGTCGACCAGGCTGTAGCTGTTCCGTTTGCCGTCAACCACAAACCTGTTAAATATGGTCACTGTCCTTTACAGCCTTTATAAAAAGTGTCATGTATTTTTAAGGTTAATGACCGCTACAGCTGTTTTATTTATTTTGCTCACTCTTGTCATTTTTTTTTAACTTGGAAGCCTTGTGCCCCTAGCATAACCTCATTTTTAGGAAACAACTATTTTTGTGTATTTGTTGCCTTCCCGGTGTTAGTCCTGGTCATGTTTTGTTTCTGGGTTTTGTGTTGAAGGGTCATTTGCTCTGTTGTGGTTTTGTATTATAGCTGGAGGAAATTAAGCTATCTGGTCAAATATTTCATGGGCACGTGCGTATGCACATTTGTCACTTTATCTTTTCAAGGTTTTACTTTTTTTTAAATTCTCGGCTGTGCTTGAGACGTTAAGGCACTGAAGCTGATATACTTTATTCCATGGGAAACAAAGGTTTTGGTACTGGGCTGGCAAATGACAGGCCATAAATGGCACTGGAAATAATTTGCTGGCAATAAAAGATTCTTCTCACCTACCTACTAATTTATTTTGAGTGTTCCTAGTATATTTTCACACTCGCTTTTCTAGACAAAAGAAGAGGTACAGTATCGTTAGGTATTTATGGTGATCACTGGGTATGTGACGCTGATCAGAGCGAGATGGCTAAAAAGCAAACCTTGTCTCTATCACTAATCTGCTCTCCAATGTCACCATGATCAAAGGAGATGAGCTTCAGGAAATCAGTTAGATCAAAGGAGCACGCATATGGTCCTAACGGTCTGGTATGTTGAGTAAATTGGTCCTTTTAACACCAAATACTTAGTCACTTTAACAGTTTTACATCATCTCTAGGTAAAAACTGACCTGCTCCATTTTGCATGTTATTTTTAAAGTCAAACCCGTAAATGAACAATTAAAAACTACTTTTCTGTAAACTTAAGTTCCTCTGTATGTTTTTATCTCCTCGGTATTTCAGGGTATGACAGTGCATTCATGAATGCATCACAGATGAATCTATTAACACACAAGTTATCACTGGTCAGTGAAAACAAAGCTTGTGTTCTGATGGTAAGAAAGGGTCTGCGGAACACGCTGGAAAACAGAAGGGTCCATGTTTTCATAGCATTTGAACTAGCATTTATCACATTTAATGAACTTGCAAAGTTATTTGACTAGTGTTGTGCAAAAACATATAAATGAAGAAAAATACACAATTTTTGCTGGACTGGGAGCCTGTTTCACAAAGCAGGATTACTTGCTTAGCCAGATAACTTGCCAGATTTAAGGTAGTCTTGGCTAAATATAAGTTGATGAAAATAAGGTATATTCAGCCCAGACTACCTTAAATCTGGCAAGTTATCTGGCTAAGCAAGTAATCCTGCTTTGTGAAACAGACCCTGGGTCTGTAATATTTTGTGAGTAAATACCACATTTGTCTGCTTCAAAATCGACATATTATTGGCACAACTTATTGGGACATGAATTTTAAACTGCTTAAATATTTTGAACCTCTAAAGGCCGAATACACGGAAATGCTAGATATGCTGTAAATATTCACAAGTTACTGGTAATCTGTTAACAACAATGTTCTGGTTATTGCGTGCACACAAAACAACCTTATGTGTTTCAGGCCGAAGCAATCTATGCATCTTTTTTGAAAAGCCTGGTAATCAGCTTAGCAGGAAGCTTGGTGGCTAAAACCTACGAAATAAGGCAAGTGCTTTAATATGTTATAGCAGGAATTTCATGCAGTTACCACTGTTGGTTGAGAGGAAGAATTACCCTCAGTCTTCAGCCAGGGTTAAATTGCTTAACCATTTCTGTTGCCTTAGATACCAGACTTTACCAATCAATAACAGATAAGAAAACCTAGACCCTGGATTCTTATCAGTTTCATAATCAGGGAAATTGGGCTTATGTGGAAATTCAATTCAACACTTAAGCAAATGTTTAAGGAGAATTGCTATTGAGAAGGTTTTTGAGGAGAATTGACACTATTATATATATTTTCACAATTTGTACACCATTGTTAAAAAATGACATGATTATGAAAAGAACCTTGTTAATATAATATGTTCTCCCAGGTTTCCGGGTGATGTGTTGTCAGGTTTTTGACAGTGTTTTCTTCTATTGTAATTATTTACACAGTAAAATGTAACAGATTGCAATTGGTTTCCTATGTTTCTCAAAGCAGTTCTCAGGGACCCCAGACAGTCCATGTTTTTGCTGGGACTGAGAGGGAACAGAAATATGGACTGTCTGGCAGGGAGCTGTGAGGAAGCAAAAATGTGGGGGTCCCCAGAGACTGGGTTGGGAAACACTGGGCTAGACTGTTCCAACTAACACAAAATTTTGAATGGTAATTTTGAGTGGGAAAGCAAGGCTTTAATGAAGCCATTGTGTTTGTCAGTTACGTGTGTACCTAAGTAACTGGGCTCTTGTAACTTGTGAGTAATGACCTAATGTTGTCATCTGACCTGCTCACCTCTCAGCTGTCACCAAAAATCTTGTTTTACTGCCTGTTAGTTTCCATATACCTGTATGAGAGATCAGCAGGTCAGTGTCTGTTCATGACATAATCTTCTCCTCAATTGCAATGTTGTAAGAAGAACAATTTCTCTGAGTGCCTCATAAACTTGTTTGTAGACTGTATACTAAATATGTGGTACAGTACGTGTATTATTCAGGTCATATTACATGTGTGTGTTCTGTACAGCTGTAGCTAACGGTTGCTAACCTATGATTAAATAAGATTAGATGATATGGTCAACCTACAGGTTAATGTGTGCAGCTTCAGGGGTGCCCATTTATGGTAATTTATACTGGTTTGCTTCAAAAATGGTCACTGCATATATTGCTGCTCTATGCTAACAATCAAGTGTGTGTGTGTGTGTGTGTGTGTGTGTGTGTTTTGCAGTTATTTTTAAAATAAGGTGCAATAGAATTGTGCTTGACATCATCACTGTGTCTACAGAGTGATCATTTTGTGTGTGAAAAAAAATCTGCTGTTTTTACCGATTTGTTTTGCTCATTGTATGTTTGGAGCAAGGGTACCCTGTAGGTAGCTCCACTCCTCCATGGTTAAGAGTTTGAATCTCACCTGGCTGTGGGCAGTGTATTCCTCTAGGTCAGGGGTGCCCAACTCCAGTGCATGGGGGGTGGAGCCCAGTGTAGCTTAGTTCTTTCCCTGTTCCACCATAAATGATTCAGCTGAAGAGCTGTGTGGTAATTAGCACAAGGAGCTGAATCAGGTGTGTTAAATGAGGGGAAACACAAAAATGTGCAGGGCTCCGGCCCCCCAGGACTGGAGTTGGGCACTCCTGCTCTCTTCTTCCACCTCAAAAACATACAAACAACATAGTCAGCACTTTTGAATTGCCCGTGATTTAAGATGATATGTGAGAGTTTGTGGCCCTCGTCAGACTGCCATCGCAACCAAGGTTGTGCTGCCTTAGACTCCACACTCTCGAATGACCCTTCTCAGGGTAAGCATCTCAATGATATCTAAATCCAAACAGTATGAAGTCCTTAGGGGGAAAATCAGAAATGCTCAGTAAGGACCTGTTTTATAATTACGTGGGACACTGAACTGGATTTTTTTATTGTTTGAAATTTCTAGACTGAGTATCATCTTTCTGAATCCAGTATTGGCCACGGAATTAAATAATATAATTCAAGTAATTTAATATTCAATGGCACCAGCTTCTGCAGTTTCACCAGTTCTTTATTACAATGGTATCGCATTTTATGTATTTTAGTCTATGAATTATATACAAACTAAAAACAACCGTCCGAAAAGTTACAAAAAAATCTAGAACGCCTACCTTTTGGAGACCATTAAATTATTCATACATATGTAATAATTAAATATTATATATATACTTATGTGAATTTTAACACATTACTTAAAAGTGCCAATCGGAATTTTAAAGGGGATTGTGCCAGTAATTAACAATATTTATTTCATGAAATTATTATTGTTGAGTGAAGAGGAAGTCGCAGGGTCGCGCGACTATGCGTTGATGTCAGTCGGTCGCCCTCGGGGTCCAGCGCGACCACGTGACCACGTGCAGTTTTGACGCCGACAGCCGCAGAACAAAATAACGGGAGGAGAGCGAAGGCGGTGGAGTGCGAGGGCTGAGGAAGGGGTTCCCGGTGAAAGTAAACCACAAACCAAGAGGTTTCCAGCTGCTGAAGGTCACAGCCTCCACCGCGCATCACACGGTAAGGGGGCAGGCAGCCGAGGGAGCTGGAGTAGCGAGCTTGTGAATAACAGGCGGTTGAATTTCGCTATAGTGGTTAGTTAGCTTGTTAGCTTAGCAGTGCGAATGAAAAAAGCAGTGGCTGTGTTCTGTAAATAGTCGGGTCCCTTGGGTTAGCTGTATCTGCGAATGCATGTATTTTTCTAATGTTCTGCAACTTTCCAGCTATACTAAATATTAACTTGTGTGGAAACGAAAGATGTTCCGGGCCTGCGTGTTTTGAAGCGTGTAATTACGAGTAGCTGAAGCGGCATTACAACTGACAAGGTTACCCGGGGAGAGAACTGCAGCGCGCCGGCTGACGAGGTGACAGCGTTTCGTCATTTTTCACTAATGCTTCACTTAAGTTAGATGAAAGAGTGCGATCCGAAAAAAGGACAAGTGACATCATACTAAATGTAACGTTTCTCACTTTTTGATTTTTATCCACTTGTTTTTGGACATTCGCTGTACTTAAGCACAGTAATAAGCTTTAAACTAACTGTGCAGACTGAGGTAGGTATTTGCTTTTTAGCTCCTTAATGTAACTTATCGTATGAGGTATGGAGGTAGTTCTGGAGCACATCTCCAGGGATGTGGGTTCGAGTCCCGCCTCCCCACTGTGGGTACAATATGCCTATTCACCTGCGTGAAGTTGGCCCCCCATATGTTTCAGATTTCAACCAAACTGATCGCAATCGTATGTACTGCGTCTGTGCT
>JABFDZ020000042.1:9320676-9333186 GCA_019775955.2 Pollimyrus isidori
TGACATTCAGTTTGGAGTTCAGGAAATTGTCTTGACCAGGACCACATCCCTAAATGCATTGAAGCAACTGCCATGTGATTGGTGGATTAGATAATTGCATTAATGAAATTGAACAGGTGTTCCTAATAATCCTTTAGCTGAGTGTGTTTCGTGACCTTTTGGCTCCTCCTGTCTGCCTGCTTGATCCACCTCTTTGGTAAGGCTTTTTTTTTTTTTTTCTTTCAAGTATACTGTAAATGTTGTCTGCACTACATATCCTATGCAGACCTAAAGATGCCATAGGTCATTACACTTAATGTAGCAGCACACTCTCACTAAATGCATCAACCAGAAAATAAGTGCTGGTTACATACCGACACCATGTTCGTTCATTATTAATCAGTCATAATGGTTCGTGTATTTCTTGTAAGGTGAAATATTTGCTCATGATTTGTACTTGAGTAGTAACTGAGTTGTCACTTCTGCTCCCTCAAAAGTTTTACTGAAATGGTGTCTTAGCCTGGACCTATACCAGTGACAAGCTTGTGATAGAGGAAACTTGACACTCATTGAAATACTTTCCCTACGCCGACTATAAAATGTCACGTAAATTTGGATTACTGAAGGAATGGATTCCTTCACATGCATGTAAGTGAATTCAAGCAAATAATCTTCATCTGCTTATTCTATGCATATAAGCACAGGAGATTTGATGTAAGCAGCTACCATCACCAGTGCAGTGCAGTATATTCACAATCCAACAGTAATGCAGAGGACCAGGCATGTTTGCATAAGCTTGAACTGCTCATCTTCTGCAGTTTGAGGACTAGATATCGGAACACACCAATACAGATGATGAAAGCAGTCAAGTAATGGATATGGGGACTATTTAAAAAAAAAAAAAAAAAAATTCTATAAATACTTCCATAATTTTGTATTCACATTGCACATTGCAAGTTTAAACAAGTGTCTTGGATACCCAGCAAGTTCATGTTATGTGGCTTGGTTACATAATGAGGCTCGGCTACTAGCTGATCGACCCACTATGAACGTTGTTTCGTGCCTAAAGCAGACGTTTTATCTTTGGAGTATTTGGATCTTCTTCAAACATTGTAGATACACTGTATGGGTGAAGACTTGGAGGTCTTCATAATATGTATTTAACCCATTTTGCATCAATTTCTTAAAGGGGCTCAGATTCTAGCTTTGTGTAAGCAGGTGACCTTTAATTTGACAGACTAGTAAACCCTACAGCCAATGAGAATTGGAGTTTGTTATGGTGCCTCAAATTTGTTGGATGTACTTACCTAATTGGAATACTGTGTGACTAGAGATTTCATAACGTTTCATTTTAAATGGACTGGAGTCTGCTTAACCCCGAAGCAGGTGGCGTGTATCTGAATACTCCAGTAAACTTTAAACAAGTTTCTTTTTCTTCTTAACTGACCTTTGAAAATGATTTACTTTTCTGGGATTTATAATAAGCTGGAACCAACATAAAGCCATTCAGTGACATCAAGAGCAAGTAAATAGGGTAATGCAGTTTTATTTTGGGAATTATGCAGTTTTACTGAATATCTGTGTTCCATGGTCTTTTCGTTCTTGTAAAAATAACCTTTTAGTTGTTCGGGAGGTTTTTGTCTTTAATGTTAAATTAATGATAGGCGTATTTTTTAAGAATGAAAAGAATGCTGTTCCCCCTCAGTACTCCGTATATTTTCAGCATTTATCGATTAAGTGGCAGGCGTTTGAAAAATAGTTTGAAGTGCATTATGCGGGACATATGTAATTAGCAAAGTGCCGCAATGCCATAAAAAAGGATCAGTTTCTATGTCTGACATCTCTGCCCCCCTGTTGGCCAGTTTGAATACTGCAAACTTCTCCCCTGTTCATTTATCTACAGTAAATTGCTCCTATTTCACAAACCAGTATTGGTCCTTGCATTTAAAATGTTTCTGTAATATTTCATACAACTTTTTAGGATGTATTTTTTCTCAAGCTAATGTGCTTCTCTCTTCCTAGTGAGCTAGTGCCAGCCTACGATTCCAGCACCTTTGTTTTGGCGAACTTCAGGTAGTGTGTGTGTGTGTGTGTGTGTGTGTGTGTGCGCGCGCGCGCAGTATTATTGAACCAAGGCATGTAGATTCAGTATTAAGAGCTTTGTATTGTAACTTCTACTGCAAAAGATCTTAAATCTTTTTTTTATTCTCTACCTTAATGGGGAAATCAAGTCAATGAAGAGCATACCTGCTATTTTTGCAATTCAATCTGTTACTAGTCTCTTTGGTTCACCTGTCTTGTGCCCCCCTTGTTTTAACCCACAGCACCCTGAGACAAAGAGCTGACCCCATATACAGTCCCCCTCTTCAGATTTCGGGACTCTGCTGGAGATTAAAGGTTTATCCAGTGAGTGGCCGTTTAACACGTCTCTAACGACATGATTGTGTTGGCGAATGATTAGTGGTTTTTCATTATTGAAGAATCTGTTGTGGTGCATAATATTTCAAGGACGGATTACAGGTTGCCTGGATTACACTCATTAAATGTGTGTTCCGCCGCCAACAGGATGGAAATGGCGTCGTCCGTGGAAATTACCTCTCTGTGTTCCTCGAGCTCTCAGCTGGGCTTCCAGAAACTTCAAAGTATGTTCCTCTGTTGTCGTTTTGAAGAATGACTGTAGAAGAATTTGGGTGATGTGAATGTGAGACTGCGTTTCTGAGGCTGGTACGTGTCCGTCTGAGGTCTTAAAGCTGGCTTTGTGAGTTTCACCTCTGGAAGTTCTGCTTCTTTAAAAGAACCTCAGCTTTTGAGTTGAGATCTAACGTTGTTGCCTGTGTCCCCGGAGGTATGAGTACCGAGTGGAGATGGTGCACCAGGCCTCGAGTGACCCCACAAAGAACATCATCCGGGAGTTTGCGTCCGACTTTGAGGTCGGAGAGTGCTGGGGGTACAACCGCTTCTTCCGGCTTGACCTGCTGGCCAGCGAGGGATACCTGAACATGCAGACCGACACCCTCGTCCTCCGGTACGTGATGCTGACTTCGGTAAAATGTGGGGAAACGTTCAGGCTGGGAGGTCTCTGAACGGTTGACTTGAACTCTACACAGTGGCGTTTGACCTTGATTGTATGACTCGTACAATCAGCGTTACAATCATGTCCTTCAGGCTGCCTGGTGTGTTAGCATCCAAGGGCTATTTTTCACCAGGGACTTAAAGAAGCACAATGGTCCATTTCCTGCTGTGCAGGTGCAGAGTTGCTGCACCCACTGTAAGAGATTGAAGGTGCTTGATTAAAATTGATGGTACCACTTTACAATAACATTACCCTTTTAAAGTGTTTTTGAGTGGTTTATAATCATGCTATTACTTGAGTTGCAACACCTTTTGCAAAACATATGCAATTATACGCAAGTTATAACGGTTTTTATTAACGAGTTGCACTTTTAAGTGGCAAAAAGAAGCCAATTTAAATTTTATTCATTAAAAAATTTACCCTCTAAATTAGCGTTTCTCAGTCTGGTCCTCGGAGACCCACAGACAGTCCTGGTTTTTAGCTGGGAAGGAGCAAAAACGTGGAGCAGCTGATTCCCCTGGGACCGGATTCGGAAGCACTGCTATTAAGGAATGCTTATGTGTTTTTCTTTGCACTCACAGAAGCTTTTTGAGCAGGATTTTGGTAATTTTTCTAATAGACTAACAGAAGCTTGAGGTGTTTGTTTATTTGTGACCTCGCCGGGCAGGTACCAGGTGCGATCTCCGACGTTCTTCCAGAAGTGCAGAGACCAATGCTGGTACATCAGCCAGCTTGAGTCTGCACAAACAAGCTACATCCAGCAGATTAACAACCTGAAAGAGGTGCGTGCCGCGGGAAACCTGAAGTGCAAAGCTTTCTCTGCTGTATTTTTCTTTTTTTTGCGTGATTGTAATGGCTACCTTGTCGGTGTTGCCATGGTGACAGCGGCTGGCGATCGAGCTGTTCCGCAGGCAGAAATCTCGCAGTTCGTCCCCCCCCGGTGGACGCTCGTGCCCCTCCGCTTCGGAGCGGGACCCCCGGCCTGGGAAGGGCTCTATGGCAGAAGGTGGCACCCAAGCTGCAGCTGCGGAAGCCAAAGACGAGGAAGAGGAGGAGAAAACGCAGCAAGACGATTCCAACGTGAGTCATCAAGCGTCCTGCTAAATTTGTCCTCCTACAGGCAGCATCAAATTAATGTTTGTTTTTTTTTCCACTAATTATACTTTAGATAGCAGATTTGGTGGAACAAATGCCTTCAGTTTAAGGGACATTAGTTCCTCGCGTTAGAGGAGGCTGCCAGTTTTGTGATCCCAGCGTGCCTTGCACCAGGAATAGTTCTATGGCTGGGTGTTCTTCCTGCAGCAGTTGTTTAGTTTTTTTTTTACTTTCCACTGCTAGTTGGCATTTTAAGTTCTGCTGTGCGTGCCTGGGTGGACCTGCGTCCCCCCCCCCCCCCCTTCCGGTTAACCTTGCGCTCTACGCCCTGCTACGTGCCTCCCCCAGGAGTTATCGGATGGGGACTTGGAAGTGGACTGTCTGACGGGGGATGAGGAGGTCAACCCCCTGGACGGGAGCAGCACTTCAGGGAGCTCGACAGCCACCAGCAACACGGAGGAGAACGACATCGACGAGGAGACCATGTGAGCGGGTCGAGCGAGTAGGGAGCCCCCCCCCCTTTCCGTGCAGGCGAATGGAAACGCAGCCGGCAGCGTAGGAGTCCTTTAGATATTTGGGGGGGGGAGGCAGCTTAATATAAAAGCAAAGTTCTATTTATAGGAGGGGTGAATTGAGCCAAATGGAAACCATTGGGGGTAAATGTCCTCCCCGGCTCCTATGTCCCTGAATTCGGGAGAAAATGGCTGAACCTCGTTAGCGTGTGACTCTTTGTAAAACAATAGATCAGAGTTGAGTCACTGCTGCTGGTGCATCTCCAGAACACCCCCTCATCCTACTGTCGGACCTGATGAGGCATCAGTGAGTCACGTCAGCTTCTGCATCGCTGCAAACACATGGTCGTGCCCCCCCCCTTAAAGCCCCCCCTGCTCTCGGTCCCTCTGTACATCCCCATCATCCTCTCTCCATGCCCGAATGTCCTTGCCTCTCGTTAGAGGGACCTAGTGAAGGCCGGCTGCCTCTCTGCAGGCTTTCTCCTGGCCTCCCATTCCGGATTCCTCCAGATGTTCTCCTAGTTCTATAAATAGCTCCACCCAGTTTCTCTGCAGTAGCATCTCTGTCACCCTGACAGCCCCCCCGCCCCACGGGTGCCCTTTGCTGATCTATTATTCAGTGTCTGCTGCACATGTTGCCCCTGGGCTGATGCACATAAACACCCATTTTAGGGTCTAAGAACACGCCGGGCAAGAATAAAGGGCATTGTGGGTATTTTGGTTATTTCTGGAAATGTGGAGTTTGAGAGGATGGCGCAAGACCACTTATGAGCTGAGCTGTAGCCATAATTTAGGTCCTGCAGTGTCTGGTTCATTTTTAATCCTTGGTGTTATGTACAACTTGGCTTCCATTTTCTTACTATTACTAGTATTTTGTGCATTACATCAGTAAGGTGGCTTTATAATGATTTGTATGTAATTCGTATTCCCCCCCCCCATAAAGAGCAATGTTCGGAATAATTTTTGGGGTGGAGGATTTTTGAAAGTAGATTGAATTTTTAACTTTTGAATTGCTGTCTTTATAGATATTTGATCGTACTCCCGCGTAGTTAAAGCTTCGCTGCCAAGTCCCATCCAAGAGCGGCTGGTATCTTGTCCTGATGTTCATCACTCTCCAGCAATAATGGGTTGGGGGTTACAGCCCTGGCACCTGCGACCGAATGGCCAGAAGCCAAGAAGCGTTTCCTCCTAATAAGACGCTTTAGAGGTTTCATCTGTCTGGTCGGTCACTCGGCCGTTAATCGAAGCAGACGTTGCAACCCTTTTGTAAAATCCCCCTTATGTGGAGGGAACACTTTTGTTGACGTGATGCATCAACAGGTCAGGAATGAAGGAAAGCCAACCAGGGAAAATATTTAAACAGGTGTTCTCTCTAACTCTTAATAATGCGTTTCTGTACTGGAAAGGTGTGTGGATTGCAATACTTAATACTAGCTAGGTCTACATTTGAGTCCTGGGTTATTTGGATGGGGGAGGCTTTGAGAAATACAGATGAATTACTTATGGCAGCAAATTCACTTGGATGAGGTCGCACCACTCAAATCTCTGAAGTTTGCCTTGCCGTCCATCTCTCACTGATGGGCAGTAATTGTCTGGTAGTTATGCGAGTTGAACTCCCTCTCCTCCCCTGGCCAACCCCCCCCCCAACCCGCTGCACCCCAGGTCTGGCGAAAATGATGTGGAGTACAGTGGGAACCTGGAGCTGGAGGAAGGGGAGCTGCCAGAGGATGTGGGTGGGGCAGCAGGTAATGCGGCTCTGGTCCCGGCCTGCTAGGTCCCGGGCTGCAGCCCGGACGCCGCGATATCACACCGCGACACAGAGCATCATGACACGTCGCACAATAAATTACGGGGTTTCTGGTGCAGGGTGTAAATATCTGCCAGCGTGTGGGCTTTTTGGTACTATATGGGTGTATATACAGTATATGCCCCGATATGGTGAAAATAGGCATATTGTGATGCCCAGAAGTTAATAATCTATATTAGTTCCACATGTCGTCATGTTTTATAAATGTTTTAGACTTTAAACATCTGCTGACCAAATTGTGGGCTTAGGTAAAAGTACCAAGAAGCGGGCGTCCGGACAGATGCCTGTCCCGGTCATTTGCAGCCTTGGTAATTACGGTGCTTTCGCCATATAATCGGCATGTGATATTCTGCCACCATGAGAGCAACATTGATTCCACGTTCACTTTGTAAAGCTTTAAGCTGTAAATACACTTGTGTTTTGTTGAGTGTTTTATGCCAGAGTGGTTTTCCCCTGACACCAGTGTGTGCGGTTCTGGTGCTCTTTGCAGGGGGTTTGAACCCCGGCTCGCGCAGTCTACGGCGTGGTGCATCCAGCCTGGCCTCCACCACCAGCAGTAGCCTTCTGGAGATCGACCCCGTCATCCTCATCCAGCTGCTGGACCTGAAGGACCGCAGTAGCGTCGAGTCGCTGTGGGGGCTTCAGCCTCGGCCCCCCGGGTCTCTGCTGCAAAGCGCAGGCATGACACCCACTGCCTTCTGCTGTGCACCTTTACCCTTTGCCCTGCTGTTCTGCACATCTCAGCATTTCACATTTAGCTTTCTCTTCCCGCCCAGTCCAAACCAACTCCAGGAAGGATCGAGACCGGCGTCCGCAGGCAGTGCGGCGGTCAGCCCCCGATTCCGGGGTCCTGATCCGGCTTAAGGCCCAGATGGCAGAGGTGCGCAGCAAAATGTCGGATGTGAAGTGCCACCTAGAAGCACAGGGCGCTGGGGAGTCCAGGGCCAGCCCGTCCGGAGCGCCCTGCTCTATGGTGCCCCCAGTGGATACTGAGGGCGGGCGAGGGAAACCCAACGGCCAGGAGCTCCTGAGCAAGGGGACGGCCGCTGCCAGACACTGCCGGGCTGGTGAGTGTGGCTGCTGGCCCTCTGCCCAAACATTTTGGGTTTTAACTGGAGGTGGACAGTTCAGATCCGGAAAGTACAAATCCACACCAAGGTTTTGTTATAACTGGTTACGCTGACTCTGTGCTTAACTCTTTGGTTGCAACAAAATCGTGATCTGGATTTGTACTTTCTGGACCTGACCTATCCACCTCTGATTTTAACTACCACCTGTATTACTTGTACATTTACTTGTGCTGAAGCATGACTTCAATTCAGTTTTAAGTCTTAAAACTGATTAAGGAATGCAAAATGAAATTCTCTAATGACATAATTTTGTGTGTCGCCTTTTTGCTTGAATTTTGCTTCTCTTTGATATTAAGTGCCACCCTGTAATTGGATGTGGGAAAGTACACAGCTGCCAGGGGTTGGTTAAGGAAATATTGCTATATTAAGATCATACTCCCTTATGTTTTGTGTCTTTGACACCAAAACAAAGGACTGTGGGATGATGATCTGCTTAGTGTGATCGGGATAATCGGCTGTTTGTTTGGGGTCCTGGCGGGCGCTGCAGGCTGGTATCAGTAGCGCCTAACGACGAGCCCCATGTTTTCCACAGGTGCCAAGAAGGTGCCCCCTCCCAAGCAGGAAGCGGGGGGGGGCACTGGAACCCTGTCCCTGCGCAGGGCAGCGGAGGGGGCAGACAAGGAGCCCCGGGGCCAAGCCGGAGATGCCGCTACTGAAGGCGGGAGGGGAGAGCTGTCCTGCGTGGTAGAAGGTCTGTGTTTGGGCAAACAGCCTCTAGCTCAGGACTTGCTATAAAAATGAGCCATGTCAGATTAATGATGAATCCGAATCGGAGCACTTTTATTACCCTGAAGGTAATTGTTTGCAATTAGACTGTACAGTACATACACAGGAGACGTTACAGTACCAGCTACAATAATCTCAATACAAAAATAAATCATAAATGTTTGAAGACTGTGATGGATGATAAATGTGCAGCCCCTAATTCTACCCTGACTTTGGAGCTTCTTAGTGACGTCTTACAATTAAGTTTTAATTTTTAGTTAGCTCTTTGCGAGGTTCCACCTTATTCTGTGCCACACGTGTGGGATGACTTACTGTTATACCCCAAGAGGACACTAGAGGGCTCCTGTCTGCTGCAGGGACCCCAAAGGCACGCGGCGGGATCCATGCCTCCGCTCCTCCCGTGGCCGGCTCCGGCTGCACATCCCGTGACAAGCCATCGAGCTCCAAGCACGAGGAGCAGCACTATGCCACTGCCAGCCCTGACCTCTTTAGCTTGGCCAGCCTCAATGGGGTCCTGCCGGCCGCCAAGAGCCGCCGCCCCCCCGCCATGGGGTACGAGTGAGTGCTGAACCTGCTGGCACTAGAGGTGCACAGTTCACGTCCAGAAAGTGAAAAATCCAGACCAAGATTTTGTTTCAGCCAACCTGTTGAGCACTGTGTGACTGACCCTTTATACTCAACTGGTTGGGTGAAGCAAAATCTTGGTCTGGACTTTTCCTTCCTGGACCTGAAGTCTCCATATACCTCCTCTGTGCAGCTGTGGTTTTTATCTTGCTTCTCATTCTAGAGGGACGTTATCATACTGAATCAGTGTCTAGTCCTTGCAGCACTTGCCTTGATTCTGCGGTTGCCGATTTTTGGTCTTGAGGATGCTGTGAACCGAGTGCCCCCCCTCCCTTGCATTTCCTGTCCACAGGGCTGGCCTGACTGACAGCTCTTTGGACGGGGACCTGGAGGGCCCCAGTGAGATCCGGGAGTCCCTGCTGGCGCTGTCGGAGGGGGCCTCGTCGCACCCCGAAGAAGGTGACTCCATCCCGCATGTTGCTTTCGCGTTGGTTCTCTTGTTTTTATTCTGCTGATATTTGTGACATGAAGTTGAGCCTAATAATACATCAGAAGCATTTCAGTGTCGCAGAGCCAGCTTGGGTTGTTCTGCCAGGTTGGTTGTCCAGTGAGTGACTGGTAACAAGCACTTGGGAGCAGGAGCTATTCAGAACATTACAACGTAGTATCAGAGAAGCAGGTCGAATGACGCCAAGAGGGACAAGGAGATTTGCTGGGCAGGGCATCTAGAAGTACTAGGTGACACCATATCAATGGAACAGCAGATGGAGACAGCTTGGGAGAATCAGGGTATTTCCTGGAGAGAGGTCTTATGGCATTTCTCAAAGATCGTGTGGAACTCTGCAGACAGGATGTAGTTTGGCAGCTCGTTCCACCAACGTGAAACCAATATGTCGCACCGGACCCGTTTCCACAAGGTCACGTTCAATTGCTGATCGTAAAGTGAGAGATGGAACATTCGTTCCTGAAGAGTGACTCGTGGTGCTGCTGCCATTGTGTTAACGGCTCAGAAAGGCAGCACCAAGGACAAGAGCTTGACGTGAGGACATACAGGCAGTCGGCGGAGAAAGAGGAGCAGGGGTGTAACGTAGGAGCCGTTCAGGCTTGCTGTGACACTAACTCAGGTTTACCAGCCACTGGGAACTTGGTCCATGCAAGTTTTTAGGGTACAGCGAAGGAACATCTTCCATCAGCATTTTGTGCGCATCCCAGTATCCGTAGGTTTCGTGCGTTCGGCCTGTGAGTCCCAGCCTTGGTAGAGCCCTTCTGTGGTGCTGTGACGGCAGTTTTCGGACGTTCCTGTCGCCCTCTCCGCAGGGCTGCCTTGCCCGAAGCAGCCTCTGCATCTCCTGCCAGGCATGAGCAGCGACAGCGAGATCGAGTGCGACACGGAGAACGAGGACGAGGCCGTGGCCCTGGAAGCCGGCGACTGCCGCTACGACGCGCGGGCGCTGCCTTGCCCAGGTGGGTACAGGGTCGCACTCCCAACGCTAACTGTAATCCGTGTGTGACGTGAGCTAGCCAGTGTTTTAGCACTATAGAATCCCACCAACCGTTTTTATCCTTCCAGGTGACCCGCTGAGCTCTGAGGACCTGAGCTTTACGGCAGGGGAGTCCAGTGAGAGGTGACTCGTCTTGCACTTGTGCGGATGGCCTTGTGCACTACTGTACAGAACTAACCACGTTCTCCCCAAAGTTCACCTTGCACTCGTAGTTATTCATATTCTCTCTAGTGTCTTTTTTTTAATTTTTATTACCATTTTATTTTTGTGTAAATTTTGTTGGATATTTGGCCAGAACATGCAAGATATTTGGGAGACAATTTCCACTGCCCCCTCTTGGAAATGGATGTTCTGTACTCTGCTGTATGATCCTGAACAGGATCATTGAGGTGAAAATAATTTCTTTGCGCCCTTACATTGCATTCCCCCTTCCGGCACCTTCGAAGTCAAACCGGGAGAGCTGTCGTTGGAGACGCTCCTATCGCTAAAGCGCTAATGAGCAGTGCTGACTGAAGGCCCAGTGTCAGAGGACAGTTTACTGTGTTTGGGCGTAAAGACACATCCTGCCACTAGCCTGCTGCTAGTCCCCCTCCCCCCCCCGGCTTCTCTTGAGAGGGAAACAAACTCGCTGCTGGTCAGTCTCTCTGTGATCGATGCCTGTAGGGTGCGCACTTAATGTACTGGATGGGATTGGTGACGCTTCGCTGCATGTTTTTGTTCCTGTTATTGAACTACCCCCCCTGCTTTTATCAGAGTTTTGAACTTGTGGTTGTTGGGGGACGGTGAGGGGGGGCTTGTTTTGCCTTGCCTTTTAATGGGGGGGGGGGGGGGCATTTCATGGGGATTATGGACTGAATTATTGCTGTGCATTTCAGGCTGACTCCTTTTTAGACCAATTTGATTCCTTGTTCATTCCCTGCACTTTCCGTCCGGCAGTTTCACGTTCAGCACTTACAATCAGCCTGTGGGATGGAAGCTGTTGCTGCTTCCATCTTGCATTGATATTGGTCAATGTGTTCGTTTTTGTTTTTGTCAGTCAGCTTTGCAATACTTGGCACTATGCTGCAGCTCACCACTACAGTGTTTATGGGCTGTTTCTCATTCTGACTGGATAGTTCGGACAGTTGGAGGTGGTCAGATATATAAATTTCCTTTTTTTTTTTTGTAAATTTTTATCTAATCTTGTCAGTGGTAGCAGTGGTTTTAAAATTTCAGCTCCTAAGGTGTTTCTCTACAACTTGTGAATGCTGGATATGTTTGCTGTCAAGATTCCTCGTTCATTTCAGATGTCAGGTCAACTGGGTTTTGGAGACACGTTGCATAAATGCATTTCCCAGTGTTAAATATTCATACTGTACTGCATGTTATGGCTTCATCTCATTCATCTGCATCACAGTTAAGAATGAGAGAATGATTGGCTCGTTATCTTCCCTACCTGCTGCGCTGAATGATTGCAGTTTTGATGTCCGTTAAAAAGACCATTTCAGAACTCTGGTCTTGGTGCGTGTTCAATGCTCTGTTATGAATTTATGAAACTACTTCCTGTTATGAATATTCAAATACTAAGTCCTCTACTGAATCTGTGGGCCATCTGCTTAGTAATGTGGTATGTTTCATCTACACAGAGTGTCTGTGTGTGACTGGACCAAACCGGGTGAAATCTCACTGAATGGTCTCTACCTATTGACTGTGTACTATCATTGACTGTTCAAGATTTTAATTTTGGAAATGAACATTAAGTCACAAAAGTAATGAACAAATTTAAATATTTTGTCTTTGAAATAAAAGTTTATTTGGGTTGTAAATGAACAGACCAGCTTCGTCTTTAATGAATCAAACTGACCTCTACCCCCAGATTAATTCTATTATACAAGAAATGTGATATAAACAGATTAAAGGCAATTGAAGGGGTTGGGATTAAAAAGCAGCATGTATAATGTTTTCTGGGAGTTTGACGTGCCTGATTTAAAGACGCTGAGTTCCCCCATCTTCCATAGTCACTTAGGCGAAAGGCTAGCATTTCGCCCGGGACACAGAGGACGCAAGCCGTGGAACGGCATGGGTAGCGTGCTAGTCCGCCGTGGAACGGCATGGGTAGCGTGCTAGTCCGCCGTGGAACGGC
>JABFDZ020000042.1:9333286-9345615 GCA_019775955.2 Pollimyrus isidori
GCCGTGGAACGGCATGGGTAGCGTGCTAGTCCGCCGTGGAACGGCATGGGTAGCGTGCTAGTCCGCCGTGGAACGGCTTGGGTAGCGTGCTAGTCCGCCGTGGAACGGCTTGGGTAGCGTGCTAGTCCACTGAAGAGCACAGAATTGTTGGCACCCTCAATGTGAGCAATTATCTAATATTTTTAGTAACTACTGGGGTGGGACACAAAAAAGAAATGTTAACATTATCTTAGCTATTGATGATGAGGATATTATTTATTTGTGCCCCTGTAGGTGTTACTTATGGTCCCACTCGTAACCAGTATTATAACACTCTTGTAATGCTTAATGTGGTGGAACACGGCAAGGGATCAGGGACCATTCCTCCATAGAGAATCTTTTTCAGTAGGTCCTTCAGTCCTTATTTGTGGACAGTCCAGCTCACTCCATCGTTTGTCAGTTGGGTTCCGGTCAGGGAGCTGTGTTCGCCATTGCAGAAGCTTCACTCAGTGAACCTTTTTTTTTTTTTTCCCCCTGTGGACTGGGAGGTATGCCTTCCATTGCTGTCCTGCTGGAAAATCCACCCATGACCCAGTTTTAACCTTCTGTCAGCAGCATCCAAATTATGAACTAAAATTTCCTGCTATTTGGTGTCCATGATGGTGTCTATTCTAAAAATGTTCCTAGGGCCTTTGGAAGGAAGACAACCCCAAAACTTTATGCCCCCCCACCCCCCCTCCAATACCACCATATTTCACAGTGTTGATAAGGTGCTTTTATTCATGAACACCCTTCTTTACACTGAACCAACCTGGGGTATTTGTTCCTAAAAAAATTCTCTTTAAGAAATGACTGCTTATGTACTCCGTGACAGATGCCCGGCGCTTTTCATGGCACTTTGTCTGGTAAGCCTTCCACATAACGTGCTGCCATGGAGAGGCTCTCGCTGCCATTTCGGAGACCCGGTGACCCCCGGATGCATCTCGCAAATTCAGCCATTCTCAAAATGTGATCCTTGATCTCCATTTCCTATCTTGCTGGTTTATAGTAAGAGGATACACAGTTCGGCTAAGTTTGATCTTTAACCATCTTGATGGATGATTAAGGCAGATGGGTCTGTCCATCACCTCATATTTATTTCTCAGTGGTACCTGAAGGCATGGATGACCATTCCGAAAGATTCAGGGGTGCTTAAAATTGAAGCTGTGTTATTCAGTTATATTATGAACAAAATTTCTGCCAATTATTGTGGCATGTTGGATCTTCCCTTTTGAATCATACCTAAATTTATGGTTAAAATTCTCCATTTTGGGTGCAAGATCATGCTTATCAAGAATTTTTCTAAAGCCTATAGCATTTTTCTTGTTCGTTTTCTACCATGGGTGCTGGTTGGTTCTGCAGGGTGTCTTCGCCCGCATCATTATAACCAGTGGAGTTGTTGAATGTTTTCATTTTTACTTTATCCATCATGAGGCCCACATGTTCCAGAGCAATTCTCCAATTCTTCATGATTGTTATCCTCATTGTTCCTCCATCTCACCCCTGTTGCTTTCGTGACACCTAACCTACTCCAGAACGTGGGTGTTACCTATAACCCCAACTATACATCCATTTTACGTTTCTCCTATTTACATCCCTAATGTAATTCTGATATCGAACCTGAGTTCTGTGAGGCCATATGCAAAGGCTCGGAATAGACCAAAAACACAAGTGGTATGCCTCCACTTTTGAGCACTAGTTAACCTTTTTTTACAGGAGCTGCAAGTTCTTTGGCCTAGTTATACCGCCTCCTGCTGGCTGTTGACGGGTCACACAGGATCCCTGCCAGTATTCCACGCAAGGCTGTCCTGTTTGCCGTCTGAGAGCAGCTGGTCTTGGGGGAGGCAGTGAGGGGCTCTGCCAGGCTTTTGCTGGAAGGGACAGCAATCCACAGTAATTATGTGGGTGAATGACTGTTGGCACTGGACGTTGTCCTGCTCATATCCTGTGTCTGCTGTGTCTCCACACTGGAGGAACAGGAGGACGCAGTGGGGGACCAGTGCCTTCTATAGGGAAGAGGAGGTAAAGGACATGTTTCACATTTAGTCTGTCGTCCTACAGTTTTAATATCCATCTGGCCCTGATCCAGCAGAAATCAAAATAGTTGTAGTTGGCAAGAAACGACTCACGAGGCACTTACTGTGATGTGCCAAGATGCATCAATTGGGTAGAAGCAGCCCTTAATGAATCCTGCTCTAAATCTGCTTTGATCAAGTATTTTTGAATACATTGTGATGGAGCGCTAACTGAAGAGGACACTTTGTTTTTATTCACGGGCAATGGGATCGTGGCTCCACTTGTAAGAGAATTCCCCTGATGTAAGAGAATATGCTGATGACGTTAGGTTGTCAGCTTCAGCACTTGTGCAATTGGTGCATCTGAAATTGCATACTTATTCAGTAGGTACTAAATATGGTCAGAAGCCTGTTGACATACTGTGGTCACCAACCTGTATATTGCTTGACCCCAGAGAAAGTTTGCCGTTAATGACTATTAAAGAAATACATATTCTAGTCAAGTTCTGTAAGTTTCCATTTATACCTATACAGAAACAGCACTTCCTCTGCCACCTTGACACAGCTCCAATGGCCTTGTGGGATAGAGTAGCATCCGTTGGTTACACACTTCAGAATTTTCACCGAATGTCATTTGGGGGTACTGTTTGCATACTGTCTCATCCATAGTAAGGATTCGGACATACTGCTCGCATGGCATACTATGCCTACTACATAACAATCACTGGGTGCATGTGAAATCGCATACTTAACTCCAAGTGTGGAGTTAAGGACATATCATAAGCTTATGATTTGTGGTAGACGGTGGCAGTGAACTGAACATTTCAGCTGTGACCTTTTGTCTCATTACTGGAGATGTAACGCTTACGTCAGTGTCATTCTGCTTGCTAGATTTAGTCCACTCCTAATTCTGTGCTTCCTTATATTTGAAATGACACAAAAGTCTGGCCTAGGTGGTATCTGGTGTGATTAAAACTTGCATAAATGGACCATCTAAGATTGTCGTTTTCAGGGGCATGACTGGTACTCGCCATGACCATAGGTTATAGGACATAGGTATTCAGTTTCAAAAGTTTCTTGGCCAGTCAAATACTTATCCATATAACCCCACATAGTGTCCATGGAGTTTAATGACAGAGGGACTTTGGTTTAAACAACGAATGTTTTGAAGGACAATGGATAACTGGAGGAATTGGAATGGGACATCTAAGCTGGAAGCGTCTAGTCATGGACAGGTACTCATTTGGCTGGACCGTAACATCAGCACTAACATGGGGCCCAAATCACACATTCTTCAGCACTGAGGTCGCCAGCAGATTTTTTTTTCTCCCCACGAGACTGCTGGGCCCTTGGCACTCTGCACCTGGCACAGGCTGTGGTTGTTCTTTTGATGGAATGTCTTCAAGGCTCCATTACTACACGGTGCAGATTTCTGTAAGAGTCTCCATATTAAAAAGTGGAGTGTGTCAGAATGCCCTGACCCACTTAAATCAGGGCTCCTCAGTCTCTTTCCTTCCGGGCATCGGGTCTTTCTCTGTTTTGTGTCTCCATGCCCTTGGTTGAACTGAGCCATTAATCACTACCTCTACCCGAAGCCAGGGGACCAGAGACGTCAACATTCCCTCTTCCCGGCTGGCATGGTGTGAACGACATACTGTCTGTGGCCGTTCGTTGTTGGGAAAATGAAAAGTGGGTGATGACTTTCCTAGGTGTTCAATGTGAGGGACATGGGGGGTCTTTAGAGAAACGCAGATTTGGCAGGAAGTCCCCTTCTGAGATGCTTGTGTTCTTTCTGCCACTCGACCTGCCATAAATATTTATTTTTTTCTGGGGACCAGCGTCTCCTTGTTCCCTTGTGGCTACACCCAGTGTAGCCGCTACACCCTTAAATGCAGGCATGGACATTGGCACTGTTTTCAAAGTGCCTGAAAGCTCTTTCCAGGAGTCGCTCGGACGCAGTAGGTTCTAAAAATGTATTGTTGAATAACTAATGATGATGAATGTTTTATGGCGAGCCCTGAAAACGGTTAAAATGATCTGTACCCCATATAAGCACCTGGGGAGAGCGAGAGTGAGGGCGAAAGAGGACAAAATGGAAAAAGCCACACATCTCCGCTTGCTAATAGCCCCACTCTAACAGGCAAAATCCACCTTCGCTTACTGTTATGCGTCCTCTTTTGGCGCCATTCAGAGTCACACTTAAGTGGATGGCCCGTGCCCCTGAGGTGATACTTGGGGGTCATTGCGCTCAGTTAAATCAAAGCGTGTGCAAAGCTCTGCCCCTACTCCCCACACCCATGATCACACGCCACATCGCCACAGGAGACGTGCCAGCCTTGATGCTCCTCCAGTGTGGAGAAGAGCCACCTCTCCTAATTCAATAATTCAGTATCATAGGTAGGGCTTGGTGGGCGGAGACTGAAGGTGTGCTAATGAATCACCGGATGGCGCTGTTGGGGCATTGCGGACAGATCAAAGTGCACCTGGGGCCTTAGCGCTTTGCCAGCGTCGCCACTGGAAGGGTGGGGGGGATATAGGAGGAAGTGGAAATGAAGCACAGCAGTCCCAGTTCATCTAACCTTTATACAGGATAATAGTCACCAGATAAGATATGCACACATGTATACTACATAAACACAGAGGATACGGATACAGAGACAATTATTGGTTAGCTAACCTGCAGACTGGGGAAGAGCACATTGTGGGTTTGTCTTTAGCGCCCCGGGGGTTCCGGTGTGTACACAGGCTCCAAACCCAGCCAAACTCTCAAACACACAGCCGCTGCAGAATACTGACCCATGCGTGACCCCCAGAGGCTGGGGGGGGCACTTTTTGTGGTTCTGATACATCTCAGATCAATCGATATATCTCGGCTTTCAACGAACGGCCCTTTTTAATTCACGTCGGCTTGAGACCATTATTAGATTATTGTTATGACTAGTGCTTTATTAAGAATGTACAGACAAATTAAAAAAAAGGTGTCCCTCATGAAGTCGATGTTCCAAAAGGCCATGCAGAGACTGGCAGCAGTAAGAGGTAAGAAGACGTGACAGAACCTCCGTCCTAATTGAGCTGGAATAAAACCATCATACACACAAAGCGGGTCCCCAAGTCTGAATTAAAAAAAAAAAAAAAAGTGTCGGTCAGTCTGTCATGTGACTCAGAGAATGGCCAGGATGAGTGTTTCTGAGCACCTGCTCGGTCTCTGATGGTCTGCACGCTGCAGCCCACAGGCTTCCGTACCTGGGGGAGGCCTAGGGCCCCATCCACGGTGCTAAGGGGTCGCAGTCTCTCCACTGCCCTTCCCCACACCCCCAGCTACGGAACATACCGCGAGGTTCCTGTTCTAGGTAAACGCGGGTTACCTCCTCACTACCACACTCGGACCGGGTCAGGGGCTCGCCAGCAATGAAGGGGAGCTGGACGACCTTCAGTTGAATCAGCCCCCGGCGGCACTGAGAACATGGGACCTGTGTGCTAAACAGCGGCGTCCCCCCTCCGCCCCCTGGGCCTCTGCTGGGAGGGGACAGCAAACCCACAGAGCGAGGCTTCCCCCGCGTGCGGCTCATAAAGTTTCATTATTATTGCTTACAGGAACAAGCGGCAGTTACTGGACGCGAGTATGGAGTGGTGGGGGGACGGGGCGGGGGAACAAACCTGAACTACATGTACATATTATATCACCAAGCGGGGGGCGAGTGGCACGACCAAGCTTCTCTGACAAAGCTTCTGGAAGGAGGGGAAAGCCGTTCTGTTGGGGGGGGGCTGGATCTTGGAGAGTTTGAAGGTACAGGAGCAAAATGCAGCATTGGGCAGGCAGGATTACCGGAGACAGCTGCACAGTGGTCTTTTAACATAGTGCCTCTCAACCCACCCCTCAGGGACCTCCAGATGCTCCACTTTTTTGCTCCATGTCTGGCAGGGGCTGGGAGCAAAAACATGAATTGTCTGGGGGTCCCCGAGGACAACGCTCGGAACCCAAGGCTACACAGTTCCGCTACGGTCTTTGGCGGAAACCCTTGTTTAGGGACTCGGAAACGTGCCTCTCGTGGGCTCAGCGTAATGTCATGGAAGCCGAGCACAAAAGTGCCACAGCTGACCTCCGGAGGGGTCATGTGATTGCGGGGGCGGCGAGGACAGCACAGGGCAGCGGTGCCATTCTGCACGGGCCCAATGTGCCGTCGTCTTACTAAATTTACAGTCGATTTCGATATTCTACTACGGAACAGACTACATGCCCAGAATTTCTCACACGCTCACATGTGCACGCACACACACACACGAACACACGCACATATATATTCATATTTATATAAATATGTGATATTCTCTCTTTTAGAATTCCAGTATATATTATGTGCCCTGGGTGTGAAGATTTTGGGATCAGGTTTGCTTTAGAAGCTGGTGGTAGGGTTTTAGGGGCTCTGGGGTTTGGGGAAACCACCTTCATGTAGGTTACAACTTTGCACAGAAGACACTGGGCAGGGTTTGGGAGTCTAATGTCCCAGAGACAGTCAGTCCAGACCCTAGGGGGCGCTGGTGCCTTCATCCCTTGCTGACAGCCTAGCCAGCACCTCCAGGGTCCGTGCCTCCAGGGTCTCGATGCAGGGTGGCATGGTTGCGCAGAGGGAGTGATAGCTGGCTGTACGCATGTCCATCTCGCGACCAGGTGACAGTCGCCCCACCATGTCCTGCTCAACGTGGCAGATTCTCTCCAGTCTCTGAAGAATGAACACAGATGTGTTCCCCATGTCTGCCTCGTGTAGACGTCCACATCTGGGCAGAGGGAGGTCCCGGGGGCGTCTCTGAGCGTCCCCTGCAACGCGGGCATGCTGGTCCGGTGGAGCGCCGGATGGGCAGTTCTCATGTTCCTATGCCATCTCCAGCAGGGAGGCGGGTAAATGTCCTTTACAGAAGGAGGCACAGAGGACCATGGGGGGAAGGGCTCCTGGGCAGGGACCCCCTGGCACCAGAATAGCAGGGACACCCGGGTGGGTTCAAATGGCACAATGTGATGTTTAGTGTGACAATATGGAGAGGAAGGTGATTTCATACATCTACATTACTGAACTTCCTCATCTAATTTTGGGAGATGGGGGTGAGATGGGGGTGAGATGGGGAGCACGGGGACGCCTTCAGCCCAGCTGTGGTGACGATTGCTTAGATTCTTCAGACACTTGGCTTAAAAAAAAAAACATGTTTTGATTTGTTGACGAAAAGCTTCCCACTGTCTTGCGATACGATCAAAAATAAGAAAAACGAACATAAAAAAGAGCGATGGTGACAGAGACTGCGTCTGGCTGCCTGCTGTATGTGTGTATATGGCTGTCGGCTCTGGGTCACCCGCTCCCCGTCCACAGCTGAGGCACCCCAGCGCCTTTCTGCCTCTGCTGCCGCTGGCTGGTCTTGGTTGCGGTCTGGGTGAAAAGGCACATGTTCCCTCCAGACAGCCCCGCCCCGCCCCACTCTGCCCCACTCTGGCCCTCGGAGGCTTGCACGCCGCCACGCGCTTTGCTCTGGGCTCCAGCCTCTATTCCTCAGGCTGGGTCTCCAAACTGATAATGGCCTCGTACTAGTTGATATTAATGGCTGATAATACAGTCTCCACCATGATAGTACATCTCTCTCTCTATATATATATAATCATAGTGTTATGTGATCTGACTTTTACATTTTGAGCTCCAATGTAAAAGTGTCTGTTGTATCGCTGTAAAGAACCACCCTCATGTATGCCAGTATGTGTTTATAACACTGAGGGAGTGTCTGGCTCTTCAGAGCTCATACTAGGAGTCTGATTGGCCGTGGGGTGGGCAATAATGTGGGGTGGGGTGGGGTGGGGGGTAAGCATGTGGCTGGTGGCATCCCGGGCTCAGTGCCAGTGTGGCATGAAGTGAGTGGTCAGTCCTGGTCGGAGGAATCGGGGGGGTGGAGAGAGCGAGGGATGGGGAGATGACTGCCTCAGAAGCAGCCGCCCAGCGGCACGCGGGGTAGGGCCACGCCGGGCCGGTTTCTCAGGCAGCGCCGGGGACAGGGCGTGGCCCGTAAGGGGCGCAGGGGGCCACAGGCCTCTCTCAGCCCTCCTGAACGGGGCACCCGCCTGGAGGAGGTGCTCTCCATCCACCTCCGGGGCCTCCATTCACGGGGGAAGAGGGACTCCATCTGCAGCCATCGCCTGGACCGTTGAGCAGATGGGCGGCAGGGGCCGGGGCTGTAGGCTGGGCGGCCCTCTGGCTTGTAGGGACGCCAGGCCGCACCGGGTCCCGCCGCTGATGCCAGGTCCAGGGTGACGGTTCTGGTGGGAGGTGCAGACGGAGCACCAGGGTAGAGGAGTCGGCTCTCCTCAGAAGGCAGTTGGGGTCCAATCAGACTCAGGCTAGTTCTGTCAGTAAATGAGTCCATGCGATCTTCATAGCCGAGGTCTGCCGGGGCCGAGCACTGCTGGAGTGGCCAGGTGCCCATGTTTTTGCCCCGGATGTCTGTACCTCCATCCTGGCACCCGAGCTCACCCTGTAGCACCTCCTCTTGCTCCTGCTCCTCTTCCTCTTCCACCGGCGCCTCTTCCTCTTCCTCGGCCAACTCGGGGGGAGGCGGGCAGCGGGGGTCCCTGAGGAAGACGACGATGACGGTGATGTTGTCGCTGGAGCCGGCGTCGCGGGCCGAGGCCACCAGCTTGTGGGCCACCATGCTGGTGTCGCCGCTGTTCTCCTGCAGGTGGTCGCTGACGACGCGCACGGCCTCATCGGGGCTGACGGTGTCGTAGAAGCCGTCGCAGGCCAGGATCAGGTAGTCCTCTGAGCCGTCCAGCTGGAAGGTGCTGTGGTCGGCGTCTCCGCAGATGTATGGCTTGTGCTCCGAGTCGCCTGCGGACGGGAGTGAGCTGTGAGGGTCATGACAGGGCCTTGGCCCACGAGGGCTGGCCTAGCGATTAACAACCAGGACACGTCTCCCAAAAGCTCCCAATAGCAGCTTATATCACTGGACCCATTCAGGTGCAAGGTTCCAACTATGTAAGTTAGCAACTATGCTACACAATTGCTACATAGTTAGCAACTATGCTTTTGGGAAACGCACCCCAGGTCAATAAGCCAAGCAGTCGCTAAGTGAAAATCATGCTAGCCTAGGCATGACCGCCACTGTGCTTACGACTTTACTTTAGCTTTCTATACTCAAGTTCTCTTGAACCACAAAAGACCCCACGACGATAGGTGGAGAACATGCAAGCTCCACACATATGGAACCATGGCGGAGATTCAAACCCTGCCAACCACTGCGCCACCCTAAATAGTAGCTACATCTGTTTAGTAAACCTTGTCGGATTGGACTCTATACCTGGTGACACAAAATCTGTTACTAAGCTGGAAAATAAGCATCTGGCTCCTGTGTGGGGCAGATAACATCTCAAGGACTGGGGGGGGGGGGCACAACAGCGGCTCAATAAATGGCGACGATGTGCGATACTGAAGCCACAGAATATTCAGCAGATGGGGGATGGCAGTGTAGGGGGAGCCCTGACGCGGTGGTGGTGGGAAAAAAACACGTTTATAAATAGGGACGGGGTGGAGATGCAGGTCACCACTCGCGCTGTTTGTCCTTCTTTCCAGAATCGCATCCCGCAGGAATTTATTGCGTAGATCTGGCCCTGCTGTGGTCACAGAAAATGCTCCACTTTTTCAGTCGTCCATTCCAGTGCAGCAAAAAGTTTCTCCGGATCTGTGCGCCGTGGCAGAAGCCCCCTGGAGAGACGGTATCTGCTGGATTTTCCCCCAGTAAGCTGCCCTGGACGTCCCTACGGCGGCACGGCCTCCTATAGCCATATGTTTCTGACGTCGCACGCTAGACGCGCCATTTCTAATGGTGTCTGCACTGCCGATGTGAAAATGACCCAGATGTGAAAGTCATTCTCGTTTGCAGAGGACAGGGAATCCGCAGTGTGTTTGTTCATGAGTGAAGCCTCACTTCCATTCACCATTTCCTTCCAGAAGCCTCTGTCCTCCCCCCACACAACCCCCACCCCCAAACGCCCCCCCCCCCCCGGCCTAGTGCCTTCCGTACCGATGGCCCTGGACACGGACAGGCTCCCGTTCACCCTCCACGTGCCGAACCAGATGACACAGCCGCCCAGAGCTTCGATACGCTGCTTCTCGTCCTGTGGGAGTGGGGGGGTGAGAATCTGGTTATAGGCAGGTCATGACCGATGCCAGGTACGATTTGAATTCTTCTCCGCAGAATGTATGTCCTTTGAAACAAGACAGTGAGCCAGCACATTTTACACTAAGCCTCAGAGGACGGAACCTTGTGTCAATTGTATATCTAAAACAAATGCACTCATGTTATTATTAATATTAATTTTTAACATATCAAACCCATTTGTTCCACTTTACAAATGAAACAATGTGCCATTCGCCTCTTTACAAAACTGAATGAACGTATTAATTCAGGACTCGTCATGAACGAACGGCACATTCACACTCATCGTCAAACTGTTCACTGGCACTTCACAAACACGTCCTGTAATTATAGATAAAACAGCTTTCATTAACACAGTAACTCATGTTAATATATCGATAGTTAGCACACAGACGATGGATTGGTAAATGGTTTATAAGTGAGCCTTAAGTGGTTGTTGTAAATGATCGTCAGTGAACGTGGAGATGGGGGCACATACATGGCTGTAGCCCTCCCCAGGCATGCGGTCCGGTCAGGCCCAGGTGGGGCCCTTTCTCGGAGTGGCTGGATCCACACGTTCAGACTCAGACATCACACCTAGCATGGCACCCCTGCACTTCACGGTCTTTCCTGTGCCACGGGTGATGCAGGAGAAGGAATCCTGACCACACACATGTGCCAGCAGATCTCCGTGACCCTGAGCTGTTTCTCCCAGTGAGGCTGGTATACAAAAGTGTCATTTACCATCATTTCAGGGATGAGGATTAAATGCAACCGTCTGTTTCAAAATAACAAAAATCCCATTAGGATCCAATGACACTGGCTTCACAGATGGATTTAAGAAGTTTTAATATATACATTTTAATTTCTATACCCACTCATCCTATGCAGGTCTAGAGTCTATGGGTGGCTAAGTTTTCTGTTCCCATGATTGCTGGCGTCCCTACAAGATTGCTGGTTCGAGCCCCGGCCTCAGCATAATGGTCACATGCCCATGGACGCTTGAGTAAGGCCCTTAACCCCCCACACAACAGCTGACCCTGCACTGTGAACCCAATAGCTATGGAAAGCCAGACTGGGCAGGTGAAGAGATGGATTCCAGTGTACTTGTATTCATTGTTGTGCAATTGGCCAATAAAGGACTTGTCAAAAGAAATATCCCAGAAGCTATGAGTGCAGGAAATAAGCCGCAGTTGGACCCCTCCTCTTTGCAGGGCACACACACAATTTGGCAGCTCCGATTCACCATGGCATGTTTCTGGACTGAGGAAGGGTGGGTAGAGACCCTATGGCAGCACAGGGAGGCTATGCACACTGACACACACTGAAGATTCAAACCCTGGTCTCTACAAGTTAAAGACAACAGTGCTAACCGCTACACCAGCCTCTGTATCTGCTAAACAAATGTAATCCTGTCTTAGACTCTAAGGTTCTGCAGGTATCCTATGGATAGATGCAGGTTTAGACAAGATCAATTAAAAACTCTTAAATGTTAAGCCAGTTTCACAATAACAAAAATGCCACTAGGATCCACTGATGGATTTGAGAAATTTGTAAGAGAGAAATCTGTAAGGTCACAGAGGGAAGTAGGAGTTGGGGGGTGGTGAGTGGCTCGGTGGCCCAAGTCACCATGTCCATGATCCAAGAATCACAGGCTCAAGCCCCAGGCTCAGCACAACAGCCACGGGCCCTTGAGCAAGGTCCTTGATAACTAGCCCCCACAGTGCCACACAGTGGCCAACCCTGCGTTGTGCCCCGCCCTCCGCGCCCCCAAGACCATGAAGAACAAGATGGGGCAGACAAAGATCAGTTCTAACATACTTTTATAAAAAAAATATATATCCCAAAACCTGAGCACATATCAGGGAGTAACCCAAAACAGAACTCACACCACCCGACAACACAAACTCTCCTTAGAGTACAGATTCAAACCCTGGTCTCCAGAGGAACAAGGCATACAGCATTAACCACCATGCTATCCCCCAACCACACAACACAAATGTAACACTCTTGGAGTGGACGGACAGACGGACGGACGGACAGAAGGATGGATGGACGGACGGACAGAAGGATGGATGGACGGACGGACAGAAGGATGGATGGACGGACGGACAGAAGGATGGATGGACG
>JABFDZ020000042.1:9373916-9388198 GCA_019775955.2 Pollimyrus isidori
GTTCTCCCCAAGCGAGCTTGATGGGCCGAATGGCCTCCTCTCGTTTGTATAGTTCTTATGTTCTTATGTTCTTATGACACAGAACCAAGAAAATAAAGAAACAAGGTCTGACTGACCCCAGAGTGCAAAGAGTGACCAGAAGGGAACGGCAACAGGAAAACTCAGAGGAGATGCTGGGATCTTAATGTGCTGAATCAGGCCAAGGGATCTAAGCGCATGCTAGTTAAAATATCTGAGCCAAACAAATCATTCAGAGCTCGTTCAGATTAATTCGGCGCTTCCGGCTTCGGACACGTTTGGGAAAAGCGATGAGCCCCCCTGGCTGTTTTATTGGTTTTAATGGAGTGTGGTGGAAAAGCAAGGCCAAGAATCTGACTGGGGGAGTAGAAGGGAGATCTCACAGGGGCGGCATGGGGTGGAGTCACACTCACATCGGCGGCAAACCACTTGTTTTCCACAGTTCCACCACCTGTGTTTGGCATCGCAGATGGCAGCAGCGAGCATGAACAAACATGAAGATTCCTCAGCTGGGAAACTTTCTGCCTCCTCAGACTCAACTGGGCAATTTCACTTCTTGGCTGATCTGCTTGCGAGGAAAATCTTCAGAGGAAAATAAAAAAACAACTCAATTTGTACATACGGACTGTTAGTGCCAAGTTTGGATCTTAGCAGAGACTAGCTGCACTTTTGGCAACTCATCTGTGCGATCCTGACATTTCACAGAGTTGGAGAAAATGTGGCAGGCAGATATACCACCAATCTCTTCAGTCCTCATGCACTCAAAATGCAACAAAATTCAGATGTGGAAAGGAAGTATAAAGCTTCAAATTATCCATCCATCCATCTTCTATAAATTACAGAAAGTGATGCCACAGCCTTCGCCTCCAGCAGATCTTGGTGGATGGTTTGCAGGAGTAACTCCTCCCTGACCAGAGTGAACATGCTCTCTGTAGCCTTGGAATGCTCCCCCTACACCCCACCCCACAAGAGCATGAAAAGTGACAGAACCAAGCAATGGCTGCCATAGGTTGCAGGAAGGGGGGAGGTAAAGGAGAAAGCAGTTCTGAGGAGGTGTGGACCAATGCTATAGAGGAGCTGTGTTGACGACCACACAATCAAGAAGGGATTAAGCGGATAGTGGGCTTGGCGATGGTCAGGGCTGCCCCGGTACGCTAATCCCAGGAGCAGGGCGATTAAGGGATTACCCTTGGAAGTAATTTGCCAGGCCAGGATAGCCCGGCCAAAGAGTGCAGGAGTCAGGACAGGGAGGTGCGCTCCCTCGGCTACATCTGGGACGGAGGCGAGGTGGCGGCCGTCCTGGAGCAGTTCATCCAGGATTTTGAGCCGGGGCTCCGCCCATGAGCCGCCGCACGCAGCCCTGATTCAGACTGAGGCGGCACTAACTGTGTCAGACGGTGTGAGCTGGGCCACCAGGCCCGAACGCTATTAGCATACAAGCGCTCTGGGGGGACTCGGCCGCCGGGGGGCCGGCTGCCTTCATTTGCGGCAGCCTGCTCCAGAACTCACCGCTCTCGACATCCACAGGAAGGGGCGGGGACTTGGCAAGACGGGGCTGTCCCAGTGTATTTCCCCCCGGGCATTTTGCATTATTTCACTGGAATTGACGGTCTGTCGCTGACGTGAGATCTCGGTCTTCATGCCGCTGTGCGCCCACTGTACACGCCGTGTAGCTTGCATTCTGTGCAGCTCAAGGTCAGAGTCCTCACATATTTTGGGAAAATGACTTTCAGCCAGCATACAGATTTGTTTGTTTAAATGACACATCCCTGAGGCAAAAGGAATTCCAGTGACGTCTTTGTTGCTGTAGGGGTCCAACAATTCACCGTCTTGATATATGACATGAAAGAGTCTCTGAATCTTAAGGTATTCATACTGACTTCATTATAATTACGCATTACTCAGCATAAACTGTATCAAGAAATATCAATGGACTACAGTATAAAGAAGCACAAATTCTTGCTAAATGACTTCAGCTTCATTTATTGACAATGTACACAGAATCCTTCCAATACCTTAGATTGACCCACTCATTCTGCTGCTTGGAGCTGTCCTTGAAAACATAGCTTAATCTTTAAGGCCATGTGCCCTTCGAGCTGACAGCCATGACCTTGGTGAGGAGACCCAGTGACAGAAATGTTGTGGATCTGCCACAAGCGCACTTAGCACAACTGCTCATCAGTCGGCAACAGTCAGCTAATCAATCACATCTCCAATGAATTATTAAGATGGTGGTTTTAACAGGAGGTGATAGACCTCTTTTACACAAATGAAATTCAGTAAGAAAGACTCTTCGGAATGGTGGCTTGGTCTATGCAGAACCTGAGAATGATCTGGGATGAGTATAAAATGCTAGACAGTAGATCATAATATATTTCCGCTGAGATGGATGGATGGATGGATCTATCTACTTCACCCTTTGCTATCAGATCATTTTTACAAATGACACTCAGTGGCCAATCAACATGTGTGTAAATGCAGTTGCTTCAGAGTCCAACATGAAACAGTCAGATGTCAATGAACATTCTAGAGAATCACACTAGCAGTAGATCCCAAACAAGTTCAGCATTTAACACAGGTTTTGAGTATACCCTGTAAAGAGGAAAATGTGTTACAGATTATGCAAGAAAATGTCTCTGACCTTCACATTCATCCATGTCCCCTAATAAAATGTCCTAATTGAGGCCAAGGATGGGAAGAAAGCATGTTTCTGGTGCTACAACACAACAGGAGATGAAAATGGACTGAGAATGACTGCAGGCCCCAGAAAATTACTTATGCTCCATGACCAAAGAGCACAGAAAGACAGGCCTTGATTTCAGAGTCAAGCGTATATTTATCTGTATGTATGTTTGATGGTTAACTAACGTGGGGTCCATCAGACATCCAGAAAATGAAACTCTGTTCTCATCACAGCACTGTGGAGGTTTTGACTTCTGTACCTATCGTCCTTTGGAAGTCTTCAGTATGATGCCTTCCCTTCCTTCTGCTTAAACCTAGAAATGCATTTATTGTATATGGAAATCCACCACAGCATTCAAGGTTACTTGAGTACTGAAATGCTCCGAGTTTAACACTGCCGTTACACACCGACCATCTATGTTTTGGCTGGTCTTGCCTTCTCTGTTAAATCCCACCAGGGCTCAATTGGCAAAGTTCCAGCTGGACCCAACCTGCCTGAAAGGTGTCCCCAATACACCGTTGGAAAAGACTCCTCTTCCAACACCATGCAGGCAGAACAAGATGGCTGCTTTTTTTTTTTTTTTAGCCTTGCAACAATATTTAGCCATTTTAAGCCACGCGCAGCACAAAGGATTCAGCCAGGATTTGGGTTCAGTTCTGCTGGGAGGAGGACGTTTGAACAGCGGAGGTTTTATCAAACAGAAGCACGATGCAGCCAGTTGCTTCTCCGCTGCCACCTGAACCAGGCAAAGGTCGCCTTTGTCCTCGGGATCATTTTCGTGTTGACCTTTGATCTGTGGTGGAGGTGCAAATGAGCTCACCTGCAGTTTCTCTGGGACCAGCTCTACATTGGTGGGTGGACCAAATCCCAATCTGACTATGTCCCTCCTAAAGGGGATGGGGGAGTTGGACTGTTCGGCTGGGGAGCAGCTGCTATCAATGATATTGAAGACGAGTTGTGCTGTAATACGTCGCCAAAAATGCTCTTGGCAGAGAGATGTGAGAGAAATATGACAATTTAATTTCTATGCCATTGTGCACTTTTTTTCTTTACATCAAAAGACTGTGACCAGAAGTCAAATCAAGTAGCACTGATTTGTATATGTATATATAAACATATGTGTGTGTTTGTGTCTATAAATATACAGTGGTACCTCGGCTCTCAAACTCACTAGAACTCAAACTTCTTGAAAGTCAAACAAACCAGTGTGACCTACAACTCAATCTGAATATCAGAAGTCGAACCCTGAACGATGACCTAATATAAATTGTATGCGCCAGGAAATAAGTCATACTACAACGCAGTTTTACTTGAATGCCTTCTTCACAGGCTGGACGATTAACCAAATAAAGCAGCGCAATGTTACAGTAACTAACAATAAATAAACCACTAACTTACGTGTACTATTAGAGCACCTATATAATTTATTTAAATTTTATTTTATCAGGTAAATTAACGGAAAACAGGTTCTCACTGCTTTACATGATATTCGGGAGAAATAGCAGATTACGCATCGGAACTGCCTGGGATACAAACGTCATGCGTGTAGCTAAACTCTTCAGCCAAAATGGGCAAAGGTGTGTCGTCACGGAGGCGGTCCCAGTTTATGCAGCCAGGTGAGAGGCTGCAATGCATCTAACCATAATGCATTGCATTAAGCCAGCGCTGTAAACAAGTTGAACACACCCGATGAGCAGACTGGAGAAACAAACTGAAACACGGACTTAATACAGAGGACTGATGACATAAACCTGATTACATGTGGATCCCACGTGAGGTTAATGAGGGGTGTGGTACATGGAAGGAGCGGACAATCGATCTTTAGCATATATGAATGTATGAATAAAATAGACTGTGAAGATTAAAAATAATTAGCAAAAGGTACTTAAAAATCTTAACAAGAATTACTCAACCCTCTTCACCTGACCATTCCATGGGGCTGGATCAAATGGATTTCAAAAATCAGTTCCACACTTAATCCACATTCACATTTATGTATAATTGGTCATAATTTATTTTTATACAGCTACCTCTCATAAAAACGCTACCAGAATATTTGGATTATTTCCTTTTCCAAGCCAGCCAGTGATTCCATAGCCTTGTTTCAAACCCTTTATTTCTTGCAGTTCTTGGTGGATGGCACAGCCCCACCAAACTTATAGCTCAGAGTATCTCTCCTGCACAACCAACCCATTACATAAATATGTTGTTCAAATCACATTCTCATAATGTGGACGGCCATCCTCAGACAATGAATGAATTTCATGTCACTGAAGTGTGTGCTAAATTTGGCTTCAAAAACACATGAACACGTTACAAATTTTCACTAAAATGTGACGGTTGGTTTTGCAGAGTTAACCGATTCCCCTTTTCTCATAACTTTGCTGCAAAGTTAAACCGTCAAGGTTGGGTCACTAACGCGTGGTCACAGTAACCCGCGATGCGATTGCTTGCTGCTCTCACAAAGGTCACATGCAGCTACACACATCCAAAGGTTGTTAATATCAAATCTGATGCTCTCAGTTGGCATTGCGTTTGGGACATTCGTGTTGTCGAGGGCTACAGAGTTCAAGGCATCTACACAGGACTCCTCGTTCAGAGAACCATGGGACCAAACATACCAAACATATTCGGTAAGCATGGGAGTTCACCAAAATAAAGAATGCTATTTATATTGGCTTGTCAAGGATATTGCCATGTAAGCTGTATAAGATACTGCCGATGGCAGGAACATGTGCCGTCATACATGTAGCCTAGTAAGACATCATGCTGATTAAATTAAATTCAAACAGACATAATCCTCCTGACACATAGCCAAAATAATTCAACTACCATCATAATCACATCATAATTACACTACTTAAGTGTCACCACAGCTGAATATCCAGCAACTTCAAGGAAGAAACCAGCAAACAAAGCTATTTTTAATTACACCAACTAATAATAAAACACTAAAGGCACGTGACTCCCACACTGACTCCTTAAGAGCTGGTTTGCTATTTTCAATCGCATTATCTTTATGTACATTATCTTTATGCATTCCACATCGGCATGCTCATTAGTATTCACCCTCCGCTTTGCAGGCCATGGAACTGAGACACTATTTAGCAACCAGTTAAAGGTGAACTTCATCCAGAACTCCACCCAATTGATCCATAAAGTGAACAGGGGTATCTCAGAACTCAAGAAGACCCACTGGTAACCCTGACCCACATTCTGCCTAGTATGCGTTGGATGTTAATGTTGGCACTTAAAGCACATATAAAACTGCTCATTTTTTCTGGTGCTGGTCTTCCTTAAATTATTTTTATTGACTTGAAAATGAAGCTTCCACAGATTTTTTTCCCACTTGACATTTTTTTCATTTAATTTTTTCAAGTCTTCAGTAGTTACAGATTAAAGATATTATCTGAAATTATATCAGTGACATAACTAATTGAGAAGACAACCTTAATTATTATATTTGATGTGCAATTCAGCTTATTATGATAGTGCTACATATTTACTGGAACAATATTGGGGTTAAGAGTATCTGACTCCCACACTCTTGTCTAATTATGTCTATCTGTGCTTCTATGAAACACAATTTAGCATCAGGATTTGAACAGTTTGCAGAAGTGCGAGAAATTGTCCCTTGGTGCGACATATGTGCATTCCAATACAAGAGTGTCTTTCACTCATTAGCCGAAAATGACATTTGTGTATTGCTGAATTCCCTATTGTGCAAGAACCATCTACATTTGAAAGTATCACTTTGGCCAGCTGCAATAATTATCTGTTACTTCAACATTTCAAAGTGGGAATCAACTGAGAGATAACGTGAGGTGCGACTGTTGGGACTGAGATACGCCATCTCTCTTTGCCCTGGGAACAAACTGTGGGAATACTGCTGAAGAACAGACTAACCCCTCTCTGCCTGAAGCCTGGAATTCCTCTCACCGCACCCCCACTCCTAGCCTAGTCGAAACCTGTAATATTGAGGCATGCTCAGATAAGCAGGTCTGAAAGTGTGCCCGGGTATTTAAAACATTTTTTTTAAAAAAAACATTGCGATGTCATTGCCACGGCAACCCCTCCCTAGCACAGACACCCCCCTCCTTCATGGGCATACCAACTTCAACCCCCCCCCCCCCCCCAACACCCACGCAGACCCACACACAGAGACGGGAAGTGAACAAAGGGGATTTCTCCCTCTCCTCCTGAACTATGATTAGATCTTCATCCCAGAGACAGAATAATCACGCATTCGAGCTGAATCACCACAGAGGCAACTGAACTCCAACATCAGAATCTAAGTCACTACATAGAAATAAGTACTGTTTGTGCCCACCAGGTTTGATTAATCTGGCAATAAAATTAGGTGCATGCAGCAACGGAATACAAGTTCAAAGCTATCTGCATAACAGACAACCGACAGTTAACAATTTGATCTTTGTGCAAGGTTTGTACCCTTGTTACAGGGAGACCCATAATTAAACATCTCCAATGTTATCTAATCGGAAAATAGCACGGATAGTCTGTCCTCTGTCACCTACCTATACGTGACCTTAATGTAAAAGACCTTCCTCTGACTTCTGCTGGAACTAGGTAAGGGAATAGTGTAGGCGGGTAGTGGTACACTGACGATCTTCGATTCATACAATGCAATGCATGATGCCTCCTGTACCCATGCTCAGATCTCTCTAGAGGAAATCAATCAAAGAATACTGAAATTCAATAAATGGTATAAATTATCTTAAAAGCTTGGCTAAACCATTTGTTTGTTTTATTTTATTAAAAAATGTATTACATTTACACCTGAGCAGCGTTGATTTTATTAATATATTATTAACATCATCCTTTTTTAATAACTACCAGCAATATCAGAACCTAACATGGTATATTTAGCACGATGACAATTTTATAGGACCCTGACGAGGGTAAGCCGTTAAAAGACAGGTGGATGGAAACTTAAATTTTTACAACCTTCTCCTCATACTCAGGTTAAACTTTTTAATCAGCTACCTACAGGCTCTTAGTTCTTCCTCTTTGCGTCTCCAACCCGGGAGACTGAGCTCTGACCGCCACACTTGGGCTATTTGTAGAAACGCCAATGACGTGATTTCTACAAAGCAGAAACCATCCTACACAACTCGCCGGTGCCGGCTGACGCGTAAAAAGCGCTGTAACACGCTTCCTGAGAATAAAAAACCGTTCAGGCAACCTCATCTGGACTGACACAGGTACAGGAGAACCGATGTGCACTGAATGACTGAGACATTATAGACGATTTATGTAAAATACTACACCTCTAAATGATATGACGTGGTACAGTCTGCCGGCACTGTGGGTCTTTCAACGAAAAGTATGATTTCAGTGCACGGTCAAAATGAAGGATATAATAGGCGCTGACGTCTAAACGCTAATTCGCAGTAAAAAAAATCATTACCGATCCTTCAGCGTCATAAACCAAGTCCATGAGGAACATCATGTTATAACGCACAAAAACCGGTAACAAGCTGCTGGGTACACGCTTCTTTCATTCATCTCTGCACTCTTTCATTCATTCTTCCCCCCACATTCCCCGGGTTCGCGGGCACTGAAATTCTAGACCCCGTAAACGTGAACCCCTTTCAAAGCGGACCAGATTCCTTAATAATAATAATAATAATAATGATGATAATAATGATAATAATCATGCATTCGTAATGTATTATTATTTATATGTGACTGATATTAATTTCCATATATACAATTCTATATTATTCATACAAGTGAAATATAAACATGCACGGTAGCGCTTAAATTGAAATAAAGTCACTCGTTTTGATGAAGGATGCATATGCATGGTGCTCAAAATCTCAAGTCGCGGTGCTCAAGCAGAAAACTGGTGGTACAGACCGAAAAACTACACTGAAACGCCTGGCGTGGCGACTGACAGCGAGGCAGCCGGCGTGCACGATGCCATTAACGATGAAATAAAAGTGACATTATTGGCAAAGCGAAGTGAATTAAGTGAATTTAAGTAAGTATACTGTAAGTTGTCTTGCTCGGTACTTTTCGCCGTTGTTATTAACGGCTCCGGAGCACTTGCCAATATCCCATTTAAAAGCCACTGGGAGCTGAAAATATGTGTGAGTGATACGGCGGACCGGGACTTAACTATTTGCACAGATGCTGGAGACACAAGTCGAGACATTCCCCTTCCACTTCGTCCTCGGAGACGAGGTCCGTCAACGGGCGCAGGGGCAGAGGCTCATCGTCCTGGAGCGGTGCCCTCATCTCTCGGAGGAAGAGCTCCAGGAACCTTCGGAAGGTTTTCTCCTCGTTGGCGGAGCCGGCCATCACTTCTCATTCCTGGAGAGACGAGAGACAGCACTGGCCGGGGAAGGAGACTACTTCGGAGCGCTTTGCTGGATAGCTCCCCACTCGCTGGGAGGGAGGGAGGGAGGGAGGGAAAGGTGGGAGGGGGCGGGGGCGCGCGAGCGCGCGTGACCAGCAACTCGCGCAATTACAGGAGGAGGCGGCCTGACGGACGAGCGTGACGACAGAGGAGCGAGCGGGACGCCGCCGCGAAACAGCCATATCTTCGTCAGGCGCGGGACCGCGCACGCCTGACAGGTATGTGTTCGCAATTGGCCGAGCCTTACACCTGTTCTGCGTGCGCGCTCTGTTTAGTGACGAAGGGAACCTTCCTTTTTTCAGCTGCTGACGGACAAAAGGACGCGAAGATGCTAAAAATGACTCATATTATATATGAAAAAAGCACCGCCCGTTGTACTTATTAATCGTATACACAATATTCTAAGTAATTATTGTTATTATTATTGTTATTATTATTAATACATAATAATAATAAGATATTCAGCTTTATAATGTCTAAAGTGTGCGCTTTTAGAACAGAAATATTTAATTTACGAAGGTAATCGGTAAAATATTACTGGTGTAATTTTGCTGTCATTTAAAGTTTCATTATAGTATTGATTGCTGGGCCCGACAAGGTGAAATGGCGATATCTCGCTGTTTAAATGTGTATATAGGACATCAAGCTCTTGTCGCTAAAAATACCGACTGTAGTAGATTCACTCTCAGTGTGGATTAACCACTTTATTGCCTGGCCGTGTGGTTCAAACATTAGATATGCGGCCACACTGCTGTACAGTGTTAGAAAGAAATGTACTAAAATTGAACCAAGTTTTATTGAATACAAATAACGGAAATGTGTCCATTGTATTTTTAAAAATATAGTGACCAGTAATTATCCATAAATATTCAAAGAAATACAATGTTAATGTATTAAATCAATCTATAATTTTTTTTATAATTTAAAAACCATTTTAAAAGTGAAGTAATTCATCTCTGCACAATTGCTTCTTTAAATCCACCACTCTTTAGGGAAACCTGGAGTTCTTGCATAGGGAATTGCAGCCCTCGCCCGTTTTCTAATGCTGTTTATCGGACTGGAATCGTTGGAGAGAGAGAGTAAGCAGGGCAGGACTTGCCACATACAAATAGTTGACCGCCGGAGGAAAGAGTTGTACATAATTTACTAGAATTACTTGTCTTTGAACATCTATCTTTGTTATGGATGATGGCTCCTCTTTAGTGCAAACGACGTCACAACAAATTAAGCATGTGAACGCACTGCACAACTCAAATTAGTTTCCACTGAATAATGGTATACAGTTTCTTTTAATTAAGGTTTGTATTAATGGAGCTGACAAGTTTTTCAAGGATGTCTCCAGAAAACCGTAAACACAAAAAGGGGTGCCATGCATTTTTTGTAGTGCCAGTGAAACACTTGTGGTTTAACTGACTGCCACCACTGGCAGTCAGTTCATTCATTTATAAACTTGATGTTATTCATTTATAAACTTGATGGCAAAAGCAATAGCTGAAGAATGCGGGTCTCTAGATGAAATATGAGTTTGAGCTATTTCATGATTTGTGAGATACATAACACATTTCTTTCACCTGGAAAGAGACTTTCACAAAGGGGCTTGCTTCCTCATAATTGCCAAAATGAACCAATCATCTTTTCTAATTCAAGATATTCAAGAAAACATGCAGGGCAAAGGTCAAAGTTGAAATGTCTGTATTTGTAAATATTGCTGTTACATAGAGGGCGTAACTACCATTCAGCCATCAGCTTTGCGTTTATGAAATCAAGACCATGAAAACACAAGTCTATGCTGCTGTTAGTGACAGCTGATATCGTGACGCCTGGTAATTTGTGAAAAGGCGCATGTGCAGTCATCCATATGGAGAATGCTGGCTGAGGTTGCAGCCTCCCAGGTCCGGGCCAAGTTTACCATGCAGCTACACAGGCTTCAGGATGTGGGCTTTGCACATGGCGTCATCACCAGAATCCACTCTGAGGCTGAGAAGCTGCTTTCCAGTGCAGGATGGACCTGGGAGATTTCCATAGAACCCTGGACGACATGCTAGTCCGCCACAGCAGACACACAATCACACAGCAAGGTAAGTTAAAAGTCACCCATTTACTTGTGCAACATTTTTGGATTATGTCAAATACATGAAGAACATGAAACCTGCAACCCTGAAAATGTGAGATCGCTGAGCCTGGAGTCAATGTCTGCTGCCTTCTGAGGTCTGCCCACTAAATAGTGACACATTTTCCAATACCCATCTCTACACAAACAAGCTAGTCTTCAGAGATGAAGGGTATTGATAAGGAAGTCATCCACTCCATCTCTCAGCCCTCCCTGCCACGCCAGAAAATATTAAGCCAAGTGCTCGTATTTCACTTGCTTGCCCACTGCAGCAGCTGAAGCCAGCATTTTTGTGTGGAATTTAATTAGAGAGATGAATCAACAAGGGCTCCTGCGCTGGGGACCACAGTGAGAGCTATATGAAATATCCTTGACTCTTGCAGCGATTGACTTGCATCTAAATTGTCCCAACGATGCCCAGGTCACTCTGTCAAGGACTAACACAGCTTGTGAACTAACTCTGATCCTGGATGGGGAAGTCATTTTAATATTCCATCAAGCTTGATGCTTTATCAAGCTGTTGTAAGAGCAATAAAGTAATTGAGTCCATGTTTTCTATTCCCGCAATAGTTTATAGGGTCTTCTAACAGGGTTGGGGCCATTCCTGAATGAATTCATCGATTCCAAACCAAATCAGGAAATGAAACTGGGGTTGGATTTTAAATTTCCCTCAAATTCTAATTCAATTCCAGTTATGTTCCACATAGTTTGTTTCCCAATTCCAACTCCAGGTCCATTTCCAGATTTGGACTGGAATTAACGAATGTATTCTGGAATAGCCCCAACCCTGCCTTTTAATAACCTGGGGATTATTACTTGTTAGGGTTCAGATGCCTCTTGTTGCTTCCAAAAAAGATTTTAATGACCTACCACTGTCAAAGCACAGAGACAATAGTATTACGCTGAGAACTCAAAGCCATTCTTTAAATACTTGGTGAACGTTTTGGACAGAGCACTGCCCCCTGTCAAAAATGGCCAGCTGCCTTCCAATCAATATATAACAAATCCATCATGAGAGCTTCAAACCTTCACGGTCAACCCTAATTTGTTTCGCCAAGTAAAAATGAAGACTAAGGCAGCATAGCGCAGCTGCGTGTGATACTGCCTTCATGTAAACAACGCAGTGATCACATCCAGGCCCCTTCACATTGTCAGGGTGTCATCAGAATCATCAAATAGTTTTAGAACAGCTGAATGTTGTTTTTGAGCCAGATGTCTTCAAGTCTGGTGGTCGCCTGCTTGGGTGCGGAGCCGCTTGGGAGCGTTTCCTGATGGAATCACAGATGAGTCAGCCGAAGCGTGGTCAGAAGAGAGCACATCCCTGAAGCCAGCACCCTGAGAAAGAGAGGACCGCCGTTCAGCAGCAGAACCTCAGCCAAAGCCCCGTCATGACACCCAGGCGGCACAGAAAAGCCCCGCTTGCGTTTACCCTCCACTTTGCGGACGGAGATGAGAAAAGGCAGGCCTTTTAGTGATGCGGAGGACTGTAATCTCCAGGCACCATATTCAGACGACACGCCTAGTTACCCTAGGCTCCCAAAACCCAGCAGACTATTTACTCTGTTCTCAATTAACTTAATTTGTCCGATTTCACCAGCTCCAAAGGGCAAACTGACTTTGTCAAAGGAACAGGGGTTAGTGGAAAAAATGTTTTCGAAATGCTTCAAATGCAATAAGCAATTGCAACCCAGTTGACACAATAGTTATGACAGTTAATCCTTAGCAAAAAAGACAAGTCTCAGTTCTGTTTTACTGTAGGCCGCTTTGCCGGCCAAATCCTCTTTACCAGCAAGAGCAAATAAGGTAAAATGAGAGTGTGTAAGCCTTTCCCTAGTGCCGTCTCGCCATGACTGCTAAGGTACAGCTTACTGCCACACCACCCCCTCCCTGTACACCGAAACTCCCTCTTTGCTGGGTGACCAGGCGGTTTTTCCCTATAGTACCTCTGCCATTACGCTACAGTCTCGGCTCATTTGTCTAGACGTGGGGGGGGGAAAAAAGCCTCGTCACGAACATGTTAATTACAGAGGCAAAAAATAAATAAATAGAACTGCTCCCGCTGCAATGTGTAGTAGCACGGTTACATAACCGCCAGGTGCCAGCTAACGTTACCCATAATTCCAACGTCGCCCAGGGATGCCTTACGCAATAGGCCAACTTAAGTGAATCCTATGTAGCAAACGTGGATAAGGGGGTGAGGAAAATACTTAAGTGGTCAACATTATACGAAAAGGCTTTCGTTTTCATAGATGGGACTGATAAGTTTGATCTTTGAATAAACAGCCCTGGTGTAAAATGAAAATGAAAGGCGTCTGTGAGATTTGGACAGCTGCTTGCTCACCAGATTAGGCTTACACTCTGGCAATCCGCTGAGCAGTGGGACAGGCAGGTATGCATACTCACAGTGATCTGGTACTGAACCGTAGCCTCCCTCTGGCTTGGAGATTTATACAGAGATGCCAGTCTGTGGAGAGAATGGCAGAAAGCCATGGAAACCTCAGTTAAACTGGCCACAACTGATGATGTGGCTGTAATTCACACTTACACTGTATGACCAGAGGCATGAGAATGCCCCTATTATTTAATTGCCTAATTAGGCTACACCCATTGCTGGCACTGGTGTATAACTAAGCACATAGTTTACGCAGCAAACACTGAAGCACAGCATAGCACGGCATCTTTCTAACAAATTAATTTGCCTGCCCTGGTCAACAGCGGCTGAAATGTGATGGTCATAATGTTCAGAAGCAAGTTCGGCTGTGAGGTGGGGGAACCTGATCACCCAACATTAATACCCAAACTGCACGGCAGCAAATCCCACCAGCAATGTTCTAGCATGCAATGGAATCCCTTCCCTGAAGTGTTACAGCAACAATGGGGCAACAGAGTTCATATTTAATATCCTTGATTTTGGTACTAAATGTCAGACAAGCTTGAGTCTGCATACTTTTGGCCATATGTCAGGGTCGACCAACCTTATCTGCAAAGGGCCGGTGTGTATGCAGGTTTTTGGGTAAATGGTAAATGGACTGCATTTATATAGCGCTTTTCTACTCTTCCGAGTACTCAAAGCGCTTTACAATTTATGC
>JABFDZ020000042.1:9389979-9404879 GCA_019775955.2 Pollimyrus isidori
CCCCCCCCCCCCCCCCCCCCCCCCCCCCCCTCCCCCCCCCCCCGCCGCCGCCGCGCCCCCCCGCCGCCGCCGCCGCCCCCCCCCCACGCAGAGCCTAGAGCACAGGCCAAAATTGGAGGTGCAACAAGATTCCAGTCCATCACAGAGCTTGTATCAATGTTGCATATTAATATTTATGCAACAGATTCCTCTAATTTCTTTGGCAGAGGAAACGCTTGTTCTGAGGGCTGCAGATCAGCATTACCTCTGTTCCCCCTCCCAGTGTAAAATAAGCCTCTGAGTCGCTGCATGGCCCCAGCTTTCACCTGTACAGAGAGGTCAGAGGAGACTCAGTCTTATACCATCCACAAGTCATATATTAGATCATCTGACAGCTAGTAATCCTTCATTGATCTCTCATGGCTTTCTGATTCATATCATTCACTCATTAAACCTTTCTGTACAGCCACAAATTGTTCCTGTCACCTTGCGTATTAATAGATCCAAGAGGCAAATATGGTGTTATAATCATGGTACACATCACGACATGATCATAACACTGACAGGGATTGTGCCTACCTGACACCCCCCATTGAAGCCTCTACAGCTGTAATCTAAGGGTACTTTGATGTAAATTCCAGAACGTCTTACCAGGCCAGCAGAAAGACTCACCCCAGAGAAGCTTAAATGTAGAGGTTACCTTATTTAATTATAATAAATCTTTAAGCAACGAGTAACTCCATCAGTAATCATTAACTAAGTAGTTTTACCATGCAAGTCAGACTCTAACACTGTGTGAACTAAATGTATTTGCAGTTTGCATCATATCCACCTTTGGGAAAGTTTGTCTATTGAACAGTTACTGTTGGGATAGTCCAGTGTTTTTTCCTGCTGAAATCCTGCAGGTATTTTTAGGAGCAAATGTGCTACTCATATGAAGCAAGGGGACATGGTGAAAACACAGTGTTTATGAATAGGGCCTAAATTAAGTATCTGCTATGCATTAAGCAACCTTCTGAACCTGAACATCCAGGACTCACACATCCTCTCACCTAAGGCAGGCACGAGCTTGGATTGGCCGCTTCCAACCTTCGTTGTCATCTGATTGGTCAGTACGACCTAGGGACGAAGGGAGAAGACGGCCATTTATAGTTTCCGAAAGACAGCTGGTCAGGCGCGCATAGCAACCGGGAAGGACACAACACACACTGGGATTTGCTTGTGACAGTTTGTTTAACCACAATTAATGGCGTCGACGTGCACAACTGGCCAATAAAAATGTGAATATAACAAACAATGAATAAACCTGACCTTTGTCCAGAGGTCTACAAAAGTTAGCCCTCTTTCCGTGGAATGGCACTTTGGGAGACGGCCTACTCTGCACGCCCTTAGTCAGAATGCTCACATATTATGAGAAAAGTAGCCTATGCTCCCCCTTCTCAGTCTGCATTCCGGAAGCTTCTCCCCTTAGTTGCAGCGAAATGCTGTCAAATCCTGACAGGTTTCTATGCCTGTGGGAAAAATTCCTCCCTTTGGGGGAATGATCATCTCCATGCATAAAATGGCTACTTAGCTGCCAGCTGAGTTTGTTTTAAGAGAATTGGGGGGGTGGGGGGGAGCAGTATAAATAATGTTTGACAGACATTATACTCCAAACCGCCCTGTGCAGCTTTAAAAACAATGCATATGCTGCAGCAATGCGGAGTATATCTCAGATATTTCTCCTTAGGCAAGCATCCGCTGCCATATCTTTACTTCCGACAATCAGTTGTACATAAATATTCAGAGTGAAGACCCCTCATTTTTGGGATATTTCACTTTCAGAGCAGATCCACCACAGGTGGGGATTCCCATTCCGCCACACATTTGCATTGAACTTCACGCAAAGCTACCAGAAGAGCCCGCTAACACGGAAACACCCCTTGAATGCCACTCCCTAATTTCCTGAGGCGGCCCCCCCCCATGGATTTTGAGCACAAAAACACATTTGGTCAATGTCCAGGAGAATCATGTTTACTCTGGGATTCTGGCATCTTCCTCTAGGGTGGCGCTAACAGCTACGAAGTCAAATAAGGGGACTTCCCTGACTGAGCATGACATGCTGAAGCCCTGAAACGGCACCTCGGTGGGAGGGACTCCTCTGGATTCACACATTTGTGAGGAAGAATGCAGCAGGTCGTTAAATAACACCGGTGGAAGAAAAAAAAACAAAGGAAATTTGCTCCAGGTCTCCCTGAAATCTTTCACTGCTCTGGCACTCCGGAGGGCGGCGGCACAGAACTTTCCGTTCATTTTGAAAACAGGCCCCTGGTTTGAACAATGCAAACACCAAGCGACAAACGAATAGCGAGGGAGGGGGAAAGGTCACAAGACTGCAGAAATAGCAGGCAAAGGACGGACCGCAACGTTGTACTGGTTAGCCATCTGGGTGAGCTGCTGGGCAAGGCCGTTTAATAGCCGCGTTCTTTGGGAGAGGTCCTCAAAGTCATGGCGGAATGGGAAGGCAATGCTGTCAATCACCACCAAACGGACCTATCAAAACACAGCGGAGGAACGGCAGCCAATCAGCAAAAAAAAAACAAAAAAAAAATTTATTCTTATTGTATATAATCATTAGTATTAAAAAAATCTATCTATTAAAACGACAGATAAATTTTTGGCCAAGAAGTAGTCACAGCACTAATAAGCTAAAGGTAAACCATAAGTACAACTTCTAAGATATTCTCTTTCCTTTGGACGCAAACGCTCGCTCTCATGAGACAGGAATTTGTACCTCAGGGTGCTGAGATAAAAAGTCAGGCAGAAGGTAGGTCTCAGCCAACAGCTCCACGTAGTCATGACAACGGAAGAGGTAGAGCTTGGAGAGGATGCCTTCCACAGTGAACACCTTCAAGGCCTCTCGCTGCTCTGAAAAGGACGTCTGGTCACCAGGTTTAGATACCCGACTTCGCACCAAATGCATTTTACACTCCATCTCTTCCAGGTTAACACTCATCCAGGTGAAATCTTGCCATTTCTCTTCCCATTCCCTCATACACCGCCCTCCTCTCCCATCACTTGTCATTTCAGTAACCCCCCCCACCCCACCAAAGCACCACCAAGCTTGAAAAAAGTGCACTCGTGAATTGCTAGATTCAACATTTTAAGTAAATTGTTTGAGGAAAGTCCTTAGACAATTTCATATGACCCACACTGGAAAAGAAAACCTATGATCTGGAAGAAGCCTTAAAATTGCATTTTTTTTAAAGATGGATCATGTACTTTAAGGTTCAGCTGTTGTTGAATATGAAATTTTTAATTAACCAGTGTATAAGAAACGATTTCAGGTCAGGATTTGAACTTTGCTCAGATTTCAGCTGAAGCATGTAATTAGTTATGTTATTAAAATAATATTTGTGTAATGGTATACCAAGAGATACAATTACCATAAACTCTTAGTGCATCGGAAAAAATGTCACATGTTCAGGGGCAGATTTTCGAAATGGGTTTAGTACCATATGCAACTATGCGAGGACGACTACATAATGTCTAGACAATATAAGCAGCTTTGCATATGAAATCCAGAATGGGTGGCACTGCTTTTGCTAGTCCGACTTTAGATAGATGGATGGATGAATGGATGGATGAGGTTTTATGTTCTTGCCCTATGATGAAATGTGAAATTCAGGCTTAAAATCAATAGTGACATTCCAAAACAGTGGCATTTTCCAATAAGTCTAACATGCACATGCATATCAATGCAGACACAGTTTTGACCAGCAAACTGACATACAGTAATCTTCTTTTGGGAAACCAGCTGAAGTTTCATTTGTGACTGTTCTAAAAAAGTATGCAGTATTTAGGGCAGGCGGGCCTTGCCCCCCGCTGCCTGGGGTACCGGCGTCGCCCGCTAGCAGGGAGCAGTGCTCCACGGCCGCTCTGGCCACGTCCTCCACCCGCTGCACCATGAAGCTGCCCTCCGTGTCCACGAACACCGCCTGGCCTCCCAGGCCTCCGAAACAAGGCGGGATCTGGACGTCCACCGCCAGCTGGATGCTGCCACAGCCAACAGAATATAACAATAAACCTTCATTTTTTTCCCCCAGATGCTCACTGTTCTATGACACCTCCGTTGCTGCAGTGCATAATTAGCAAAAGGAGAAGCAAACAAGATTATGTTAACCTACCTGTCACTAATCCAACTGATTTAAGTTCCACCATAATACTCTTAAAAGCAGAACCTGCCCTTAAGTCCCCTAAGAATATACCTAATAGATCAACTAGTTAGAATAGTTTCTGCAGCCCCCCATCGTAAAAAAAACATTACTCCAGTTAGCTCTGATAATCAGCCAGGAAACTTCAAAGATCAATGATTATTTGGATTATTACATAAATAAAGTAAAAATTTACAATGGCCTGTCCTGGATACACCAAAAATCGGCGAGAGGGCATCCGAAATAGGCAGTGAAGCTCGGTCCTACCAGAGCTGCGTTTTGCCCACGCCAGGTGCTCCACAGACTTCACTGGTCTTGCCCACGGGCATCCCACCACCAAGAACGGAGTCTAGTGCTGAGCAGAAGGTGACTATGGCACCCATCGCCTGCTCCCTCCCCAGCAGTTCCAGGGCCGTCATCCGGCTGCCTGCACCTCCTCCCTGGCTGGTATCACACCGCACAGCCTGTAGCACGTCTACCGCCTCCTGCTGGGAGATCCCTGATTCTGCGCAGCATCACAAAGCGAACGCAATGAATGTGCATGACGCCAAACTCCCGTTTGCGGAATATTATTATACGTAATCATGAAACATACGTTTAACCTTTTCTTCTGTGTAAATATACCTAAAGACTTACTCTTGAGATGCAACATTCTGAGAATATCCTCGACAGGTTTAAATAATATTATTAAATAGTATTTGTTCGATATGTTTTATGCCATAATCATTTCTATTCCTAGGCTTACGTGCCCGTTATAGAGACACACTACCTTTGCTGAGCTGCAGCGGTCGCAGATCGCACAGATCTGCCGCTGTGTGAAATCCGGCATTGATGAGCTTCACTTTGACAGCTGGGGCGAACGCAAAACTGGATAGAGGTCTCTGCATCTTCAACAGCGACCAATAAGACCCAATATGTTTAAACACCAGCCAATTCCATAAACACTTCCTACTGCTATGAAAGCCAAGCTATGTGGGAAATTGGTTTTAAAAACACCAAATTTTTGGATTAAAGTAAAGCAGGATCTCCTGCAAAAAATATATATAATGCAACGCGGTCTACTTCGTATAACAGAATTTATCTCGTTGCAAAACTTCAAATTTACATCTTTGGTTTCGTTTCGCCGTGCGTTTTATCTGTTGTAAAAAATACTGTAAAATAGTGAAAGCAGAGGGACAGAGAGCGATCAGCCATTTTAATAATCCCTCCAACTTTTTCCGACAGGAAGAGGCTGTTCCGCCGCGCGCCAGTCCGGTCGGCGGCCCTCGATCGCCCCCATGTGGCTGGATAACGAGCCGAATCTCAGGAAACCAACCGACCTTTAATTCAAGTTGGGATCTTGTTTTAGTAACCTAATTTTTCAAAATGACTTTGCAGTCACCACAATGTTAACATATAAAAAATAAATAGCCATTACACGCCTTAAAAAATGAAACAATATGAAACGAGCAATAAAATGGTTATTAATTAAAATGGTAATTAATCCATTAAACTAAACTACATATTTTTCCCCCAAAAACTGTCTCTCAGGGGCAAGGAAGTATGATACCACTAATTTTCTTGACAAGTAATACCAAGGTTAGTGTCCTGATGCAGTTATTTGCGAGTGTTTCTGTGAGCTTGAAATGGGAAATGTATAAGATTGGCTAATTGGTACCACAATATATTTTATAGAGCAGCCCAGTGCTTATACAAAGGCTTTCATGTCTGATTAGATACAGCACCTGACATGCTAACAGCCAAAAACAGAATCATGCACCTTCAAACATCGATGGATGGTTAAGGCAACAGGAAGCAGCAGGATGTTCTTGTGCAGTAAATGAGTATGCAGTAAAAATGATAAATCAGATTCTGTATTCTATTTAAAACATTTAAACAACATTGTTCAATGTCATAAAACCAGTTTAGCTATAAATCCACACATAGCTTGAATATTAAGGCTTGTTGCATTAACACTTGAGACGTCAGTGTCTTCTTTAAACTCCGGTTAGGCTGCCTCCTCTCAACTATTTTCCTCAAAGGTTTTTGTTCGGGAAACTGCTGACAGTTTTTCCCTTCAGCCTGCTTTGTTGTTCACAAACGGGGGTTGTGGTGAGCGGCTTCATGGGTTAGGGAGCCACGTCTGTGCTTGGAAGGTCACAGGGGTCAAATCCCAGAGTCAGCAGAATGATTTCGCTGTTGGGACCATAACCCCCAATTACTCCAGCGATCGCTTGACCCTGCTTTCTCAAGAATGTATGACACTTTGCATAAAAACAGCCAATAAATAACTTTCCTGCCTTTGAAAAAAAACTTTCTTTGGGTACAGATGAACCAAAAATACCCACCTATCTCACTGGTAGTCTGCTTATGTATGGAAATTCATATTCATGCTCTCAACACCGAAATGACAGATCATTGTCCTTGCAGAATTGTTCTGAATAATGGTGCATTTCAAGAAGTGCATTGTTGCCTGTTGAACAATGCTGACAGGCAGCAATCTACCTAGAAATTCTAGGCCCCCTGACAAAACACCAACTTAGGTCCTCTGCCTGGTATTCAATGATGGCCCCCTGAATCTGCCAGGATATCAATCCCTCTCCAACACCCAAAATCAAAATCTGCCCATAACCCTCAATTTTCTGTGGCTGTAGAAATACTACTGGCATGTGCCTCAGTGGCGAAGAGGGGTTTGTTGTCAGTGCTGAGGTAGAGCCTCCTCATGAAACACAAAGATTTTACCCTTGTGTCCAAAAAACCCTGGCAGCTAGACTATGAAAGATTGCAAAACACCACAATCTGACATTGCAGTGCTAGCTGTGAGACAAGCGAACAACTCCGACTGACACAAGGGGCAATGCTTTTGACACATAAATGTGTTTTCAGACCGACCTTCCCCCTGTGTCACCCCTTCAGAAGAGGGAGCGGAAGGAGAAATAGTTCTTATCCTAAAATGCAATTTTGGCCCCGGTAGTAGTTCATGCCCAGCTCAATATAACAATATAAACATTTAAACTACTAGGTAAACAAATTTTAAAGTTTAAATCGATTCTCAAAATGAAGCATTCAGATCTGAAGGATCGGTGTTTCAGTATCGATCCGCGCATCCCCAACCGAGGAATATCGTTCCAGGCCAAAGGTGTTTTATATAATTAACAGGTATCTAGATTTACATATAAGTATATAATTACCTATTCGCTAATATAGCTTTACTCAGTTAATTATTATGCTATATGTGGATGACCTGGAATACCTGATCGCTGCTGGACCCAGTAGATTTCTCAAATACGGTCCTCGTTAAGACAAATAACCGCGTTTAAATTCGGTGTCTGTATTGCTTAAAACGTCATCTTATATGGAGTATGCGTATTTCTCAGAATATATTTCGGATAGTCAGGTTGCTAGTGATAATTATGTAGTCTAGATACAGACATTTTTGTGGTTATTTACAGAATTTCAATATTAATTTTATCTCGTAAGGCCTGATGACCATAAATCATTATTACACGTTTCATGGCGCTATCTAAAAAGTATATTATCATGTTATCTTTTCATATAAAAGAACAGGTATGTTTCCACATATTACATATGGGAACTTGTATATCATTATAAAACACGAGGACGGGGGCTCATCTAAGAGTTTTGCCATCAATCTCGCAGAACATATACTTTTTTATTCGGGGCTTTTGTTTAAAAGACAGTAGAGTAAAGCCCCTTATTGGCTTGGATATTTTTACTTGAGTGATTTTCAGATTTCGCGTAGAATTGATGGTGGACAGGACCGTTTGAACACTTGGCTGGTGTGCTGACATTTAGCATATTTTGGGTGTATGTACCGATCATGCAAGAAAATGGACATTTTCATGCCTTTCCTTCCTGAAATCAGACCGGCGTTCCGCGTGCAGTTGCGCATGGCGGCCGCGTTGCCGGTTCCCTGTCCCGTGCGCGTGGGCACTGTCAGAGACGGAGGCATGGCCGCGCGCCTACACCAGCACACGCTGGGCGGGAATCTGCGCAAGATGGAGAAGCTGCTCAAGAAAGGTGAACTCACACAGCCAAAGATGGAAGGTTGTGTCGATGTTATGTTTGCATAGTTAACTATTGACGTACACAGTGACAAGTATCAGACTTATGCTCACGCAGGAAATCTTACAGTAAATCTATTATTCCGTTATAAGCCTAAAATTAGCTTAATCAGGGGAAGTTGACAAATCCTACAGACTATTTACAAGGTAATAATGCTCTTACATGCATGTAAATGCCCATGTATATGTGTGCAGACTTGTCTCAAATTGAAAGTCTCCCTTCAGCCAGCTGAACAAGGTTGGCGACCCTGCAGTGGACAATTGAATAAATGCCAGCTTTACAGCCCCTCTGTGAGAATAGCATGAACAGCCGTTTGAGACAAAGTGAAATTGGGCAGTAACGTGCTGATAGGGTGTCGATCAGCACTGCCTGCAAGGTTTTCGTTTGACTTTGTGCATTCTCACACAGTCCAGAGCTCTTAGTTTGTGCCCTATGATATATTGGCATCCTGTCTAGGATGTCCCCACTGCTTCATGGGATGGGCTGCCTGTGACCCTACAGTAGAAGATGGATGGATATAGCTTACTTACAAAAAATGTTCTGAAGGCAGATGGAAAAATGATTGGTTGAGAGATAGGAAATCAGATTGTAGAGGAGGTAGGTGCAAGCAACTAGAGGCAAAACCAATACATCTGATTGGTTGTTCCCGCTTCCACTGGCTGTGTGGAATCACCTTCTCTACAGTCTGATTGGCTATGACATGCATCCATCTCTATACATGAACACCTCTATACATGAATACTTTACAGCAGATGAAGCTTCTTAGTGATGTACTCTCTGTTATTAGTGATGTTGCTTTCTGTATTAGGGGTGAACGTCGACTGTGTCAATCACCTTGGCCAGACGGCCCTGTTCACTGCGTCTCTCCTGGGTCTGACCGGAGCTACGGAGCTGCTCCTGCAGTTTGGCGCCGACCCAAACCAGTAAGGCCCCCCTTCAGCGCGCAGACGCTCGCCATGCTTTGGCCCTGTTGTTTCCCTCCATCGCCACATGCTGTTACTTCCACCTGTACCTGCTGCTTACATCCGCGCTCCTGTGCGACGTGCCCCGCCCCCCGCCCCGCCCCCCGCAGCCGCTGCGCAGACATGAGCACCCCCGTGCACGCGGCTGTGTTCTCCTGCAATCCCTGGCTACTGGCGGGGCTTCTGGATGCTGGAGGCGACCTGAGGCTTCACGACGACGAGGGACGGCTCCCCCAGGATTGGGCGGAGGCTGGCGCACAGGAGCACAGCCCCAGGGTACGCCCGTGTGTCCCAGGCCTTGTTTTCAGATCTCCCAGGTAGTTAGTTTAATAATGACTGATTCTGATTGGTCAGAGGCTTCACACCTGACTGACAGGTAAAGGAAGGCTGGGAAACCAGCAGCGTTCAGCCCTTGGGGGCCGTGATTTGAGTTGCCCTGCCGTGCCCTAGTGAATAGGACCCATATTGTGGCAGATATGCTCCTTACCTTCTACTGCTATTAACTCTGTTTCCTAACCGCCCGCCTTTGTTCCCGCCTTTGTGTAGATGCTCAACTTCCTGAGGAGCTGTGCGTCGCACATGAACAGCCTTTTGCGGCCGGTCCAGCCCCAAGCCCTGCAGCCAACAGGCTGCCACTCCTGCAAGTCTCTCCTGCGCTCCCCCTCCTTCCTGAACCTCCTAAGACCCAGGTATGGGCGGGGCCCCACATGCATACCCTTGTTTGATTGGTCAACTGTTTTTTTCCCCCTTTTTTTTTGTCTGTGGTCAGCAGGTACCTTTTATCCAGGCCAGCTAAAAATATGTTTTTTCTTTCTTTGAAAAGCATGAGCAACAAGGTTGTTGAGGACATTAAGTGCGTCAGAGAAAACAAGGTTTTTGGTAGACTTTGTAGGTGGCTGGTGTTTATATTGGCCTTTCAGAAATGGACAGTATCATAATACTATGCTTTACTTATTTATTGATGCTGCAGTTCCTGTTTTATTAGGGGAGACTGTAGGACGACAGGTTATTTCAAGGTGAAACGGTGCATTCATTTCAAGAGAGGTGATATTTCAATGAGGCAGTCATTCTGTTTCGGAGCTGTTTGTCGTGAAGGCTTATTTTGGGGCATTCTGGGTTATTAATCTGTGTTACAGCGGTTCAGACCTCCATGCTAGCTCCAAGGCGACCGCCTCCGACGCTGTCCAGTGTTACGGCTTTGGGAAGGTATGTGAAAGGGTTGGCTGAAGCAAGGCTGAGCTTTCGCCCCTTTAACTCGTGCGGGTGGAATGAGGAAACCGGTGCTAGTAGTATAATTAGTGAAGAGTTAAGGGACATTCATCAGGACGGTCAGCAGTGGTGAATGTGGATGGATGGATCAGTGGAGAGGTAGCATTGATGCACTTTTCTGAGACTGGAGGTTTGAATGTGCCCCCCCCCCCAGTCTCCCCAAGGTATCATGAGTTTCCTGTAGGTTAGCTGTTATCCCCCCCCCCGCTGTCTAAAAGCACACAGATCAGGTGAATTTGTGGATATTCCTGTGTGCGCTCAGAGGGTAGCGCCTCACCCAGCATCGCGTCCTGCATCATGATCCGAGTTTCCCAGAATAGACTCTTCAGAGCTCTTGAGCAGATAAGTGGTTATCGGACACGGACGGACGGCTCGAGTTGCGTCGGCTGTCGGTCACTCTCCGCTCTTGGCCGTTGCAGCTGTGGTTGGACCGGCCGCGGAATCTTCTGGGTCTGCTGGCCTGCATCCCCCTGATATCCGACAGCGACCTTGGGCAAGCGGAGGATGAACCCTCTCTCTCATACTCCTGCGGTTCATTCATAAATATGATGAAGTAAGAGATGCCACCCATAGTGTAGCGGAGACATCCTCAGACATTTTAAGACGTCTTCGCACGATGGATTCAGCCGCACTGAATTCCCAGTAGAGAGCAGTTTTTGTATGATTATGACTTACTTGCCACATGAAAAGCTTTTAAAATGCACAGCGATTTCAGGCTAAAATTGCCTCTGTCGATTTCCTGCTTGCCGTAAAGAAAATGGTTTCTTTCTGCTCCCTAATTTGCGGCTCTCAGTTCCAGCTGGAAAGGGAGCCGTGTGACAGTGAAGGAGCTACGGACTCGCCTGGCATCGAGGTCCCCCGTCCAAGATGGCTGCCAGGACCTGCTGATCACAGAGCAGGCGTACTGCTGGTATGGAGAGGGGGGCCTCTTCCGTGTATGTGCTGCCCGTTTTTGAGCGCTTTTTTTTATTATTTAAGAAAAAAGAAAAAATTTGATGTCACGGGGGTTTTAACAGCCAAAAGTCAATGAAAGCTGTTTTTGTCATGACAACATGGCGGAGTGTAGCTACAGATCGAACGTGTTGTTAAACGCACAGAAGTTGATTATGGTGCGACGTTCTCCCTCAGATAGCACCTGAGACATGTCTCGTCCTGTAGAAGCGAGTGGCTCTGATTGTTCTTTTGCTGGCCCGTGTGCGTACATGTCCTCGGTGTCCGCGTGTGTGTCTCCCCGCCTCTGTGACATCTCACGGTGTAATGTGGGGCTCCGCCTCCTCGCAGCCGGCTGACCCACCCGCACCTTCTGCAGCTGCTGGCCGTCAGTAGGTCAGCTGACCTGCTCGGCGTCCGGCTGGTGTTCGAGAGGGTACACGTGGGGTCCCTCCACAGCCTCCTGCACCAGAGGGTAACCCCGCCACAAACCCCGCCCCAAATTCGGCACACCATGCTAACCCCTCCAAAACACACCCCCAGACCACCATGCGCAAATCCATTTTTGGAGTTATATACACTGTGCTGCTGATTTTTTTTTTTTTACCCCAAAAGCTACAAATTTAGCCCTCTACATTATTTTTTGTGTTATTTTTACCTAAAGTTTATGCAGGTTAAGTACTTCCTCAAGTGTACAACTTTCAGTACTCTGGTGTATTTCCTAACCTGCCAGGAGAGCATCCATTAATCAGCTATCTTTCTCCCACTCGTGCAAACACAGTACTGTTAGGTAAGTCTTAGGCCATCAGAAATAATGTTTAAAGCTGTTTATTTGGGTAGTAAGTGTATATTTGTTCAGAAAAAAAACACAATTTAGCTTTGGAATATATACAAATGAACAGTAGCAGAATAAAAAATAAATGAGAATTTCTTTAATTCTCCAAACGTTACTGATATCTAGTAGGATGGCTAGATGAACACGGCTTCAGCTCCAAACCTCTCCTCAGGGGCACCTCAGCCGTTCCGTCTGTCTGTTAAATTTCAGCACCAACTCAATTAATTAACATTAATTAGTGAAATAACTTAATGAGCACTGATTAGCCATTGGCATTTATTTTTATTTTTTTTTCCGTTTCCTTTTTCATTGTTTTCCTCTGTTAACACACCCATGTAAAGCGCCCTGGGACAACTCTGTTGTGAAGGGCGCTATATAAAAAAAAATTGAATTGAATTGAATTAACATTTTGTGCTAGTGGATGATTCAGCAAATACAAGGGTGTATTTACTGAAAAAGCTTTGGTGACTTTAGGAGACGTTTGAAACGGATAAGCTGTCACTTTGACAGACATGATGGCATTTTTTTACATTAATATTTAATCACTTTGTCATTCTAAGACTTTTGTATAGTGCTGTATATATACTGGCTAGAATGTATATAAAATACACTGTATAGTATACAGCTGTAATCATGACTGTATGTGAAACAGCCACCTATTTATTGAGAAGCCACATGGGTGCAGGGCTCAGTGGAGGTGGAACGTTCACGTCCAGATGTAGAAATCCAGACCAAGGTTTTATTCCCACCAGTCGGTTTAGTGTAAACAGTCAAAGCCTGTTGGTCTGGATTTGTGTTCTTTGGACCTGAACTCTGGGGTTCAGAGGTCACACGCCTGTACCTCCTTACTCCGTTCCAGAGGGCAGAAGTTCCTGTGCTCCACACGGGGGCGCTGCTGAGCCTGGTCCTGCACGTGTGCGAGGCCCTCCTGTATCTGCATGGCCGGGGGCTGGTCCTGAGAGCCCTGTCTTCTCACAGTGTGCAGATCGTCCACCCGGCGGTAGCCAAGGTCACTGGGCTCGGCTTCATGGTGCCCAGGTAGAGCCTTTTTGGCAGTATATGGGCTGTTTGGGGGGGTTTCCTAAAACTGTGTGCATTCCCAGTTTAGACCTATTCCTCAGGCAGCTGTGTATGTGATTTTATTTGTCTTCCTTTGAATCATATGTAGAGTATATTTGTTTGCTTGTATTTTAGTAAAATATGCAGGAATTAAACATAAAAATAGACTAAATGAGCGAGATCCTATTCCCTCCCCCCATCTGTCCCGAGAAGCAAGGAGGGGGGCCCACACCCGCCACTCCCCCCCGAGCTGTACAACTGGGCTGCCCCGGAGGTCATCAGGCTGAGGCCCTGCACTGACAAGGCCGACCTGTACAGTGCCTGCACCCTCATTCAGGAGCTCTACACAGGTGCTGCGTCCTTACGAATGGCTGCCCTCTTCTTCACCTTAGAGTCTCCCCCGAAGCACATGCCATCCTTCCAGGTATTTTGCCAGTCTGTGTTGCCTAGTTAGACGCAGGGGCCCCTTCCACCACAGATGCGGTGCCTTGGGGTCCCGTGGACCCCTCCTGGATCCGGCAGGCAGTGGATTCCGGCAAGTCTCTGCCGGTCCACTCCGCTGTGCCTCAGCCCTATTACAAGCTGGTTAGCACCTGCCTGCAGGCCCAGGCCCCGGATCGAACCAACAGTCTGCAAGACCTCCGCTACCTCCTCTGCCGTGACCTCCGGGTACCGTAAGGCCGCCTGTGACCTGCGCGCATTAGTGCTGGAAGGAGCAGTTACTTGATGGGGAATGAGGTGTCGAGCAGGGCTCCGTCAGCACCGGGCCCCTGCTGGGTGTGTTTAGCGGGTCTGCAAGCTCATCAGGATGGGCTGGACGTGTGTGTCTGCTAGGCGCCGCCACGGAGCTCGTGGAACAGGAGTGGCCTGTGTTTGGAGCCGGCAGGCCTGAGTTTGCCAGGCTGGGGACTGGAGTTTACAGAAGACTGGCCTCACCCCCCCACAGGTGAGTACTGGAACAACGAAATCGCCCCTCTGGGGACCTCTCCCCTAGGGGTGGTAGTTATGCGGTCTGCGGTGGCGTAATGTAGCATTGGTACCTATGTCAAGATCTATAGTTAGTGCAGATGTAAATGACTATATACGGGACACAACACTCTTAAATGTCATTAGATATATATAAGGACAGAAACCCGTGTCTTTCTCTGTAAATCTCGACTGTGCCTGTCTCTCTGTGCCTGAGACACACCATTAGCTGTGCAGCTTAACACAGGGAAACCTGGGAGTTTCTCCAGCCTGCCTGACGTGGATTGGATCCTGGTCCTGAAAGTAAAAATCCTGACCATGACTTTGCTTCAACCAGCCTGTGACTCTTAATACTCAGCTGGTTGATCGAAATAAAATCTTGGTCTGCATTAGGGCTGGGCGATATGGCCTAAAATTTATATCGCGATATAATTTGTAGCACGTGCGATGCCGATATATATCACGATATATTAAAACTGACTGCCAGATACATTCCCGAATAATAAACACAATTCAAAAAAGTACAGAATGCCATTTTAAAGAACATTTATTGTCAAATCTTTTATAAAAAAAAAGTACAAATTACAAAACTTTTCAACTTTTTCCAAACAACGTAACACAAAATTCTTAAATAACAAATAA
>JABFDZ020000042.1:9404979-9420771 GCA_019775955.2 Pollimyrus isidori
GATATAGTCAAAATCTCTATCGTTGACCAAATTTATATCGTTTCTATCGTATATCGTTTATATCGCCCACCCCTAGTCTGCATTTTTATTTTATGGGCCTGAAATTTCCAAATCTGTCCCACAGCGAGCGAGGGATCGGAGGGGGAGCTGCAGGCAGGGCTGGTCGACACCTTGCTGGACAGAGAGATGCAAAACCCGCTTTGGCAGGGGGACCAGAACCAGTCTAGGATGGACCTGGGGGAAGGGACAGCGGAGGGGCGGCACATCTCCTTCCGTCACCCGGATCCGGGCATCCTGGAGGATGCCGGCCCAGTGGAGGAGGAGGCCAAGAGGCAGCAGATCTCCAGGCACATGGGAGCCATAGTGCTGAACCTGAAGGTCTCCCAGGTGCTGATGCAGCAGTCTGAGGCCAGTCTGCTGGCCGTGGAGATGAGCGACGGAGGTGGGGCTTCCGGCGGCTCGCAAGACGGGCGCGGGTTCGACGAGGTGGACGGCCCACAGCAGGTCGGCAGAGGTGGGGGTGTTTTTGGTAGGGCTGTGGGCCCCCCCCTCTGCTATCACCCGCCACTTTGTGATGTCCTGGGGGAGGACGCGTGGGACCACAAGGCGCAGTACCCTAGCTGTGGGAATGAGGAGCCCACCTATTACTTTTCGGCGGAGGAGGACGTGTATGCTGAAGAACTTCAGGTAGGAAGCTCTCCTAAGTGACCAAGACCACAGGAAGAGAAGAATTATCTTCTGGTTCAGGGTTCCTCAGTCTTTGTGCTGGAGGGCCAGTCTGTAATACAGTTTGCAGATTTCCCTCCTCAAACACACCTGCAAAACCTTCTAACTAGCTGAGTAAGATGTGTTGTGGACTGGCCCTCCGGAACCGGGATCGCAGAACCCCTGTCTGATTGGCGTGAAGGACTGGCCAATTGTAACCGTAAGGGCCGCGTAAGTGAAAGCTGAAAAGGACGCCATGGTTGACGGCTGTCGCTTCGCTCGGTAGGAGAGAGGAGGTCCGCAGCAGGCTGGGACACGGGCGCGTGCGGACAGGTAGGGCTCAGACGAGGCTCATAGGCGTCGGCTGGGTGCTCAGGGAGCGGCCATGTGCCTCGCCGGGGGGAGAAGGCGGAGTCACTTGTGATCTGTGTCATTTATTGATCTTTGACTGGCAAGAATTAGATGTATTGATTGAGAATGCAGGTGCTGTCGTGTGGCTGCAGTTTGTGGACAGTTTTTTTTCTGGGCCGGGATTGGCTCCTTTGCAGGAAGTCTGTGTCTCCCGGAGCGATGGATTGGAGGAGGCTCAGGGAGCCCGGCAGCCGAGCCCAGTGGAAGAGTGAGCGAGCAGCCATGCATTTCACACTCACTCCATCACTCTCGTACCGCTCAGTGCAAAACGAGTCGTCATTGCTTGGCAAATGAAGGTCAAAGGGTCAACATTTCGGCTTCACAAAAAAAACTTTAAGGGAGGTCAATTTCTAACGGGGGGGCAGTCGTTACAGTTGTCGAGTTACATCTGATTTAAATGAACTATAAGACTGCAGCTAATGCTTTCAGTATAATGGGGATTAAAGTGATTAATTAATTGGAAGGTGAGGTTCGTTAATGGCTCAGCCAGAAGATGTGTCTTGTGCCCAGCTGAGGTCTCAGCGGCGGTGGCCCAGATGACGTGGGGAAGCCCGGTCGGTTCCAGGAGCAGCGGGATCAGGGGGGCGGAGGACCTCCTATGGAGTCACGACTCCCACAGACCTGGGACAGAGGACAGCTGTGGGAGCAGTGACCCGGAGACCCTCCCCAAGAGCTTTGCAGGTGACAAAGAGGAGCGACTAAATGTGAATCGCTAACAGATAAAAGAGATTTAATCCAAACCCTAAACTGTGTTTGGGGACAGTCAATGCTTGGGCACGTTCTCATGGAGAATGGGCAACAAATTTCTATCTGGGCATGTTTGATCTCAGTGGACAACTTTTTCAGATCTTTCGGATGCCCTGTTTATCTTCACCATTAGAGTTGTTTCTCTTGTTACTGTTTTTATAGACTTAAAGCCAGCAAAGTGAGCAAAAAATATACATCTTATCATACAAATTGATTGTTTATTCTTAAATCCAGTTGAAAAATGGGGAAAATAGCTTCAAAAGTCATTAAATCAGAGCATCATTGATATATTTTTAATATACCTACTGTGTTAAAGTGATATCATTTGCTGTACACCAAAAATAAAACCAAAAAATGATGTACTGCATTTTATTGTGATTTTTTTTTTTAATCTCAGGTTTGTGAGAGTAACCCATGGGGGTGTCGTGATGTTCACCCTAAGCTAACAAGGAGTTGATTTGTGATGTTTATAAGAGTGAGAGAGCACTCTCCCTTCCTGTATGAGAAATGCAAAGTGACTGTTGTGCAGCTCCCTTGTGTCTGAGCGTGTCAGCTCTTCTCAGGCCTCCAGAGCGAGAGTGAGGAGGAGAGAGACCTGCTCGCTGTCACCAGAATGTTCCAGGCCCCACTACTGGATGCTGCACAGGTGAAATATACCCAACTGCATATTTTATAACTAGATGGAGGGACAACAATGTATTCCATGGATATCACCCTGTTCCCCAATCTAATCCCTACTCCTCCCACACACCCCAGCCTCTACAGTCTCTGGTCCCCTTACACACTCTCCACACCTCTCCAAAACACGCTTTATTAAAAGCCTGACTTGTGTGACTTGTCTAAGTTGAACCAGATTCAGCAGATCTGCATATACAGCTGTCCTTTCATGTTCCCGCACCGTGTGGCACTGCTTCAATTTTGATGCAACCTGGGTCTCCAGTTTTGACCAGTTCCAGGGCTTCACCTATACAATGTAAATGGTCTGCATTTATATAGCACTTTTTCCTTACAATTTATGCCTCACATTCACACACCAGTGGTAGAAGCTGCCATGCAAGGTGCCAACCTGCACACCGGGAACAATTTGGCGTTTAGTGTCTTGCTCAAGGACACTTTGATGGGGTCAGGAGTAAGCAGGGCTCGAACTTGCAACCCTCTGATTGCCAACCGATAGCACTGCCTTCTGCGCCACCAACTTGTATTCAGCCAACAGCACGATGAGAGGGAGATGTGAGCCATACCAACCACCTAAAGGAATACCAACTAATTCATGTTTTCTGGGCCTCGTGCCCACAGATGACTAATGCACATCAAAGCTGGTCCCTATTTGTGTTTCCGTGGCCTGGGATTAAACCCATTGGCCATTGACTGTATGTGTACGTTGTGTAGAGCTCTGAATGTCCAGGTAATTAAGGCAGGGGATCATGTGACCCTCTGTATGCACAGGAGGAGTCTTCATCCGAGTCAGAGAGCATTGGATCGCCAGTAGAGTCCATCAGTGTGTTCCTCACCCCAAACCCAAGGCACTCGCAGGTTTGACATCAAACATGAGGATGCTGCTGGATTTGTGAACCGCACCTTTGTTTGGTTCTGTCCGGATCATTGGGACAGGAATGCTGTAGAGACTGTTAGACGTAAGACTGCCATATCAAAAAGCCAACGGAGAAATAATAGCAGAAAAACTGCTTCCTGTTTCAGTCGCCCAGCTTGGAGCAGGACCTAGAGGTCACAGTGGGGGTTTGTCAGCCTGGAGCGGGAGGAGCGGCAGAGGAGGCCGGGCTTAGAGGTAAAGGAACACGGAGGTCCTTTGCTGTGCAGTTCAGACGGACCTGTTGCATTAAGCGTGCAATGCTCTGGGTTACAGCACCTCACGGTGGTATGATTTTTTTTTCCTCCAGGACGAAGGTTTGCAGTGGAGGAGTCGAGGCCTTACGCAGCCAGCCCTAGTTCTTTTCCAGCTGCCGGGTAAGGCCCACTTGTATACGCGATAGGGGGAAGCTCCCTGAGTAGCTCACACTGGGTCCTTTCTGCACACAGCAACTGTCTCTCAGACTTGGCTGAGCTGTCCAGCATCACATGCTCTCCTGGGCAGCAGCAGGAGTGGGCAGGCCAGGCCCCGGGGTCCCCTGCCGTCAGCCGACGCCCCTCGCTTTGCTACAGCACCCCCCGCAGCCCAGGTGGGCCTCACGCATGCAAGCCCAAGGACAGTTAGTGTGTCAAGGCTCTCTGGAGAGACACTGTTTGCTCACGCCGATTACAACTTGGAAAAATCTACTGAAAACGGGTCATGGCTACATGGGAATAATAGATGAACGTTCCCTGGCATGTTTAATGGAGTTTATCATAATTTGAGTCCATATGTAACATTACGTGAGACGATTCCTGCGCACAATCGGCCGTATGCTAATGTTGCTAACTGGGGCTTGTTTCTGGGACAGTGGAAAGCCCTGGATCCAGGGTGGCAGGCAGCCGTGTTGAGCCGCCTCCACACCTGGAGAGGCCGCCTAACCCCCCCTCCTGCCCCGGCTCCCCCACCATGGACACCTGCGCTACTGCCTGCACTTCCACGGTGACTGTACTTTCCTGCATGATGGAGATTTAAAGCATTAAAAACATGTTTAGGCTAGAGTAATGAACACGACCTTTTACGGTTCAGAATGAAAATACCTGATTAGCTCCCAGTGTTGAGGCACACACATTACAGGGTGGATACTGGAAACATGCAGCTCCTTTTTCGCCACAGAGTGATATTCCCAGCATGCAGCGGTCCCCCCCACAGATTGACACCAGCTCATCCCATGTGGGTGAGAGTGGAGCCACATGGGTGTCAGGGAGCCAACATAAGCATGGGCCTGGGACACACCCTGAGCACGACGACCCAGTGAAGCTGGGCGATCCGGAAGGGTCCCTCTCCGGTGACTCCCCCACGCCCAGCTTGAGCTCCACCCCCGAGAATGTGCTGCTGCACACTTTGGTGAAACATGCTGAAGGTGCGAGATGTTTATCTCTTAGCAGAAAATGTACCATTTCCCGGCATGCCGGTCACAAAATTAATCAGGATCTTGCCTGTGTGAAATTGATATTTGAAAATGGAAGTATGGCACTGCATTTGAAAATACCTTCAAAATATGGCGTAACATGGCAAAAAATGCAATCATTATCTAAATATGGTGGAGATAGCAGATTTGTTTTTATGCCACTTTGTCACATTACACGGACTTTTACACTGTGTACAATTTTTATACAATTTAGAACCATAATGTTTTGCATTTTCATTTTTTTTAAATCCAGTGTTTTGGCCCAACTAATTTATGAGTTGAGTTTTGTTATGATGTTTAATCAATTTTTTGCAGCTATACATGTCACACAACGAAAAATATTTCAACTGCATTAGCAGGAATTTGGTGACATCATTTATCTGAGCCTCCTGTTTGCATGGATGTTACCGCTTCAAAATGTTATTTATCCCATTTAAATTTAAAATACATTTGTCTCTGTATAGTGAGTGTGTATAGGGCCCCATCCATACTTGTGCAGAACCAGAAGGCCTCGAAATCACTCTGGGATATGCAGCGAATAGAGCTCCAAGTCGATCACCAAGAAGTGGGAATTAGCAGCATCGGCAAGCTGCAGCCCCTCAGCTCGATAAGGGGCTGAAATTCATGGCCCAAGAGACACTGCAGTGACTTAAATACAAAAAAAGCGAAACGCCATCAAGTGGATTGGAAAAATGCCACTCTTCAGTTCAGTGTACTTTACAAATTACCAAATGTAACAAAATAGAAGTGTTCATTAAGTATTAAAAAGTGTAGCTGCTCTGTATGGGGTTTTACATAAGGTTGTCTGATCCAGTTGGTCGTCATGCTGATATGTAATGGACTTCATTCGGCATGCCACCTTGCATTGCTTTAACTGCTACTTCACTCAGGCAACCCATTTCTGATAACGTCTGCCTTTTATCTTTGTGCATTCCGGTGAAGATTGGCGGAAATGTCAGCGTAAAGCGGTTTTCTGTCAAAGCTGGTATTAATTCTTACCTCTTCGGAGTGTTGAAAAATTGTAACACAAAAGGTATAAGTCATATTTAATCGATACTAAAATGTATGCAAGTCAAAATACTGTAAGTTGGGGGAGCGTACATCCTACTGACCCTTCAGATTTACATTTGATTAAAAGGAAGTTACAAACGTGAATATAGCTTAATTGTAGCATCTTGGCATAGACACAGTACGTTTGTTAGTTCTTGGGTCCAGCTAGAAATCAGGCAAGTTGTCTGCATGCTGGAACCTGTATGTCTGCAACTACAAAAAACTCAGTGTTTAACATTATTTTTTTATTTATATGTTTAGGTGACCACTGTGTCGCTGGCCACACCACCCTCAAGGAGAGTATGCCTGCACACAACAGCCAGGGAACATGGTACCACACAGAAGATCACAGTTTGCTGGAAGATACAGTCCAACGGTAGTGTCCAGATTTGCGCATAGATAAGCTAAAATGCATTACCACAAAAGAGACTGCTCAAATAAGGCTGAGGATAATCCATAGATCAACTACCGACACAAGCTTAGTTGTCCCCTCCACAGGGTGCATTCGACGTTGGACGAGATGCTGCATGATATGCTGCTGGAACTGGCAGCTGAAGAGAAGATGGCAGGAAATGACACCTCAGTGCTCTGTGCGCGGTGAGTTTATGGTCAATAAATTGCCACAACCTTAGTTACGTTGTGTTTGGAACGTCAGAGGTGGGACTGACCCCCATTAATGACTTAGAATAAAAACATTAAAACATTCTCACTTGGGGAGAACTTAACTAATAACTTGTTAAAATATTATCGAGCTCTGATTTTAAAGGAACCCAGGGCTTTAGCTTGCATTACACTAGCAGGAAGACTATTCCATACTCTAACTACACACTGAGTAAAGAAGTGCTTTTTCAAATTCAGTTTAAAATGTTCTCCTGCTAATTTCTACCTATGGCCACGAGTTCTAGTATTTAAACTAATATTAAAGTAGCCATTTGGCTGAACAGGATCGAGACCTCTTAGAATCCTATACATGGATCATGTCCCCCCCACCTTCATCTCCTTTGTATGAGGCTGAAGAGATTCAGCTCAGCTAACTTCTCCTCATAAGACATTCCTCTAAGACCAGGAATCATTCTTGTAGCCCTATGTTGAACCTTTTCCAAGGCAGAAATGTCCTTTTTAAGGTATGGTGACCAAACATGCACACAATATTCTAGGTAGGGTCTTACCAATGAATTTTATAATTGTAGCATCACCTCCCTTGACTCCACACACCTAGAGATGTAACCCAACATCCTATTTGCCTTTTTTATTGCTTCCCCACACTGACAAGAGTGGAACATGGAAGCATCAACATACACACTGAGGTCTTTCTCATAATCAGCTACCTTTATTTCAGTGGAACCCATAAAATATCTGTACTTTATATTTGTACTCCTTGTATGGATTCTTACATTTACCCACATTAAATTTCAATAGACCAGTCGCTAATTAAATCAAGATCCCGTTGTAGCCTCTGTGCTGCTATTTTAGTATCTGTTACACCACCCACCTTGGTGTCGTATGCAAATTAATTGTACGTATTGGTGTCAATATCAGTAATGTAAATTAGGAACAACAGTGGTCCTAAAATTGAAGCCTACGGTACCCCACTATGAACACAGGCCCACAACTAATCGCTGCTTCCTGTCTCTTAACCAGGTTTCGATCCAAGCTGATACAGTTCCTAAAATCCTTGTAGTTTTGAGCTTTATCAAGAGCCATTTGTGGGGGACAACATCTATGGCCTCATGGAAATTTAAGTAGATCGTGTTGTAGGCTTTTTTGTGACCAATTTCTCTTGTAGCTTCCTCAAGGAACTCAAGTAGAGTAGTTAAACAGGACCTACCTCTCCTAAATCCATGTTGGCTATCCCTCAGAATGTTATTTGAATCCAGGTAATCTACCATTTTCACTTGGATTATAGCTTCCATTACCTTTCCAGTTATCCAAGTTTAAGTTCCCTTATAATATGCAGCCAAACCTGCTCACATAAATCTACGGATTTTATTTACAATCTATCTGTCCTTCCATTTTATCTGCTTCCCCTGGTGAGAATTGCACTACTTGACATATGTAAATATGAAAGACGCCATATTACTATTCAAATGGTTATTGTAAAAATATATGAAAGTGGCCACAGAAGTCACATACAGCTGATTGATGCACGAAGGTTTTGGTTCATATTTTGTATGTCTGGACTATCTGCATTTGAGTCCAACAGGGAAGGGGTAGGAAATGAAAAGGACAACCTGAAGTCTAGGAAGACATTACAGTGTGATGACGCTGTACCTTCAGTACCCGGGACCACAAGTCCAGGGAAAACAGCATCCACACCATGCGAAATTTAAATGTGTTGAAGACCAGCAAGGTAACGCGTGATTACAGCACTCTCAAGCAGTCATGTAGGCATGAGCGCAGCTTTAATGTTGACTTATCTGCATCTTGATAGGCTGAAGAGATGAACATGAAGAGAAGCTGGAGGCTAGAGGGATCTGAAGACAATCTCAGTGGTGCTTACCAGCCACACTGACATTCATTCACTTTGATTTGAATGGTTCTTTATGGCATGACATTATATTTGTAATCATTCACAGTGAAGACACTAATCCCTCTTTTGCCAAAGTATTTTCTTGAAAATGACATGTGCATTGTAATAATAGAAGAAATCCATATGGTATAACTTACTGGCAGTGACTGTCCTGGGTCAGGTTTCCACAAAAAGTCAAACTGGCCCAAACCAGTCACTGCTAAAATGAACACATTCCCAGCAGGGTACAAGAAAATAATCACCTACGTTATCATATACTCCTTGTTTGTGTTAAACTTAAAATCAGTGTTGATATATTTATTCTCTCGTTGCAGTTTTGTAATTATTGAATTGTTTCCTCTTACATTGTGCTGTTGCCCCTTATAGCTTGAGATTCTTGTTCTTTACAGTGTAACGTAATGCAGCATTATATATTCATAAGTAGTACGTTTCATAGGGTGTTCGGAGAAACCTTTTGGACACAGCTTGAAGGACTGATTTTTTTTTCACGAAGCTGTGGTTGTAGATCGAGAGTTGTTTAGTTTACTGCTCACTGACACTGCAGAATTTCTCTGCATATTGTAGTATTTAAATGAGATGTGAGCTGTTCCCTATTTAAATGTCTACACAGCTTTTCTCCAAATAGCCATTGTTTCTTTCAATGTTGTTCATAGGCTAGTTCATTTCAAGTGATTTCACTTCCTATTTTAAGCCACTTAAACTTTTTAACTTAGTGTGGATATACACAAACTCTGAGGAAACATTACACAGGATTTTTACGTTGGATGTTTGGTTGCAGCATTAACATGATGTATAGTTATACAGTGTTTGGTTAAAATGCTTTTAAAGGCGTTGAAATAAATGTATGTTATAGGTAAAGCGGAGCACTGCAATAATCACTGTAGTCCTTTTCAGTAAACATAAATATTAAACATTTATTAATAAAATATTCATTTAACAGTTTAATTTAAAATAGCCTGGAATATTAGTGCATGTTTGAAAGTTTTGTTTTGACACTTGTTTGATGAAAGCAGATGCTTTCAGGTGTGTACGACACCGTTGTTGGAATGTGCAGTATGTAACCCGCAGTCTTTAACACAGAGCCATGCAAGCCCCTCAGTCTCTCGTCGCTAGGCGAACACATCCTTTCTTGTCCACTTCAATAAGGGAGAGGTGCTTTAATGTTTTCAACTTGGCTTCGCTCAGCTTCATGTTCATTTTCTTCATCTGCATGGAGTTAAGGGTCCCACTGGGAAAAATGAAGTCCATATTGATAAGGTAAATACATCACTATTTTACCAAACCTAAACGCATAGGGCTAAGAATGTGCTCCATTTCCCAGGCTTAACAGGGAATACTACAAAAACACTATTTTGCTTTTGTTATAAATGTATAACTCTCGTCGAAGACAGTTATTAAAACAAACGGCTGTTTCGGCAGCACATTCTGCCACGACTCCCCCAACCTGTTTGCGACGAAGTGCTGGAGCAGCTGTTTATAGAAGGCGTTGAGGTCAGCCACCTTGAGGTTGGAGCGCACGCTGCGGGGCACAGCCTCCAGGTCCGCCTCGCTTATCTCCTCAAACTCCTCGCTTGGGGCTGCAGAGATGATTGGAGAGGTTAGATGTTTCTTTCTGAAGTCATGTCAAACAGCAGGGCTGGGTAATGTGGGTTACTAGGTCCAGACAGCTCTATCGCTTCTTTAGTAATATTCAGTGGTGAGGACCTTTGTTACTTACGTTGTGACTCTTTATCGGCTGGGACCTCAGATGTGGATGTGGATGGGCCCTGAACACAAGTTAAATGACCATATGTGAAACCTGAAAATTCCTAACATTTCCATGCAGAAATGCTCTTTAACAGGGCAAGGAGGGCCAATCTGTAGATTCTTCTCCCTAAATACACATTCAGTTCACCAGCTAATTGCAAAGTTTAGTAGGTTTGCTTGAGCAGGGAAATCTGCAGTGTGTGTTGCAGACCAGCCCTCCAGGACTAGAATTGAACTCTGTTCTATCAGGGGTTAAGAAAGGCTGCATTATTGCATGAATCAGCACCAATCTGTTCCAATAAATTCGCTAGCCTTAAATTCACTACCAGGGTTCATTTTATACACTATCAAAGTCCAAATGTATGAGAGTTCTTTCAAACCCATTGCCTTCTACAAGCCATGTGTGCGTTCACCTTACCGTTGCTGTCAGCTGATAATCAGGCAAGCAGAGATACTCAGCTGCCTCTTGTTCTTTGTTTGTAAGCGGGGGAACCTAAAATACAAATGAGCAGACTTCTTCAGGCAACCCCTTACTCTGCCTTCCATATTTATGGAAGTTAACCATTTGCCTACAGGTGGTTAAGCAGGCAGATGAGGGATGTACCTGATAGTCTGAGATGAGCTGCAGCTCTTGCACCAGCTGCACCGTGGTATTTAGGTGGACCTTGATGGCCTCCACAGACTGCTTCTGCTCCACTGCAATCTCCTCTATTTGCGCACATAGGGACTTGTATCGTGCCTTGATGGCAGACAGATTCTCCAGCAGCTTCACGGGGTTTTCCTGTAGGAAAGGTCACACATCATGAACTATGCAGGTCTCTCGTATGACATGGGCGGTGGTTACTAGAAGCACGTACCAGGAAGTGGTCGTGATTTTTTTTTTTACGGTGGCGAAACGTAAATTGCGAAATGATCAAATGCACCCACCGATTAATAAATATAGTAAGTGAATACTCGGCATTGTTTTATATTCACGTCACGTAGGAGATTCCGCGAAAATGTCCACCGTGGCTGATTCGCTGCGATGCATGGCCAATCCTAGGGTCTCGTTTATAGCTACGTCATTAATATAACGCGTGAAACCGTTAATAGACAAAGGGAGGGGGGGTAGGTAGCGATGAGCCCCTAAGACACCGGCCCTCCATGTCGGCTGAATTAACTGATGCAGCCGAACCACAGAAGACTGACACGTTTCCAAAAAGCACTCGAATGCGCCATTTCCAAAACCAATTATATGCCATACCGAGAAAAGGCAAGCCACGAACGAATGCCGTATATTTAGTAGCTATGAGCAATGCTTTAATTTCATAGCCAGCGTTTAATAAAATAAAAGGGAAGACTACGTGACAACGGACCATGTCATGCGTCAGGTATTTATTAATGCTTTGCATTTTGCGGGTCATTGTATCCGCTCATGGTAAAATACAATGCACTGTAAATGTAATGTATACTGATGTGCTGTGATGGCGGTCCGCTCCCTATTTAGGCCGCGCGGTATCGTGTCGTTTAACTCTGATCGCTTATTGTGCGATAAAAATTACCTTTTTAATTCTGCAAGTGTATACACAAACACATATACATACGCACATTTTTATATATTGTTATGCCGCCCTTTTAACCCCGCTGCTCCTTTAAAACAGCAAAATATCCTATCCTTTTTGACAGTGAATAATTTTATACAGTTAATACAGTATTGCTCTGACGTGACACTCACGCTTTCAGACTCCCGCGCTCATGCAAGAAATCTTACGGCAAATCTATATTATTCCATTATAAACCTAAAATTAGCTACAGCAAAAGCACTGGTGAGGCTTGCAAAGCTTACAAACTATTTACATGTAAAATCATATTCATCTGTGTGCAGACTTGTCTCAAATTGAAAATCTCTGTTGACCAAAGTTGGCAGCCCTGCAGTTAATTACTGTCACATGCGTTGGGCCGCCGCATGCCATCGTATTTGCCGCAGACAGCGCGGCCATGTTTGGGGTCTCCTCATGTGCTTGTACTTCTTATACCGCTGGTGACAGGTTGGTGGTGCCTTAATTTGATCGGGTGCTACTCTGATCGTGATGACCGTCAGTTTTAAACACACTGTAACATATTGTGCTTATATTATGGCAAACCGGGGTTTTAATAAGGAAAAGGTCTTCATTAAAGGGGATCGGTCAGCGGGGGTCTAATGGCCAGAATAGGAGGCTTTTAACGAGGTCCTGTCACCTGACTTGCCTTACCTGCGCCTCCCCGTTCCCAGGAACGGTGGACATGAACTCGAACTTTAGCTGTTTTTCCACGTACTCCAGGTCAGCCTCCGCTTTCTGGAACTGAGAGGAAACCGTGCATAACAAACGACAAGCCCCGTTACTCTGCCACAGTGCTAGGCGAGCGTGATTAACAGCCATGGAAAGCCGAAGAACAGCTGTATGCAGTACAGAGTATATACAGGGGCCCACACGTTTTGTACGCAGATTTAGTTCCACAATTACATTTCACTCAAGGCATTTTCATATTGCTATGCGTTACTGAAATGTACACATATTATGGGAGCTCAAATGACCAGCTATTTTCTGCATTATGCATATTAACAGTTTTTTTTTAAACCTGGACAAACTTCATGTTAGTTAATACCGTTTAGTATTAATACCCATTTTATGCAAAGACCACAGGTACAATGACAAAAAGAATTAAGATTTATTTGGCCTACCAAACCACGTGCACTCGGATAATTAAAAAGCTTTCTTAGTCCGTAAATTGCTTATAGCTTCTTCCAGATATGCTTGTGGTTTCTCTTAAGTTAAACACATTACGTGAACTCAGCATAGTATCCTAAGAATTCAAACATTTGTTTCTGGCTTTTGTTTTGAAAAGTGAACAAAGGTATGAGGCTGGGAGCGGGGACCATCAGGCTGAGTTCTGCACACTGTAAGCTGAGATCGGGCTCTGCCCAAACACTGACACCCTATAAGCAATATTGCACTACTCTGAAAACAGCGGACAGCAGAGACAATATTGATAGGGTTTCAGGACTTAGGACACGTCAAGAAGTACGCGTTACACGAAAAGATACACTGATGAGAAACTTCTCCTTTGTATGTAACGCTAAATGAACTGTACTGCAGATATTAATCCTGCATATTGACTGTAGCATACAGTAAATCAAATGATCTCGTCATTCACGTGTTTGCACTATCGCAGACTACGTGAAATACAGAATTCCAAACTTAATCGCAGCAGTCAAACATTGAACCGTCAGTACAAATCGTCTACTTCTGCCACACATATACTTGGAAACATCTAAACCTTTTACATTAAAGCCTTTCCCGTTTCCTGCAGCCTCCTCTGACTGTTGCGTGGCTGCTTTCAGACGCTTTGACAATACTATTGCACTGCTAGCTGTCTAATACAGTAGTGCAATAAAGTCAGAGCAGCTGTAAACAGCACATCTGGTGTCTATTGTTTCTTTTTTGCCCAGCTGCACGGTCCTTTTTGGCATTATCTAATTGGGAACAATCCCTGGCCAATGCCCTTTTAACATTGCACTGCTTTCATTACTTTGTCATCAGTAGTACAACATAAAAGGGGCAGTGGACAGACAGAATGCACGGTGGTGTCTTTCCTTTAAAGCAAGTTTATGCAAAAACAAAAAGGGAGGGAAAATAAACATTAAATGACAAACTGCACCTGCATAGACCTTTGGGACGTTGCCCGTTATACACAAACAGGAGCTGGAAACCAGATTTATTTTATATTTCGGCAGAATTTGCCTGAACGGGTAACTGGCTGGCTACGAGCCTTGGTCGATGGAAGCAACCTCATGAAATACGCGCACGTACCTAAATTCAGAGAGTAGTTGGGAAAGTGCGCGCCGCCATGCGACATGAAAGCACCCGCAGCGCCGACTGCGGACAAACTCACTTTTTTAAATGTTAACGGTCACGACAAGCGAGTGCGCGTGGGAGACGGCCACGGCCTCCCGCACGCGCAGCCCCTTTCCCTCGCGTTCGCCCCGATTCCAAAACGCATTCGGCAGGATCGGGGAGCTAGTTTGGGAGCTATAGCTATCACCGATACGCGAAATGCTGACCATCGTCTCACTTCCGTTTTCATTATATTCTCCCCAATCCCACCCTTTGGCTTGCGAGTCGTGTGATGGGAAAGACAGAAAAGAAAATGTTGCTCCTTTGTACAATTCGTAAAACCCTTTTTCTTTCGGTCAGCTGCCCGAGTAACTATTGGCAACAAAACATGGGTTCTTCGAAACATGATCGTTATAACGAGATTAAACAATTCTACATATTTTAGTGATTATTTTAGGATAAAACTGCGCTTACCATCGCCTCCAGCTTATTGACTGCTGTCTCCATGTTGAATAGTTTACATTCCTTAGGCAGCCCCGTAAAAATAAAGCTAGTACCTCATGTAACAGCTGCTGTGATTGGCTAGCTGTCAGGAATAGTGTCAGGAGATAGGCCACTTGAGAGATAGAGCGGTCTAGGAAGTGGGTGTTGTAAAAGAGAGAGCTCATAAAATGGCGTTCTGAATGCTGATTGGACGAACTCGTCTTCAAACAGTAATTGGACGGCGGTTTCAAAGTCTGCGGCTGTTGGATTTGTTTCAGTGCTGATGGCTGGTTTAAAAAACCTGGAGTGTTTGCTGAACTTTACGTACTTCGGGATTCATCTTTATTAATTTGTGTAATGTGTGATTTAATAATTTAGTGATGTTAGTATATTTTATGGCGCTGCCTGTCGGTGTCTGTCAAATTGATTTGCCTATATCTGCGTTTTCTAGATTCCTTGTACTGGCCTACAGGATTCCTTTCACGTGAACAGTTTTATGGTTTAAATCAGAATTAGTATTTAAAACCTTCTAAGGTAATGGTTTTCAGTTTCAAGAAACCATTGTATTTACGCGTGATTATTGACGTTGTTTAGTACATAAAATTTCACAATTAATCAAGGACAACAAATATGTTGTATTATTAGTTTTAGAAATATCTTTAATGTAATTGTGTTTTAGATTGCAGCCCGCAGTATCTGTTAACATATACAGATGTCAGATAAATACTTTGGCCAAATGTTAATCAAATCTAGTGCAGGGACTGATCAGTCAACTGTTTTGTGAAGTTCCAGAATTCAACATTTCATTGGTATGCAAAATAATCAAGGGTAAGATTCTTTTATCTTTGTGCTTAAAATTATGAAATATATAAGTTCCATTTTTTAAGTTCTATAAAATGCCACTTTCATTAAAAGGGGTTCCAGTGCTGCAACTAAATAGAATATTTACTCATTTGAACTGGGTTTGAAAATAATATGTATGTATGTTGCTACATTAATGCTTTGATGTTTAATGCCTAGTTTATATAATAATGTTTTATGATTTTGTTCTGAGCTTTCAGGATTATCTTGGTTTTTTGGTTTGTTAGATTATATTTAATAAATAGCCATAACATACAATTGCTTTATGAAATGATCTCTAGTTGTTTCTCATACACTCACTTAAAGGATTATTAGGAACACCATACTAATACGGTGTTTGACCCCCTTTCGCCTTCAGAACTGCCTT
>JABFDZ020000042.1:9428395-9439357 GCA_019775955.2 Pollimyrus isidori
CCCTTTGGCATGTTTTGGAAATTGGGGTTTTTTTTAAATTTGTAGCCCTGGTTGCTTTGAAATGGGTTCTTTTTCCCCCCCCCCCCCCCTTCAGGTTCTGCCACCCTCTCAATGGCCTATGCTGGGGCGCGATTCACATTCTCCCTGCTGGATGCTATGAATGGGAAAGAGGGGGTTGTTGAGTGTGCGTTCGTGAGGTCTGAGGAAACGGAGTGCAAATACTTCTCCACCCCTCTACTCCTCGGGGTAAGTGCAGCCTCATGGGTAGCTATCAGCAGGCATTCCAGCATATTTTCCTGTTTTTTAGCTTTTTTTTTATAACATAAACACAAACACCACACACTTTAAAACGAGCTGTATTCAGTTTACAAATTTGGTCCCAATTCCAAGTTTAGTTGGTGCATATATAATATAAAAATCCTTACACCTTACTTTGCTAGCAGTCATTTTTAAATATTGATAGATCTGTTTCTACTTGGACTCGGAGGAATATTTACGTGCCATTGGGGGTACATTAATGCTTGTACATTGGATGCTCCTCCATCAGTTTCTGTTCCTTTTCTTTCTGGCGGTGTGGGATAAGTGTATGGACAATGATGAAATACAGCAGTTGCAACTGGAGAGGAATGATTGAGTGACTTTTATCCCTCATACCCAGAAACATGGAATTGAGAAGAACCTGGGACTTGGTAAACTATCAGCCTTTGAGGAGAAGCTGGTGGCTGAGGCTCTGGGCGAGTTGAAGGCCTCCATCAAAAAGGGAGAGGACTTTGTGCTGAGCAAGTGAATGGACAGAGCTGTGGCACTAGCATCGTGTTGTGAAACCACTGAGCACTGCAAGAGGCTCCCAGAGTTTAAGCTGACTGTGGCTGGCAACTGTTGGTGCAGTTGCTTGTTGCAGTCTCAATGTAAATTATGAAGCCAATAAATGTGTGTTTTAACATGTTGTCCTTTGTCCATTTCATAAGGGTGGCAGTCCAATTTTTGGGTTAACTCTTCTCTAAGACACTGGCTCAAACTTTATTCCAAATGTGTTGTACCTTTTTAAGACGAGGAGCAGCTTATGATCGACTACACACTGCACATCTTAACCCTGTAATGTGGATTCTGTGTTCACTTTTAGTACTAGTCTGGGAAAATCTGAGAACAAAGCTTAACTGCTACTGCTAACCAGAGAGGCTTGCAGCCTTGAGGTAAGGGGCTCCTGGGCATGAAATGGTTAAGATGACTGTTTATAGCTACCCTGTAATCGGGTAACCAAGGAGAGCTGCACATCCCTGTGAACTGTGCCACAAAACAAAGTTGGTCTTCACCCTGCACAATGGAGCAAACCCTGTACCATTTCTGTGTGTGAGGACAGAGCCTCATGGCTGGACTTCAAGTACATTTTTGGGCTAATTCTTTTTTTTTTTTTTTTTTTGTGCTCGATTGATTTAAGTGCACAGATTATAGAGTTCAATAACTAATCTGTGAAGTCGAGCTGTTTGAAGTCACATCGATTGTTGTTCGACAGTCCAAGGAACAAAACAAAACCCTTATTTTCGAAATCGATTTTTAGATTATACGAACTTAATAGAAATATTAGCCAGACGCTCAGGATGTCCGTCATTCAGCATTCCAGCAATAGGAGTATCAAGCCCTTCAAGTCTAGTGAGGAGTACTTGTATGCCATGAAAGAAGACTTAGCGGAGTGGTTGAGGGATCTTTACGGCATCAACATCACAGCGATGAACTTCCTTGAGGTCCTTGAAAGCGGTGCTGTCCTGTGTCGCCATGCCAATAACGCGACGCGGGCCGCCTCGGACTTCCTAAGGGGGCTCGGGCACCAGGCGCCGACAGCGCATCTGCCCACAGCTGGGGTCACCTACGTCGAATCGGCGCAACCGGCCACCTTCCTGGCCCGGGATAATATATCAAATTTTATAAACTGGTGTCGACAAGAAATGGACATCAAAGGTAAGTGAGCGATACGCTGTAGCACGTTATATTCAATACTGTTAATTTTCGTTTAGGCCTATAAATTGTACCCGTTACATTAGCCCAAACAGTATGACGGTCGCATTTCCTGTATCACCCGATAATAAACAGATAATGAACAGCAGTTATGTTCATGTTTTATTTTAACTTTAAATTTCACTGCTTTGAAATTCTCTTAGAACCGATAGAATACAATCTTCATGGGTTTTAAAGGGGAAAACATTTGTTAGCATTGTCGTGATAATTTTGCTGTGCAGTTAATTTTTACTTTTAAATTGGGTTGTCTTGTGTTGCATAGTGCGAAAGACACAATATAAAAAATATGAATAAAATACGGTACTGAATGGCTGCAGGCCCATCGGTTATCCTGTATTTTGGATTAACTAATCCAGTCGAGTTAATTAATATTACAAGTTAATGTTAGTTGCATGGATGAATAATCATACGCCCCTCCAAGACACGAAACCTATCTTCTTCAGAGTTTTTGCGGCAGTCTGTTATTTGACCACCGGGCGGCTCCAAAAACCAGCGGTCCAACGTGGTATATCTGAGTTGATGGACAGTAGCAGCATAAATGTCCACCGTCATTGTTAAGGGAATAATATGGTGATTCAGTGGATAATTCAGTGGTTCGACACTTCAGATATTGTGGGTTTAGTTCCCACTCTGGGAACTGTGTTCGGGTTTCCTGTGGATACTGCAGGTGTCTTCTAATTGCCCTTATTGTGGTCAGTCTTGCATCTCGTCTTTGATGTACCTGTTTTATGTGAATATATCACATGGAAATATCACAGATCTCAAAATCTGTGGGCGTGAAGAGGCATATTCACTCTCCCTGTTCTGCAGACGTCTTAATGTTCGAGACAGATGACCTGGTTCTGCGGAAAAATGAGAAGAACTTCGTGTTGTGCTTGCTGGAGGTGGCCCGGCGGGCTTCTCGCTTTGGGATGGCAGCGCCGGTTCTGATCCAGCTGGAGCAGGAGATAGAGGAGGAGATCTGTGAAGAGCTGCACTTGCCACTAGGGGGCTTGCCAAAAGTACGGCAAGCTAGGAGCCAGCTGTCTGACTTCAGGGACCTGGATGAGATGGTGAGGCTTGGGGAACTTCTGCAAAACCTGACTCAACAGCTAGTGAGACACATTCAGCTGAAGGTGATGCTTTCCTATAGCATGTAAGGGAGGGTTTTGTAGGATGTATGAAATGCCCCAAAGATGCATTGAATAAACTTGATAACAATTGTTATTAGAAGCAAGTAATCAGACGTGCATCTAGTAATAAAAATCAGCAAAGCCCCCCCTTCCCAAAATTTGTTTCTGTTTACAGGCCTGATGTAATCAGCATAAGATAAATTATGCACTGTTTGAAGGCTTGAGTTCAAGTAAAAACATGAATCATGCTCCCATAATTGAGCTTTGTATGTCCTTAGAATTTTCTAAACTCATGAAAATCATTGTTGGCCTAATGTCACCCCAGTTAGTGTTTGATTCTCTGATGGGATGGATGACATCACACATTCACTACACAATAAGTGTCCATAGATCCACTCCCCCCCATCAGATCAGTGCCATGATCTCTTCACTTGTTATCGGACAGCATGTTTCCTTCTGGTCTGAAGTATTTCCTGGAACACAAGATTTTCCTGATATTAATGTTGCCAAGATACAGTAATTTACTAGATGTCAAATGAAGCCATTGCCCCTGGTCGTCATATGTATGATTTTCAAAGAAGGCTATTAAGACGCTTAGGAGAGGAGATTTATGTAGGAAATAAGTTCTCACCCTGTGTGTGTATGTGTGTGCGAGTGTATGTGTATATCTGTGTGTGTGTGTCTCTGTCTGTATATGTCTGTGAGTGTGTGTGCGTCTCTGTGTGTATATGTCTGTGAGTGTATACATGTCTGTGAGTGTGTATTCCCTGTGATGTGCCCAGGTCCAGCATCTCGTAAGCCGCTGCACATGCCCCACCCAGTTCCCCATGGTCAAAGTGTCAGAGGGCAGGTACAGAGCAGGCGACTCCAGCGCTCTCATTTTTGTGCGGGTATAACAGCAAACTCTGCTTCCTTCATTTTTTTGGCCATTTTCATCATATGCCAGTTTTCAATGAGTTTTTCATTCTTTGCCCGCCTGTCGAGTTCACTGCTGTATGTTTTTCGATACCTTAAGGCAGTGTTTTTCAAACCAGTCCTTGGGAACCCCCAGACGGCCCATGTTTTTGCTCTATCTCTCAGCTCCCTGCCCGACAGTTCACATTTTTGTTCCCTGGAGCTGGGAAGGAGCCAAAACGTGGACCATGGACTGTCTTGAGAAACACTGCCTTAAGGTATTTCTGGCAAAGGAAGTGATCTCTCTTTGGAAAAAAAGCAAGAGCCGGGAGACAGCTGTGCTTGTTGAGATGTGCAAGAGGAGGCACTAATGATGTTGGTTTCCCTGCAGATCCTAAGAAATCATGTGATGGTGCGGGTGGGCGGAGGCTGGGACACGCTGGAGCACTACCTGGACAAACACGACCCGTGCCGTTGCACGTCTCTCAGTGAGTCACATCCCATAAACCACAAAGGATGAGTCTTTCACACAACAAGCCATATATCAGCGGTGGGCAATCTCAATTACCAAGGGCAACGGTGCCACGGGCTATAGAAATGACTGGAATGTTCTGAGGGGTGATTTATTGTTCTGTAATCACAGCGCAATCCACATGTCTGCAGAACAGGAATTACCTACCCAAACATCCATTCCCCAACATACTGATAACATATTTGAGTCATTAAATATTTGTTCTTGTCAGAAAATGATTATTATACCTTATAATGACTTAAATGAAATGAATAAGTGACATACTGACATCCTGAGTCAGAAAATTAGCGCCAACCTAATATTCATTATTATTTTTTTAATTTTCCATATAGAATTAAACTTTATTTACTGATAGGCAAAGCAAAGTTGTTTCTAGATTAATTCTTCTAACACAAAATCTTTTCATACATTTGGGTTTTATCAATGTGTCTAAAATTAAACTAAGCAAGGTGTCTGTATTTTGGTTTGATGATGCAGGTGAGAATTTTTATATAAAGTGAGAGCCATTGATTGTGGTCTTTCACAGACTGGCTCAGATCCTCTGTTTGAGACTTATCCACATATCATCCAATAGAGGGCAGTGTTTCCTGCATCATTCTGCTAGTGCAGGGCTCTTGAAATCTGGACCTTGATTCCAAATCCAGGCCTTGTTTTCAGTTCTCCCAGGTAGTTAGTTTAATAATGACTGATTCTGATTGGTCAGAGGCTTCACACCTGACTGACAGGTAAAGGAAGGCTGGAAAACCAGCAGTGCTCAGACCTCACGGACCGTGATTTGAATAATAGGGCTCTAGTCTATATCCATCTTTCAACTATATATCCTGCACGGGACCAACAGAGGGCCAGGTGCCGCTCCTAGACAACAAATGGTACCATTTTAGTGTTTTATGCAGTTAAGTAGAGGGACATACATACCTGTGCACCCTAAATGAAAAGCCAATTCATTGCAGGGCTTGCATACATGCACATACTGACAAACTACAGGGTATATAGGAACGCCAGTTAGCCTGTCTTTGCACTGTAGGAAGAAAGTGTCATAACTAGAGGAAACGCTTATGAGACAGGAGGAGCATTCAATAACACTCTACTTAAAGCTCTCTATAATGCACTATATGTACCTTCATAATACATTGTAATAATCAGTATAAGAATTAGTAAAGCATTACAGCATCTTCTATTGACAGCCGTAAGGCATAATAGTGTTGATAATAATACATCATAAGCTCCAATGAAGCTCTCATGTATAATACACTATAGATACCGTCATAATGCATTATAATGGTTGGTATAGGTATTGGTATGAAGGTAACACTAGTGCGTTATAGACGAGAGGTTCATAAAGCATTTATAACGCATAATAAACATGGCTATAATGTGTTATGCCTTGTTAGAAACATTTAAAGCCATGTTTCTTATGCATTATAATGTGCTATGAATGTATTTATATTTTGTTATTGACACGGCATTCACAGAAAGTGTTACCGGACATTGAATTCAATTCAATTTATTCTGAAGGCTCTATGCTCTTCATAGCAGAGTTGTCCTAAGGGATGTGAGAACTCTACACAGTCACATCCTTGACCATGGAGGTATGAGACAGCATTGATTTCTCATTTGCATTTCATCTCCACAATGTGTGGCATGTGTTTTGTTTTTTTTTTAAATATGAAGTGGAAAACTAACAGCAGGGTGGTGTTTGTCCTTGAAAAACGTCTCACTTTACAGCGAAGATATATTGACCTCTGCAGCATGCGCTGGTTGGTCATTTAATACTGAGCTTTGTGAGGAAAAGGATTTCAAATGGAATAAAGAAGAATTTAATATGAATGCAGTGCAGTATGAGCCAAAAAAATGACAAAATGGCACATTCTGCAGTGGAGCAGCTGGATATGCTGATAAGCATGAGTCTGATGCAAGCCTTACTTAAAGGTCCAATAGCAGGATCTATTCTGGCAGCCAACGCCTTTTTCTGTGCCCACTGGGCTTTGTAATGTGCTTGATACTCAGCAAATAGGATTAACTAAAAGTAATTAATTTTGCCCTCAAAAATCCTGGTTGTGCTCTTCAATGGAAACGTCACTGTTTTGTCTGTGTGGATGTATGTGGCAAGTGATGATGGATAGAGGGAGAAAGAAGGAGAAACCACAAGGGAGAAAGCACAGATGGCTGTGCTGCTGGAAAAGCACAGCCAGTGGTGGATAGATGTGTATGTGTGAAGCACATCCAGTGCTGGATAGATGTGTACGTGTGAAGCACATCCAGTGCTGGATAGATGTGTACGTGTGAAGCACAGCCAGTGATAGATAGATGTGTACATATGAAGCACAGCCAGTGCTGGATAGATGTCTACATGTGAAGCACAGCCAACATTGGATAGATGTGTACGTGTGAAGCACAGCCAACATTTGATAGATGTGTACATGTGAAGCACAGCCAGTGCTGGATAGATGTGTACATGTGAAGCACAGCCAGTGCTGGATAGATGTGTACATATGAAGCACAGCCAGTGCTGGATAGATGTCTACGTGTGAAGCACAGCCAACATTGGATAGATGTGTACGTGTGAAGCACAGCCAGTGCTGGATAGATGTCTACATGTGAAGCACAGCCAGTGCTGGATAGATGTGTACGTGTGAAGCACAGCCAGTGCTGAAATGCTTCAGCTTCAGCTTATCCTACAGACATGCAGACTTAATGCCTGTCATACGCACCTGACAACAGCCCACAAACAGCCCAGGGCGAGCAGACTGCAGCATCCCACCGCTCCCATGCACGAGGTCAGGACTCTTCCGACAGGGCAGCTCAGGGATGGAGACGGGGCCGAGCCCAGGCTGCTGGTGAGCCGCACACAGTCGCCCCCGCCACCTATCCCCTGGGTGACCACGGCCAGCAGCACCAGCTGGGGCGCACGATGCCCGACACGGCGCCCATCTCCGTCTCCGGAGCCACGTGCCAGGGTTGCTGTGGGGCTAATACCACCTTCTCCTGACAGGTAGGTGAGCGAGGGGGACGTGTGTTTGTGTGCATTGGTGGGGGGGGGTAGTGAGTCACTGGACAGGAGCGGAAAGGCAGTGATTTTGTCCATGAGACGGAAGCGCACCTTGGCGATGGAGAATAATTTCATTAAGCCGTGGTCGTGACCTCTTCCACTGCCTGGGTGGCAAAACGCTGCGCAGAAAGGCACCATTACTCATGGCCTGATCCCCCATAAACAAACAGTACCGTGTGCTACGTGGCATTTTTATCTGTACAAATCCACATCATCTGCGATATATATATGCTTTTGCGAAACTCTTTGTGACACTGGGGAAAGCACAAGTGAGTAGGCAGACTGGGCACTGCAATGTCTGTGGCCCTTCATCAGGCAGGTTATAGGTTCTCAGCCCTGCTGTTTCTTTTAAATCATATTTTTAGAAACTCTTAAAAGAAGAAACAAATCACTTAGTGCAGCATAAGAAGAGTAAGGACAGGCTGGCTGTAGACAAACAGCAGAAATACTGGGGATCTGCGGGAACAGAGTCCCCGCGAATGTGGCTTTGATTGTGTATTACTCTGTATATTACTCTGTGTATTACTCTGTAAGTTACTCTGAAATATCAAGGTTCAACGGCTTTTTATTATCTTGTGAAGGACAGCAAGCTATTTTGTGATCTATGTTGTATATAGAGAATATGGTGTTTATTTATCACTGGTTTAGTAAAATGCACACTAATTCCAAAATATATATATGATCAAGTAACACATATGTAATCTATTTCGCATACGCCTAGTAATTTTTCGTGTTTATTATTTCAGAGTGAGGGCAAGATCAGCCACACCCACACCCAGCAGAAACCTGCCCCGTGAGGACAAGGAAGAGCGTGTACACAGCGCCTCCACAAGGACAGGCAGAAAACTAACCCGGCAGTCTCCCTCTCCTCGACTGGCTAGTAGCCTTACTCGACCGATTTGGACCTCTCCCGCCCTCCAGCCTGAAACCCAGCACCCCAGCACTCCTCTGCTCTTCCAGAAGACTGCAGGGACCATCACCTTCTACCAACAGCACAACCCAGCAAGTCGGATCACAGAAACCTGGACGAAATCCCAGTTTGCCTCTAAGTTACGACATGGCAGTGCTTCAAATACACAAAATATCGAGGCTGAAAACAGGATTCCCAGTCCAATTGGCATGTCCAGGAAGGGGGGACTTTATTCGGCTGGTTTGTCCACACCTGTGCGGTGCTACGTCCCCATCAGGGGCAGCCGTCCCAGTGCCAGGCAACCCTCTACAGCTGTCCACCGGGTGGAGGACGCTGGGCATCCTCTGCAGGTTTCAGATTTCATTCGCACCTTTAGCCCGACCAAGCAGTCGAGAAGCAAAGCCTCAGAGGAACACTCGCTCGGTGTCCTCACACCTGCCGAAAGTGGTGCAGAGGTGGGTCTGGTGGATCATCCACCCGGCTCATGCCGCAGTTATGGACTTCTTGGAAACAGCTCCGCAACAGAAGGAGCCAGACAGTCGAGAAGCCAGGCATTGCGAAGCTCGTCAAAGAATCCTTTGATTTACCCAGGCAGATATGGAGAGTCCCTCAACAATAATTGTGCCGTTATTGCCCCCCCAGAGCTTGGCAGAGCAGGGGGCGTCAGGGAAATTAGTAAGAGGTACTTCTTCACGCCGCCACCCATCAGTCCAGAACAGGAAGCTAGCCTGTACCGTAGTCTGGAGCATGAGATTCTGTCCAACCTAAAGCTGCTTAATACACACACAGATGATGACAGCGGCATAGAAGGTGGCCAAGATGGTGGTGGCATGGGGGGAGTAGGACACAGATTCTGCACAAATGACCCAGTTTCATGTCCATCTAAGCTGTCTTGTCAAAGCCTTCCTGCTGCAGAAGACAGAGCTGCCCCAGACTACATTTCTAATAGAGGTGGCAGTGTGGTTATGGATGACCTGGCAACAGGGTCATTTCTGCTGTACCCACGCGACATCCAAGCACATACCCTGGAGCTGAGTTCAGGGAACCATCAGGCTTCTAAGCCAGGCACCAAAAACTCCATGGGATGCAACGTGGAGTCCACTGATCTCACAGAGACCACAGAGGAAAGACAAGACCTTGGTGTAACTAATCCCAGTGCAAACAGGGCAGCTAAGGTGTGCACCATGGCACCATACAGAGATCTCACCCTAAAGTCCTCAATACCCATTACCCCATCCTCTAAGCTAAGGAGGGTGCTGAGGAGGCCAGAGAGGGTACCATCCATTTATAAGCTGAAGCTACGACCCAGGGTTCGACCCAGGCGGGACAACAGGCCGGAGAAAAAGCCCTCCAGAATACCCACCCCGCTGTTCTATCGGCGTGGCCAGCCTGGCCGCGGCTCTCAAAGGGAAAAACGGAGAGATGATCCGGAAGCTGCTCCATGTTGTTTGGACAGCAGCACCAAGTCCAAGGAGGACATGCCGGTGTCATTGCCAAGGGCAAAAATGGCAGCTAAAGAGACAGTCGGGGACCAAGCAAAAGAGACTTGGCTTTGACTGGGCAGATTGTCAAAATGCCTTAATTATTTTTCACACTTGAATGTTATATTGCATTTTCTGAAATGATAAAAAAAAGTTTCAGGGACAAATGCATATTTGTATGAGCAGCAAGTGTATTTAATATAGCACATGACTAATATCCATCCATCCATCCGTCCATCCATTTTCTGTACCTGCTTGCCCTATTAGGTGTTGCCGGGGTCTGAAACCTTGTATCAGGTTTATTTCATTGTATAATCAATTTTCAGCCATTATTGCTTATTCAGTACAGGGTCATGGAGATCTTGGAGCACATCCCAAGCTGCGTAGGACAGGGGACACAATGGGTGCCAGTCCATTATAGGACACAGATTAAGGAGAGTTTAGAGATGTCGAACCACACTGTTGCACTGCAGGAGGAAGCTCACACAAACAGGAACCGGAGGTGAGCAATCACAGTCGCAGCTAGCGATTGGTAAATTGAGCTTCATTAACCATTTCATAAATTTTTTGACCCCACTAGATGGTGCTTCTCATTTACTTTGGGCCATGATTTGAGTGCTTTGTTTGAACAGAACGCACCATCTAGTGGAGTAATAAAATATAGCAAAAGGTTCATGAAGTTTAATTTGGCCATCACTAGCCACATCTGAGGTCGTGCCGCTGTATTGCTACATACCACCGCAGAAGACCTTCCATTGTCAGGAGTAACACATTTTTGACACTATCACACCTCCACTTTTTCTCCACCATTATTCATGCATGCAGCCCTGCTGCTGCCAAAGGTTTTCCTTCATTGCTTTCCTGTAAAACGGTCTCACTGCACCTGGGGAGGGTGACAGAATAGAGGGCCCAAGGAATCATTATTGGCCTCGGCTGGGGGTCCTTCAGCTATGGCCAGTTCAAGCTGGAAG
>JABFDZ020000042.1:9439457-9452087 GCA_019775955.2 Pollimyrus isidori
CCCCCCCCCCCCCCCCCCCCCCCCCCCCCCCCCCCCCCCCCCCCCCCCCCCCCCCCCCCCCCCCCCCCCCGCAGGCAAGCTGGGGTCACAGCCCGGCGGAGCATAAATACCCGCTAAGAGGCCCCATTTAGACAGGCACCCAGGGGAATGTAACCGAGACAAAATCGTGAATAAAGCCAGCACTTTGAAAAGGCTGATTTTCCATTATTGGCTTTATGCAAATTATGGAAGATTCCAAATGATTAGTACAATTACTGCGCACCCTGTAACAATAGCAACAACAACAAAAACTGAAATTCTATCAGGGATTCGGCAAGCCGGTTAATAATTTTTAAAATTCTTTTTATTTACCACTAGCAGGAGGTGCGGGTTAGCGATGCGCACGGACCGCGAGCCGCCCCCGTAACCTTGCGTCTTTGCCGGGCGCGGCTGCAGCTCGCAGACCTATAAATATCTCCCAGCACAATGCTGGAGAGACAGAGTCTGAGGCTATTATTAGCATGATCAGAAATGCAGCCTGTCACGCTACGCCGGCTGCGTTCTCCCTTCGTCACTTTCCTCCCCAGATGCTTGTAAATCACCTTTATTTCCTGTGCTAGATGAGGGGAATCAAAGTCCTTGCCTTGAATGTGAGTCTTCATGTGAATGGATTTTCGTAAATACACAAGAGTTTTGTTTGTTTTTTTTATCTGAACTCAACAGTTAACGTAGGCCTATGCTTGGTTCAAAATACAAAATATTTTATTACAATAATTCAAAACCTTTATATTCTCATTTAATGGTCATTTAACTGGAGATTTTTAATTAGTACATGGAAATGAAATAAGATTTTATTAGGCTTCAGGTCTGAATTTTAACAATTAAGTTTGCTGTTCGAAAAGGGTCCAAAGAGCTTCTCTGTTTATTTGGAAACCAGTTCATGAGAACTGTGGGTAAACCACTGACATATTCTTTTTGTCTACTGGTTAATTGAAGAAGATGCAGTTTGCCTGTTTTGTGCTCATATGAAAAGTCTGACATTGCTATATTGGTGCAGTAAACACATAATGTCACCGAGCAATATCTTCAGTTCTGAATGTTATGGGGAATAATTTAGCTATAAAAACAGGGTTTGTTTTCACTTGTTTCTGAAACAGTGGGATGACTCAATAAATGTGAAGGGCATCCACATGTAGTGTATACAACAAAGGCTTGGGTTTATGTGTACAAATTCAGTTTGACCTGTTTGCACTTTGTGCCAGGTGGAGATAAATCAATGTAACAGCTGGAAGTGGAGACGTGACCAAAATGTTGGTGCTTTACCCCTAATAAAAGTACTGGGTGCACCTGGATCACTTTAGTGAAGGTCTTCAAGTATAAGATATAAAGTGTGACCGTCTCTTTAGAACAGGTTCCATCGTTAATAGTCAAACTCAGACATGGAAAAAGCAGTAAATGACAACAGAGCCTCACCTTCACAGCTCTAACCAGCAACAACAAGCTGCCTTTGTTCTTCAGAGCTACAAAGGCCCTGTACGGTAGCAGCTGAGCATTAATGGATAAAAGCACAATGGTTGACTGCCTTCACCTCCTATTCCAAATAGTTAAACGTGGGGCCACTTTTAATTACACTGTGCTATCTTACGCAGGAAATATGCAATTATCCCAGAATGTGGCACACAGCAGGAAGGTCCGTTTGCCACTTGGAGCTGTATAAGATTAGCAGTGCAGTAACTTGTGGTGATATCTGCTATGTCATTGTATGCAGTATGGGGTGACATTCAGGCTGTGATGAAGCACTGCTGAAGAGACAGGGGTTTGAGGTCCCACTGAGGAACATTGCATTGGAAGACAATAAAAGTATCCAAGATAGGAGATGATTAAGTATAGCTTTGTATACACAGCTTCTACTATGCTCTTAATGTTTAATGTATATCCAATACACGATGCTGTTGGGGTAGTGGTATCGTGCGTCTATCTGCCACAGCCCGGCATCCCCTTGGCCTGGTCTAGCCGCTTGGGCTCCCAGCAGTGAGGATCCTGTGAGCCGGATCACCCTCAGGGAAACCGGGTTTGATTCCTGGGCAGTGCATGCTATGTGGGGTAGTGGTGGTTTAATGGTCAGGGAAGCACCCTTGTGCTTGTGTATCCCTAATCAGTGATGTACCACTGAGGTACTCTGAGCAAGCTGCCGCTTCATGGGTGTTGGATTAACTGCCCCCTGCTATATCAGAAATGGGTTAAATGCAGAGGGTATGTTGCACTGTGTGTAACTATTCACTTTATATATTATATTAATAGTCTTTATGATGCTCACATATTCCTTTTATTAACATTATGCACCTTGTGATACTAAACATACATTTTAATAACTAGTCTGAGGGCTAAGGAATACAAGAAAGTAAGAAATTAAGTGCCAATGAACTGCAACGTAGCAAAAGATACCATTTGACTAGGAGGGAGGAAAGGGGCAAGCAGAAGATCACTCAAACAGCCAGCCGTGGGTCGAGTTTAATTTACAGTGAAACTGCAGTATAAACAGGCATGCTAGTACAGCTGCGACAGAAAATCAACCTGAGTCAGTAATCTGCATTCAGTTCATACATCATATATAAGGCCTAGTCATTTGCTTTTTGTGTTTTATTCCAGGAACAGAAACATGAAAACAGAAGGATTCGTCTCAGGTCCTAACATGCACCAATATGTGAATGAATGTGAAAGAGTGTCAGCCTGACATTTTGGAAACCGCCGAACCATTCTGTCCTGTATGAGAGGAGGGATTACAGTGAGATCCCAAGAACTTCACCCACCAAATCAGGACCTGAAATAAAGGCCAATAAATTTAAAAGCCCCCCCCCCCTACACTGAAGGATAAACTGTATTTTTTTATTCCAACGTACACATCATCCATCCAGCAACTCAAGAAGGCAAACAGTCCATGCCAAAGGAAACGTTTCACAAACACAGAGTGATAAAGCTGATCAGGTAACACTATACTTGAGGTGGCACACATAACTTACTCAGTCACTACTCAACTACAAATCATGTAGTATAGTAACTGCATGAAATTCGTGAACCATTGTGATTAATTAATGATAAATGAACATGGGATCGGTGCATAACTAACTAATTAGTTACTGGTTAATAAAAACATTAAGTAAGAGTGTCGCTCACTTCCTGCAGTGAGTAATTTAGATGCAGGATGAGTGCAAAAAATGTAACATTTACCTATGCCCCCTCAAGTAAAGTGTTACCAGGTATCTAGAAAAAGTTATTAAAAAATCTCCCAAGGAGGATATTTTAGGTGACGAGAACAGATGGGCTAAAGTCAAAACACATATTATGTTCAGCCATAAAATAATGGAATAAAATCTCTCTCTCATAGGAAGCTCAGTTATGTAAAAAGTCGAAATAAAATGGACCAAAGCTGAATAAGATATCCAGAAACATGTTCTCTGACTGACTTTCTTTAAAGGCCCATTAGCCTTGGCTGAAGTTTTCAGTCTAATATGAGGATGGAAAATGTCAAACCAAGTTACAATTAAAGGATATATTTTCTGAGGGAACAATATAAGAAAGTAATTCTACTGACTTCTTGTTGTTCTCGTTGAAAGTTATTAATGAGTCTTCTGACGTCTGCCGATAACTGGACAACACAGCTACTGGCACAGACTACACAGGAGTGTATGAGACTGAAATGTGATGTTTGCGGGACAGGCGTGACTTTTTCAGGTCCGGTCAAGGTTGGGAAGCAGGTACAGTGCGTTGCGGATCCCACCACAGAATGTAACACCTCAGGATCCTGGTTGGTGACCCTCCAGGCCAACACGCAGTCCAGTCCCACCATCCGGAAGTGGCCGTCTATCTGCCTGGTCCAGCCACTTGGGCTCTCAGCAGTGAGGATCCTGTGAGCCGGATCACCCCCAGGGAAACGCGCCACATGGCCGTAGTGCCGTAACTGACGCTCCCTCACAATGCAGGTAATTAGCCTCATTCAGGATTCCTGTAGTAACTGCTCATTCAACATGAAGTCAAACCAGAGGAACCCAAGGATTCTCCGAAGAGACACAGTACCAAAGGAGTCCAGTCAGTCTTCATTTCAGCTCATTGGATAGCATCCATGTATAGCAGCAAAACAGGAACCACCAGGACTCTAAAGGCTTGGACCTTCATCTTCTTGCAAAGATATCTGGAGTGCCACCCTTTCCCAGCGACCTCGTGATCCCGATGCTCTCCCAGCCCCTCTACTGACTTCATAGCAAGAGTCATCACAGACTTGACGTCCGGCAACTAAGGGGGATCAGGAAAACTCTCAGGATGTCCCACAGGGCTACTCGATCAACTGAGTCAAACTCTTTATGAAAATCAAGAGAGGCTGTAAAGAAACTCTGCCGATATTCATGTTTGCACTCAGTGAGAACCCTAAGTGCCAGGATGCAGTCGGTTGACTTCTTAGGCAGAAAACCAGGCTGCTCCGGGTGCTGGTAGGCAAACAAGTGATCACAGATGCTGTTTGTGGATAACATGCGGCTCAGAGCACTGGAACTAGGATCCAGCGACCCACAGCTGTTGACTTTTTGCAAAGTCAAGGAACATGGAGCCAATTTCAACACAATCACCAGACCTGTGGGGACTGACACAATCCTCACAATCAGACCCGTCAGTGCCAGCGGTCACACGGAAGTCACCCATGACCTGAGCAGTGTCATCTCATTGAGACAACACTCACCATGGTCGGAGTGTACACCCGGAGAGTGCCTAGCCAGAGTCTCATAATACAGTTGTTGAAAAGAGTGACATTGGACACCATCGGGAGAAGTAATTCCGCCACAGAAACAGCAACTCCCGGAGTACGGCAGCCATCCAGGTTACCAGACCAATAACAGGTGTACCCACCTACAGCGATCTCACCAGTTCCTGGTCTGAGTGCCACCACTGTTATGCGGCGTTTATGAAGCTCCACCGACAGCAGAGGAAGATGGTGGTCATGCCGGAGAGACAAGAGCTTCCACATCCCCACCCAGATGGACCACCTCAGATTCGGACCCAAGTGCTGCCGTGCAGCAGGTGATGCCTCGGCACCACAACAGGTCCAATTTCCCATTGGCTCCCTAGTGGTTTCAACTCCTCCGGGAACGAGGCTCCCGAGGGCTTTCCCTCATCCCCTTCATGATGCATGCAAGCTTCCCATTGGTGGCTGCAGCAGAGTAGAGATGTGTCCTGTCTGCTTTGTCAGAGCCGTGCTAAGTTTTTACAGTGGCTGCCACCAACCCCCAAATTTTTCCCTGCAAGCTGGAGGACCACTTGTAGAGCCGGATGGAACTGTGATTTTAGTCTGCGTCTTATTCAGAAAATAAGCATCTCTGTAACTTTATTAAACTCTTTGAAGAGGAAGTGGCATCATAAAGAGCCAAACGACAGCAGTCCCTGGTCAAGGATATGCAAAGGATACATCTTCAAAGTAACAGTGAATGTCAGATAATTCTTCTCAAGTTGATATTGCAGATTTAGCCAACTGCACTGGCATGGCAGGTGCTGAAAGTGAGTGGGACTTTTGGTACTTAGCGGTTGGGGCTGTTGCAACGTAGCGACGTCCTCGGACCATCATAGTCGCATCTCGTAATGAGTTTCGGGGTCGGTCCCTCACATCGAGAGCCCGGCGCTCACATGAGGGCGCAGCGTTCACGTCTTAGCGCCCTCTGGAAGCGGATGGTGGCGTGGATATGCTTACAGCGGCCGCAGCCGACGCTACGTACGGCCTCGCTGAACAGCAGCAGAATGTGCCAGTTGAACTTGGCCGAGCACTCCACATAGCCGCACTTCCAGCTCTTGCGCACCAGGTCGGACACGTTGTGCCGGGGGATGACACGCCCTCGCTGCAGGTCCCGCTTGTTGCCCACGATCAGGATGGGGGTCTCCGCCGTTCCCAGCAGCCTAGTGACAGCGATTGGGGAGGGCAGGTATGAGTCACCGTGGCACTCGTGCTACAAAAGGCATAGTAAGCTGGCATCCAGCCAGCTCGGGTTAGTATGCTGGGGGTGTGTTCTTAGTCATTAACGTCAATGGTTAACCGGCAGATACATTTCACCAGAGAACATTAGTCATCCCAACAATGTGTATCACGACCGATTGGGAATATTGACTTGTCCTTTCATTCTTTACACATTCTTTCTGTTTGTTAGACGCAGTTTATCGTCGTCCGAGTTACAAATGTGTTTAATCAATGTCTTTTATTAGTGTTATTAAACCCTCGCTCTTGGCCCGACTACAGTTTCTCATGTTGTTCAGAAGGTTTTGAGTTTGGGGTAGATCAAGAACAGAGGAAAAACTGAAGGAAGAAAATGTGGGCTGGAACGAGTTCCCGACATTGGTCAGATTGCTTCTCCGGTTCAGAGTCAATTATAAGACAGGGCAACTTAGATCTAGAGGTGGGTAATTTAGACCCGGAGAGTAAAAGTCCACACTGAGAATTTGTTTCAACCAGCCAGTTTAGTATTCTGTGATTGTGATTATTCATGCTGGTGGTTTTAAACAAAATCTTGGTCTTGATTTTTACTGTCTGGACCTGAACTACCCACCTCTGCTCAGACCTTACATTCAAGGTCTTGAATACATTCGGACCTTACATTCAATCCATATGTCTCCTAACTGTGTATCCTGGTCGGGGTCTTGGCGGGGAGCAGAAGCTCATCACAGCAACATAGCACCCAAGGCTGAGCTACAAAAACGTTCATGTTATAGCCATATTAGCAGCCACTTAGCCAGACAGCATGACTTTGGTGGTGGTGGGGGGACAGTGTGGAGGCAGCATTTGTACCCAGGGGTAGAACTAAAGAATTTTTGCTACTAGCTAACAGGACTACTTCAGTATAAATGTAGTGCAATTTCTTACTGGCCAGTAGGCTAGCGTTCAATTTTTTGTACTTGCTACTCACTCTGTGGATAAATTACTCACCACGAAAAGCAGGTGAGCTTAACTTCCAATACTGTTTGAACCCCAAACCTGGAGGGGTGAGGCGACAGTGATACCTACTGTCACCCCAATCAACAGCATCAAATAAGTAGTTCTTTAATAACAAGAAATACATTGTAATTAATGTGTCAAAATACAGAATTCCACTGAACGAACGCTGATTTTGATTCAATTAACTAAATTCGGTTGGTGACATGCTCGCTTTAACGTCCATATTTGAGAGAGCAATTCTCCCAGAATCCCAGGGGAGATGACAGAAGCCAGCGACCTCCTGCCAATTTTCTCTTTACCCTGGGAGGCACCAAAAGGAGACAGTGCTCCATGTACAAATTTCTCCAAATCCCATCAACGTGGGCAACCTCTGTCTGCTGGGATTAACATACTCTGACGGCAGTAACTCATGTACATGTGGATAGCTTTCTACACAGCGACCATAAGCCTTCAAGTTCAGCATCTCTGCTATAAGAGGTGTGGAAGCAGCACAAAGGCCAGAGATTTGTCACAAGGAGACTCCGACTCCTTCTCCCCCCCCCCATCTGCCCATGCTCTGGCTGGGAGGGGGGGCAATGGCGGCACCGACAGCTGTCAGGCGTGGAGGTGACGCCTGGCCTCTCTGTGCGACAAGGCCACCGTGATGGGGCTGGCAAGCAGCTGTGACAACTGACGTCCCTGGCCACGGGGCAGGCGTGAGTGACGCCATGCACAATGACCTGAGGAGAAGGCAGAAGAATATGCCCAGTGCTGTCAAGACGTCCGCGGCTGAATGGGCGGCAAACCTCTTGAATTAGTTTGATGTTCCGTAGGGTGAGGTAAAAGCGTAGATGTGCCTGACGGGTTATCTAAGAATTAAGGTGCATTTAAAGGAACGCAAAACCGCGGGACTTAATCTCCCCGCCTCGCTGTCTATGTGATGATGCGATTGCGCTCATGGGGCTGAAGCAGCCGCACTAAGGATCAATCAGCGAATCCCTGACAGACGCATCTCCAGAATGGCGCCTGGCTGCTACTGACTCACACCACTGTAACTTGCCATCGAGGTGCCGAGTGACGTGTCACTTGGAAAATCGGCCTGTCAAGGTAATCTCAAAATGCCACATTTTCGTCAACTTCAGTAGATTAGATCTTAACCCAACCGATCAAGACTATCCGTTTTGACTTCTCTTGTACGTTTTGATCCAAGTAATTCTCGCTTCTATCTGGATCTTTTGCCCACAGATGAATCCGACAGTATGAAGGCCAGCAAGGTCACAGAAGCTTAAGGAAATCCTGCGGCACTTCCGAAACATAATTTAATCGAAAAATGCATGTGTCAAAGGAACACATCACATCTGATATGTCAGTCCCCTAATAATCTAAGAAAGTTTCCCAATCTGGTCCTCGGGGTCCCACAGAGTATCCAAAAATTATGGACTTTCCGGCAGGGAGCAAAAATGTGGACCATCTGGCGATCCCCAAAGACTGGGAAGGGAAACACTGATCGAAGATACCAAAATGCACATTAATATTATTACTGCCTGTTCTAAGTTTGGGGAAACCCACTGTGCAGAAACAGGGCAATAATCGAGCTAAATTTCCAAACGTTTTTACGGAAAGGTGGCTATTTATAGGGCGTTGGTATATTTTTGGAATCGGTATATTAGCAGATAACAAAAAGGGATGGAGGACTCGTCACCTCAGTAAGGGCTGTGAGCAGCTGACTTTCTGCTTCTTCCTACACCCTCTGAATGCTAATGGGACATGTGCTACAGATCGTGGGCATGCAGGCATGTCGTGTGTTTGTGTGCGTGCGAGGGGGGGGGGGGGCGGCGTTGGCATGTACCAGGTCTCCAGTATCTGCTGCCGCATGGTCTTTACATACTCAAAGCTGTCGAAGCAGCAGAAATCGTAAACGAGGATGTAGACGTGAGCGCTACTGATGCCTCTGCAACAGGAATCGGCCCACTCCTGGGGGGGCGGGGGGGCGGCGAGAAAGAGACAAACAGGGAGGGTATGAGTGGGCGGGAAGAGACAGCGAGAATGTAAACACATGGAGAACTGCTACATAGTTACAAATCTACTGCCAGTGCAATTCCAACAAAACCAAAGAGATCAGCCGCACCATCATTACTGTAACAATATCAGCAGCCCCTGTACTTTTATATTTGTAGAAATAACACATGCCGCCGTTTTTAAATGTATTATGTTATCTTTTACAGTATCTATGCAAATAACCAGCAGGCCTAGTTCCTTCTGCACTCAAATGTACCTGCCAGATAAAATTGTGTGCCATAGGACACGAGTAAAGGAGGTAAGGAGCACACACTAATGCAGCACATTGCTGCAGCCACCACATGACCAACCAACTCAGGGATGCCCCAGCGCAGTCATGCAGCAGGTGACACCTCCACACTAGTTTGAATGGAATGGAACCATGTGAGTTCTCTTCCAGGTGCTGCAGTGCCACCAACGCCCACGTTATCCCTGTAAGTTGGAGGACCTGCCTACAGGGCTGGGTGTAGATTAATGCCACACTCAGGGCGAAGCGATTGCAGGTTGAGGTTCTTGCTCAGGGGCCCAACGGAGTAGAAACACTTCTGGCATTCACGGGATTCAAACCAACAACCTTCCCAATGCCACAACTCCACCCATATGAGTAAATAGAGCAGAAAAATAATTACTTATTTTCTTGGAAGGTAATTTAAGATTCAGACAAAAAAAGATGTTGAAAAATAATTAACAGTAATAATTATTATAATATGGTCATCTTTCAACATCTTATCCTGGAGGGCCTGGGGCTTATCTCAGGCAGCACTGAGCTGGGGTAAGCCCTGGGTGGAATGCCAGGCCATTCCAGGCAGAATGCCTGCGCATACACAACCACCACAGGAAATGAAGAGGTGCCGCTGTGGAGAAGAGGTGCCGCGACTGTGGGAGGACCGGAGGTGGCTAGTCCAGATCCAGAAAGGTCCGGACCAAAATTTTGTTTCAACTAACCAGTCGAGTACTGTTTGACTGTGACTATATATACTCAACTGATTGGTTGAAACAAAATCTTGGTCTGAATTTTTACTCTCTGGGCCTGAATTACACACATCTGGGGAGGACACCCCCATGGGTCTGCATAGGAAATTCATAGCCAGATCCCCAGAGGTGTGTGGAAGAAGCACTAACTGCAGAAGTACTAGTGTGGCCCCGTCATGAAAAAGCCATGTGACTTTACAGGCAGAACATGCCTGCTTTTAAACAGGGCTACCGCTATCACTTTAACGGACGCTACCGCTATCACTTTAACGAACGCTACCGCTATCACTTTAACGGACGCTACCGCTATCACTTTAACGGATGTTCCCTTTCAGCAGGGAGGCAGTGTCCTCTTAGAGTGCCTAGAGTTACAGCACAGCACACATTGCGGGAGATGACAGGGCACTTTTTTCACAAGCGGAAGACCTGTTAACTTCTGACTCCAGTCAACCTTGGAAATCAAACTATGGATATGGCTGCTGTTTCTTTCTCATTTTCACTTTACTTTCCGAAGCTTAAAATAAACACCATTAAAGCACTACAGACAACGACGTCAAGGTGAATAATAGGTACGATGTGCAACTCCAGCAAAAAACATGCACACCAGAGCAACTTAAACCACTGCACTTCCCAAAAGAAATACATTCACAATTTGAGTTGCAGAATTACATGTTGATTGCTTAACAGTCCAGTGGAGACCAAAGCAGAGTTAACATCGCATTGGGCAGAAAGAGAGGGAAGACATTAGCTTCGAGTGTCAATTCATGGTGTGTGTGGCTGCTCAGACAATACTTACTAATCTTTCATTGCATTTAAGCAATTTTTGGGGAAAAAAAAAAAAACACATGATAAAATTTATGCTGCACATTCTCAATGAAATGACCAGGTCGAGGTTTATCACTCCATTCAGCTCGCGGAATTGGACTCTCCCCATTCATCAAAGGGACATGCCTCTATTTGAATCGCGACCTTGCAATAATTCTGCCATGTTAGAGATACAGGTGATGATATGTTCATCTCTTTCTTTCGTGTTGCATGACAGGTAAGAGCTGGGGGGAAAAAAACCAGGCCCACCTTCCATAACCTTATCAGATGATTAGGGAGCATGTGATATTCATACTCCAGTCCAGCAAGTAAGGCTCAAATGGGAAATACTGGTGATGGCAGAAAAGTGATGCAGAGAGGATGTGCCACCCTGAGGGTCTCTGCCCTAAATCCCTCTCCTGTTACCAGGCCCCGATTCCGCAGCACTCGTCACAAATCTGAATCCATCCAAGTCAGAACTCTGGATTAACAAACTTATCCAGGGTGGTGTTTGGGGATGCCGCCTACGGCCCTCAGTCAGGGAAGCGCACTCTGCTGATGGCACACGACCCATCTGTAAACGGTACTTGTTCAACGTGCTCCAGAGCTTCAGGAAACGACTCCAGGCCGCTATCCAAACAAATGGACCGCGACGAATCAAAGGAGAGCACGCCTATTTTTGGAGACTCATTAGCCGTGATGCAAAAAATAGACAGAATGATGCTGAATAGCTGAATCTTCAAGGGGAAAAAAAAAACAGGCTTCAGGCGTAACAGATTGAGTGCATAAAAAAATGATAAAACACACAACACGACCAGATAAATACAAGCAGGACATGAAATCTACAAAAAACTTAAACAGCATCTGCATGATGGAGATGTCGAGACGCACTGGGCAGAGTCTGTGGCAGGACGGGAGCCTTGTCACTCAAAGCACCTGGGATTCTACTGTCTTTTAACAAAAAGCTCATAATGATCTGGTTTCTAACCAAACAACGACAGGCATTCGACAGCATTCAAGGATTTTACACTTTGTTACCGCATTTCATGAAAACCTCGCAGAATGACAAAGCTCCGGATCCTGAAAGAAACAGACTGGTTATGTATGAAATGAAATATTTATACTGCTCGGTATCAGGAATAGTATATGGTATTGTCATCACAGAATCTCCATGGTCAGTTATATATATATGTATGTATAGTTACATATTACTTATATATAAAACTAATCTTCAGATTCTACTCTATATATTATATAGCATACATGCATACATAATAAATGTATGTGGATGCAGAGTTTATTACTATAAACAGCAATATTAAACTCATAGTACTGGAGTTGCCCTATAATGTTAACCTTATATAGCAAATATTCATTATTAATGCTTGCATCGCTTTTATTGCGGAATACAATGCGCACAGAACGTGTGCATCCTCACTGCGGCCTACGGGGGCCGCATGTGCTGTGCATGCCGACCGGCGCTGGGAGCAGCAGTCGCATACCTGCAGCGAGCTTCCAGGGAAGCTGGGGATGGCGGGGTAGTCGGTGATCTGGAGGTCGTGCACATGCCCGTTGAGCACGGCGGCAGAGAGGTGCACCTGGCGGGCGTGGCCGGGCGTGCCGCTCTCACTGTAGTCATCGTGCAGGAAGCGTCGCACCACCGCCGTCTTGCCGACCCCCTGCGCCCCCAGCACGGCGATCTTGAAGGGAGGGGGCATGCCCCCCCGGCCACCGCCTCGGCCTCTGCTGCCCCCCCCCCCCGCCCGGGTGTGGCCAAAAGCAGGCCCAATCATTATGGGCGCCGCGGGGGTTGCCCCAAGGTAAACCGGGCGCCCCGGCCGGGGCCGCGGGGGCGACCCAGTCCCCATAATATG
>JABFDZ020000042.1:9452187-9467845 GCA_019775955.2 Pollimyrus isidori
CCTGTTCTCGCAAACTGCAGGCCAATGCATTCTGGGCGCCGCGTGGATGCCACATAGTTACAGCGGGAGCACGGGCAGGGCCTGCGGGTACGACGCAGTCCCATTCATAGGCCAGCACCCCTGCGGACAGCGGCAGAGGGAGAGAGCGGCGTGAGCGCCCAAGGCGTGCCTCACATCCATACCCGTGTCCTCAAGGGATCTGCTGCATTCCCATGCAGCCACTCGGACTTCCGGTCGTGTGAGAGTAGGCAGGGGAGGCAGCGGCCAGCAGCTGAATGACAAATCGAGGTGCTATGGCACGTTCCTAGGTTGAAGAAAGCATCCTGAGAAAAGGCAGACAAAGTAAGGCTGGCATTTATCATGAGTGCAGAGCAGAACATCATAGACTAGAATAGAATGTCTTTATTGTCATTCAACAGAAATAAAATGTGAATAATTAACAAGACAGTAGTGAGAATTCACTGTGGAAGTATCCATTAGTTTCCAGTAAAGTCCAGCTGTGATAACATGCATTTGGGGAGAGAGAGATCAGTTTTACTACTCATGATTAGGTTCCCGCCAATCAAGGCCCCGACACTGCTGTGGCAGTGAGATCTGTGCCGGCTGCCTGCCGCTATGCAGGGCTACCGCCAGCAGTGAAGGAAAGCTCTACCATTTAGAAATAGAATGCTTTTTTATTGTCAATGTACACATACACAATTTACATTATATACATGTATGCAAATACAACCGCAAACCTAGCATGTTCTCAAATACGGCGTAGGGCCGCCATGACCTACCACCTAATGATGTCTGACGATTTTTTTTAAGTTGTCCATGGCACGCCTCCCGTGGTGGATTAACACTTCATCCCTGATAATGTTTCATCATGCCTGAAAGGGGTGCTGGAGAGCATAATGCTGTCTTGCTAACGTTTATATTCTCATTAAAACAACAGCATTAACACATTCGCGATCCACACACCTCAATGAAAATGGGGTGAGCACAGGTTGGGCAATTTCATTAAAAGTAATTACAAAAACCTAGAGAAAACACACACAATGTAGCTACTCTGAGAAAATGTCAGTATATGATGACTATATATACTTTGCTTTATTTAGCAATCACACCATATAGGAGAATGGCAGCGCGTGTACCGGTACTCTTAAACCAGGTCAGCAAGGCTTAAGTGGAACGCCTAAGATATTTATAGGGGATTTAGTTGAAGCTTGAAAATGATGAACAATATTCAGATGAAAGTCTATTTTGTAATGTTGAGCGGCAGTAGTGATTACTTAACAAAACTGCAACATCACGGAATAAGCGAAGGGTTGACAGCAGCACATTTTCTATTTTTCTATCAAGTGATATTTTGGCTACTAATTCTAATAATATACAGTAAAAAAAGAAAGAAAAAAAAAAACTTACCCACTCTACGAATGCCGGTTATACTGGCAACAAGACATCATCTCGATTAGGGTGCCTGACGCGTTTGTAGTGGAGTTTCACTAAGTTGACAGCTATCCTTCACCATAGGGTAGCTGGCATTTTGGCGTAATGATACCATTCACTTCATCCTCTAATTTCACTATTAATCTTACTGAAATATTTTTTGAAACTTTATCTGCAGGTATGCAGAGCGTCCGGTTCCACCTACGATAGTGCTGACATACAAATACGCATGGCTGCGGCGATTGCGGAGCGTGTTTTACGTGTAAACGCAATGCATACAGAACGTCTTTCATACTAAAGAAAAAGCAACGAGTGTAGCTATCTTACCTGGGTAAGCTTAGGTATTATATTCAGTGAGCCGACCGCAAACCCCGAACATTGCGATCGCGATCCCCACACGTTGTCGACTATGGAGACCCCATGAAAGCGTTTCACTCCGTTTGCCTCCCACTCCAGAACCGGCAGCTCAGGTGTCCGCGCTGCGGCGCCGCCTGCAGGGAGCGCATCTCTTCTACGTGCCGGTTTGTACAAGCGCGCAGTACAGGGTCGCTGCGCACGTCAGACAACGGGAGACAAAAACCAGCGCGTCGGCGATCAGCGTCTCATTTACCGAGCAGCTATACGACCTTGACGCTCCGTCGCCGGGGCTGCTGGCGTTCCTGAGATTCGCACTCGTTAGTAAGCTGGCGGAGAAAAAAAATAACTTATTTATTTCGGAATAAAATGCCTTACTAAATATCTGTTCGTCAAATGACACCGTTCAGTACTGAACTGGAAAAACAGTACATTTATAAAGTGACTTACGTGTGTAGATTGCCCCTTTTTCTATAAATATTACATGTATTTGGATTCTACAACAACGTGGCGACGTAGCTCGTTTCAAGTTTCCGAGACAAACAAAAGTTTTAAGGTATATGTAAAAAATTATGTTGATAAAAATAATGTTACCCTTTTGCGGTTTGGAAGCGCAAGATTTTTATATAAACATAAACGGGGACCAGAAAACATCAAGACTCAACCGGAGCTTTTCCCAGGCAGTAAGGTTTCGGTACACGGTATACAGGTGCAGGTACACAGTCATATGCATATCGTACAATCATCTGCACCATGAGTTTAGAGAAGTCAATTAGTCTAACCTTACGAGTTGGTCCCCCGCATAATACGGAGCGAACAAGAAACTCCGAGCACACAGGGCGGAGGCGGTATTCGAGTTCCCATCTTTGGAGGTGGGCGGGAACAGGGCCGCCTAGTCAGCCGCCCGTCACGTTTCTCCTGTCAGAGCAATTACTTAAAATTGGAATGCAATACTGATTAAAGGTTCTTTGTAAATTAATATCAACTCAGTGTGCCATTTTAGTAGCGCTTTTGTATCCTATTAGACAACTGCATTGCCACAAATACTACTTATAAATGACAGTCATTATGCATAAAATGAGATCTGTATGGGAGAGTATGTAATTAATTATCATTCCATTTACACAGTGACAAACGAACATCCTTTATTTTAGCCGCAGGCGGCGCCATGATTTATTTCAAACACCATTCAGCCTCATAGGATGTGTATCAGTTTCATCTGGGCTGCTGCTGCTCGCTCTACTCAACAGCGCAGAATAAGGAGCGTGTGTAAACGCCACTGCCAGCGGGCAGTGCAGCGGCTGTCTCTTAGCAACAGCATTCCTGCTCCACTGTTGCTTGGCAACCACTTGTTTCATACCTGTCAAATACATGTCAGATAAGCATTCCATTACCCGAGGTCTCTTTGTGCAACAAGTTATCTCTTATTCCTAATGCCAGTCTTCATGTGGGGCCAGGTGAAACTGCTCAGATGAAAAGGTAATAGTATTGACGTAACTATTCCAAACGGATGCTTAATTGATCAATTTAGCAGGAATCAAACACACTGAATGAAACTGTTTACCACGATGGATGAATGGATGGATTGATGGATGTGGTGTCATTGTTTCATCCAAAAGTTAATATGGGATCAATACACTTACTCATAGTTTTTTTGTCTGTTACAAATACTTATTCTGACTCATCTAATTCTGTGTGTAATTGCAGACACTAAGAAGGCTGTGGCTTTACTAATTCTCTCAGAGAACAGTCGCAGAAATTACAAGAACTGGTCAAAGCTGTCAGTTTGCCTCTGGCTGGATTTATACTAAAAATGCCAGAGGGAATGTGGCTGTCCTGTCATCTGAGAAGATTTCTATTTGACGGGACTGCCTTTGCAAAATTGCACTCACTGGACAGTGGATTCCAATGAGATGGAGCACAATCCAAGCTCACAATCCAAATTAAGGGCACCCTGACACAAATATTGTGCATACATACAAATACGGAGAAACAGGCTGATTAACACAAACAGAAATAATTTAATCCTTTGATACGGCAAAGCTGGATTAAATAGGTTTGGTGGAATTACCTTAAATCCTACGCAATTGATATTTTTTTGCGCAGTAATTAAATGTCATAATTTTCTAACAAAATCAATGACAAATTCATGGCCAGGTAGTGAACATGAAGAAAAGAAGGCAAAATTATAAAGATGAAAGAAGTGTCAAAACAAGTCAGGAATAAAATCTGTGAAAATATGAGAGATCAGGAGAATGGTACAAAAATGTCCCTGAGAGTGTATTTAATCATGAAGACAGGATACAAGATGCCACCCAGACAAAAGATGTGGCTGTTTCTCAAAGTGGAGCAACCACACTGACGACAGACGCCAGAGGGAGGTCAGATATCACTAGCGCTCAGTTATTAGTAGAGTCTGACCAAAATGTAGATAAAATGTTCAATTCACAATATTACTTACAACAGCGCATGTTGAAATGCCTTGTGAAGAAAAGGAAGCTAATATTTTATTTGCCCTTGTGGAACCTGGCAGTATCACATCTGCCGGATCATCTTGCAGAAATGTTGGTCGGAAAGGGAATCTGGACATCCAACATCACACAACAAACAAAGGACAAACGTTCACACATGGTGATCACATTCACTCTTACCAGGCACACCAAAGCTTGCCATGACTAAAGGAAACATGAAGTGAACAAGAATCAGGAACCCATTTAATCCTGAACAGCCTGGAGGCCACAGCAGAGGAACCTTTTACTGACTCAACAGGAATTGCACGAGCAAACCTCAAGTGACTTAAGAAAGCCAGTTAAAACCTATCAGGTCGAGAAAAATTATGCTATTGAAAACTTGGTTTATACAATGATCGCATTTCAGCTTTTTAAAAATGTACTGCACTGTTTATTTTTAATTTTATTAATATGGGAAGCCTGAGTATTGTGAAACATGATGTAGGTTTAAAAATTCAAATGTATAATGTTTGCATCAGATGAAGCTGCATAAAATGGTACCTGTGTACATCTACAGAGAGCCTACAGAGAGCCTTCATTACCAAAAAACTGTATGTGTTCGAAGGATGACTTCTGTATGTCTGGATTTATTCTGGATTCCATAATTTGTTTGTTCCATGTGTGGCACTGTGTTCTTATACCTACAGGTAAACAACGTTCTCCAGTTATTTCTACACCAGTTTAGCATGTGGGAATCCAGGCAAAAGCTGTAAATAGTCGAGATGGTGGGGTGTCTTGATAATTCCACCCTGCTGTTCAAGAGTAATGTGGGCAATATGGTTCAGTTGAGCACTTTGCAGAGGAACAGATATGGAAATCTTACTCCCTGTCCAGCGTGTGACCATAGTGATCTATTCTTAAGCAGTAAATACCTTTTGTCTGAACAAGGTCATTTCATCAGTTAGAAGTGATTGGCGGAAGGTGGCACAGTGGTTAGCAGTAGTAACCTTTGGGATCAAATCTCTGCCCTGGATTTATGTTTATTACAACAACTAATGGAAAAGAAGGAAAACTCATCTGCCCCCAAACCAGAAGCTTACAATGGTAAACAAACCTCTAATTTCCATAGTGGTATCTGTACGCTGCTTGTCACCATCTCAATCTTTCGTTGGATCGTCTTTAGCGTTGATAATGGCCCACATTTGTCATGGCATTGTTTCCACAGGCTTATGCAACATCTCACCCATTATTTTGATGCGTATTAAATTCTCACCGAGATCCTGTGTTGACAAGTGAGTTGAACCTCCATAAAGTCTCCTTCAGCACATCCCAAAGACCTTCAACGAGGTTAAGGTCTGAACTCTCAGGTGACCAAGTCATGCGTGAAAATGATTCGTCATGCTCCCTGAACCACTTTTTGACGATTCAAACCCAATGAATCTTGGCATTCTTGCCCATGCCAACAGGGAAAAAAACCCCACTGATGATGGATGGAGGTGTAACCCGGCCATTCAGCAGATTCAGGTACTCAGCTGACAATGTTATTGCTGCATAACGTTGCTGAGCTGTAATAGTGATCCAGTCATTGGCTAAGTATTTACTGATATAAATTCAAATGGTCACTTTTTTTTTGGCTGGGCAGTGCATTTATTTCCCTCTTCCCAGTTTAGATTTCTGATGTACGGAAGAGTATTACAGAAAGCGTGCCGTCACACGGTTTCTCAAGTTTCTCAATGTCCTGGTGTGACATTGCTGGTTTGATTCTCATTGCATGCTGATCAACTTCTCCTGTCAGTGCTTGTTATACTGATGCATCAGAGGTGATGCAATTTAAATGGAAAGGAACACGCGTAGGCATCGTCCATGAGGACAGTTTATTGAAAATGGCAATAAGGAAAACAACAAAAAAAAAAACAAAAAGGTTACATCAGTTTGGGGGAAAGAAAGGTGAAAGAAGAGGTAAAACTGGCATGATTAAGACAGAATTCAGAGGAGGCAGATGACCACTGAGCAAATAAACTGGTAGGAATGGGTGGCATGGTGGTCCTTTAAAGAGATTTAAGACGACACGGCCCTCTGTTTTGAAAATGATCGATTTCAGGCTCAGAATCAGAAAATCGAAAAGTCTGGCAACCTCATAAAATAATCTCAGATCAATCTCCCATATATAGTTCCTTTGTGGTTCTTAGTCCCTGCCCCCATATTTATATAAACGATACATGGTTAAGGTATTGGGGCCAGAGTCTGTCCTTCAGAAGTGGTACATCCCTTTCTGCAAAGACCACAGCTTGTAGCACGAACATCAAGGCCTCCATGAAGCGATGGGCACTGGTTACATGCGGCACCACAGGAACGTCATGTATGGCAACAGCTCGCAAAACACATACATCACAAAAACATTTGTACCTTTGTGTTCGAGATCCATACGACTACGCACCTAAAGTCTGAGCACAGACACGATTAAGCATCACTAGCATATGTTCAGCAAGCATAGGTACTTTTAGTATTTCTAATATGAAATTTAATTTGCATGTACTGTAGATAGTTATTAAAATTCACTGTCACATTTGCAGCCTTGGTAAACCGCTACTATATCATGCTACTTTTGAGGCTAAACTTGTGGAAAAAATGCTTCTAACCGACTGTTCTTCCAGCACAGCTATCCTATATATATATCCAAGTTTACCGACATAGTATCACTACACAATGGAAGTAATGTGGCAGCTGCAACCACGATCTCTCACTGCATTAGTACAATGTTTTGATGCAAAAATAGCAGGTAAGCACAACCATGTAGCGATAAACATCAAACGGCAGTATGAGGGTTGAGTACAGCTAGCTACATTTACATATCGGCAAAATATTTAAGCTTGTATCCCAAGCGATAGTTTTAAACTTTTTTGGGGGGGTTGTTAGTATACAATTGTTCAAAACACACTTACCACAACAATATTCTCATATTGGTCTTATTATAAAACAGAAGTATAACCCCACAGAGAGCCTTCATCACCTCAGTTTTGCATGACGACCTTTCGCTGGTTTGGACGTGTGTGACATTTAGGGTTCAGCCTTACGATAAACTGCCCAAAGGGAGCTACAGGAGGGCCTGGCAAGTTGGGAGGCAGGAAAAGCTTCAGCTCATCAGTCACACAAAAACTGGCAGACATTGCCTCTGTTTTAAAAGCAAAATATTAACAATGGCAATAGAAAATATATGTACATAAAACACGACGGATGGCACGGGCTCAAGTAAGCACAGGGTCATTTTCATGAAACGTTAATGTGATGGGGAGCAAAAGTATTTAAAAAAAAAAAAAAAACACACACACACACACACACACACAGACAGGACTAAGTTGCCAAGACTGAACGTATGACATCGGACTGCCAACTTTCAGCCTCCTCATGCCGTTTTGGGTTGTGGTGTTCGGTCACGTCAGCTTTTAGAGGCGTTAGAGGGAGCTAAACGACAATGGTGTCTCAAACTGCCAGTCCTACCAAGACTGCCTCGCCACCAGCGCTCAGGAGGGCCAGTCCTTTATCAACGTATTCATGCTTAGACGGGCATGGCAGACGAGTAAAGCAGAGACCATACACAACTGGAGAAAATCGGACAAAAAAAAAAGTGCTTCAAAAGAAACAAGATACAGTACAAAGGCGGGTGAGGAGATTTCTAAAGGGGTTCACGGTGAGTCAGACATTCACACCGACAACATTAAGATACAGCCGTGGATGGAATATTAGCGCCCTTGCTTACGTAGACAAGGACAGAGTAAGTGAAAGAACGTTAAACCAAAAAAAAAAAAAAAAACAGATCAAAAGGTACAGATTTGTTCTTGTGCCACAGAGGAGTGGAGAGTGGACCATAGTGCGAGGAGGTGGAGATGAAGGATTCAGTTCTTGAGGACGCCGTCGTACACCTGGTAGACGTACTGAGAGACCTCAGGAGCTCTGCACTTCAGGGAGAGCTGGGGACAGACAAAGGAAGAGAAACCTGACGTACGTAATGACGAGTGGCAGAGGGACTCTGTCTGATCAGGTCTTAGCTGAGCCTACTATGCGTTTTGTACTGTGTACTGCCTACAAAGTGGGATTAAAAGTCAAATTCATAACCCATCTTTGCTGTTTTCATGGCAGTGCTGTGAAAAAGAAGCAATTAAACTAATGACCATTTAATTTATTCCACATTGTACACTGATCTTGATGACGGCGATTTGTACTCAACGCACACTTTGTCCTCACAATAACTCGCCACTTCTTTAAAAAGTCATTTCTATGATATTTTTAGACTCAACATACAGCCATTCACTGCCCACCATTAATTAGAGAGCTGTTGAGGTTGCCATTCAGGTGAATTCAATAGCTAAAGCAGCAAGCAATCCTGAGCACAGACTGGTCGATCACTCAGACAGCCTTTGTCCACATGTCATCTCTGTGGCGTGTGAAACGTCTGACTACAGAAACATACAGACGCAAACTCCACCAGCAAACTGATAAGCTGTTCACTGCAAGTTATTCTGCGGAATTTCATGCACCCTGTCAAGCCACTGTTGTGCAGATACTTTGTGAAAGCTTAGCGCCTTTACAAAAACATCAGGTGTCTATCCAAGTGGTGATCAGTCAGAAAAATGATGACTGTTTGTACAGCACTGTAAACTCATTTTTAAAGGAAATGATTGTGCATTTTAGGTGCTATAGGAATTCCTTGGTAAAGATAAAACGGGCAGCACAATGGAGGACTCAAAACTGCCCAGCATTCATAGAAATTTGGTTATGGTGCAATTACTGAGCAAATGACACATTAGACCAGTGTTTCCCAATCCTGGTCCATGTTTTCGCTCCCTCCCAGCTCCCAATAGGGACTGAACTGGGGATTGTCCATACAATAACCCTAGTAGCTCCACATGCAAAGCACTTTTGTTATAGACTCAAGAGGCCATCATATTTTCTACTATGTCTCAAACTGTAAGAGGCTCCATCTTGATTTTCTTATGATGCCATTGTCTGACATAGAATAAAAAAGATCTTCGATGTGAGAGAGCTCTGACGTTCCTTCAGACGCTCAACCAAGATGGGCAGAGCAAGCGTGGCAGGTATAGCAGATTGGAGTCTAGATCAGGCCCAGCCTATGGACACCAAAGGCTGTCAAAACCATCAAATATCGCAAATAGTTGTTGTTTTTTAGGTTTTACTTCTTGTTTAGGTCAGCGTTTCCCAAACCCAGTCCTCAAGGACCCCCCAACAATCCACGTGTTTGCTTCTTCTCAGCCAAACTGTCCGGCAAGGAGCTGGGATAGAGCAAAATAATACTGCTTTGGTATACCATGGTTTGGTATACTTCAGCACGATATGCACTGAAGCAGAGCAGACCACATATTACTGCTTTGGTATACCACGGTTTGGTATACTTCAGTAGAATATGCACTGTAGCGGAGCACTCCACATAATACTGCTGTGGTTTGGTATACTGAAGTGGTGGTGATGAAAGGAACAGCTCAGCAGCCACAACATCCTTTAAAAAAGATCTTGTGGATAAACAAAGTAAAAATACATTGGTGGTTTATACTGATTACTAACTTTTGGGTATCATAATTTGTTTAACAAATTGTGAGCGTAAATAAATGTCCCTATAGTACCAAAAAGCCGATGTCTGTCCACATGTTTCACCTGTCACCTGAAACCCTAGTGATTACTGCACATGCGTGATGTAACATTGATATGATATCACCCAGTCTTAGCTATCACCTTAGGAAGACAACAGCAACAACATATTTTATTTCACTTCATAACACAACAGATGCTGACTAAGACATACAAGTTACCTCTAAATGAACTACGTCAGAAACCTGTCGAAACACCTGGTGGTGCAAGAATATGGTGGCAATTATTTTTAGGTTCTTACAAAACACTCCCTTGAAGGTTATTCTACCTTTCCAGCGCCTGTGAGCTTGGTTTTCCTTCTGGGCTTCTAGTGCGCCAGATGGCTATGGGAGCAGAACCTAGCCTGGATAATCATGACGCTATAAAGGGAGTCTATCTCTCGTGCTGGAGACAGGTGTTCCTGGGCTCTTTCAAACACATGACGAAGAGTAACGGCTGCTGGGCACATACAACAAATTAAGGTGTTTTTGTTCCAATCCTAAAACAGCCGTGTGTACAGTTCCTGGTCCTGCCACAGGGAAAGGAGTGAGAATGACCCACCGCGAGGACAGAAAGGGCGGGGTGAGGCGGCAGGCTTACTGTGTAGTTAGGGTTTCCGGGCTGGATACGCAGCTCTGCCAGAATCCAGATGCCATTGGTGAGCTTCAGTGACTGGTAGAGCATGTCCTGACCCTCCACGTTCCTCTTGGCGATGGTGAAGATGTTGTTATTCTGAAGCTTTCCGGACACCGTGTCTGCAGACCCAGAAGCCCAGAGGCATTACTCATGACAGGGTAGGAATGGGACCAGTCCTGCTAACTTGCACCCCAAGAATAAACTTAGGGTACAATGACTCACGGTAAAAGAAAACTTGTATCCGACAATTTTAGTTGAAGACAGACAAACATTTGCAGCCAATGCTGAAATGAAAGGGCAGCCTATTCATAGGTATATAAAGTAAGTCATACAGAATAATGTGAGATGATGGATTTGACTCAGTCGCTTAACGGATGCCAGTCTCCCCCCAAACTGACAACTAAGTGATGCCATGCCAGAAACACAGTACGCATGCAACCTTCTAGACCTCTGAAGCTACAGTCTGATGATGGACAATGATAACCAAACACATGAAGACCTCGGCATTTTCACAACAATATCATTTCCTTTCCCGGCAAACATTCCGAGGGCCCCTTAATCCATCACTGTCCACCGCCAACCATTAGCTGGCCAGAGACGGCTGCCTTCCAAGAGAACTAATCCGAGAGTGACATGGAGCGAATGAGAACTGGGGAGAGCTTCATCCCAGGCTGCCACGTCTGAACAAGTTGGTCCGGATTTGCCGAAATCCCGTCATGGGTTTACTGAGCAAGAAAATACAATGAAACCGCGATCTGCTTTCAATTAAAGGGTGGCCAAACGCTTCAACCAAGCGTACTTAAAGGAATGAACCATGTCAAGCAGGTATCGACATCCTGCGTCAGAGAACCCTAAGATTCAAGCTGATGCACACGAGGAAGTCGCCTAGTTTAATTTACAGGCAAATGAAAGGCTGCTGCTGCTACACACACGACGGAGCTGATTGGGCTGCTCAGTCTCGGCACACCTCGGCCTCCTTGTCCGTTAGACGGCATGACGCCCCTCCTCTAACCCCGAGACGCTTCAGGATTCACAGGGAAATGCGCCAACTGTGGTCTGATGAATACAAATGAGAGGCTGCCCATGAGTCACCCAAGCGAGGTGAACAGGCTTCGCGTTTCTCTGCATTAAAGGCATTTCACACTGGGCAATAAACTCAAACCCAAGGAAATGAAACGTCATCTCAAGTGTGCTGAAATCATGGACTTGTTTACAAGTACAAATAGTAAAAGTATTATAATTTCTCCACTACTACTATTGCAGGTGATTCAGTACTAACATTGGCCAATTAAATGCCATTACTGAGTCATGGTCTTTTTGGCCTATAGATGCTCATGGGCTTTCATTGAACCGGTACTGCCCCGGAAAAACTGTCAATGACATTCGGCTTTTGAAGACAGAGACAGCACAAATTCCACTAACGGAATTGGAATCCAAGCATCCTTGGATGACCTGATGTTCTCACTAAAGACCACGGGGGCACCTGCAATAACGTCACGTATCTTGACTCATAGATGGGTTCAACGAAAGTTGGAGCTGAAGCTGCGTAGACAACAAAGGTACGGATATACAACTAATAAAAGAAAATATATGACAAAGGGTCACCACTGCCAGGTGGCAAGAAGGCAACTCAAAACCTCTAACATTTTTATTTTTTTTTCAAATTAAACGCACCATTTCTGAGACCAGTTCTCAACCTTTAAAACAGCAGAATTGGGGACAAGAAATACAGCATCCACCGAACAATCAAAGAAATGCAACTAAAACACCCTAAAGCTAATGAATTACATCGCCCATGTAGACAGACAGACAGACAGACAGACAGGTGCGCGCAATCAATTAGTGGCAGGCAAGTCCAAATAAAAACGTCGTGCTCATTAAGCAGCAATTCTTCACATCTACGTGTGCGCTGTTTAAACTTCAGTCAATCTATTGATCGAACCAGCGACACCCAGTGAGAGCTGGAAGGTTAACGAGGGTCAGGGAGTTAAGTCGTCCTTTGCAGGAGAAGCAGAGGCTTATGGGACCCAATTCTCACTGCAGCTGAAGCTTGCACTAAAAACAAAAAGCTGCCAAAGCTATCCTTGGTCCTAGAGGGAAAAACGATTACGCTCATCCCAGGAACCCGAACTCGTGTTTAAGTTGCCCTTGTCCCGTCTAATACATATCAAAATATTTCACTACATTATATGGAAACAATGCATAAATGAAATAGAAATGTGATTGGTTTTGTGTGGCATTCTTAAGTGAGAAATGAACGTAAAAAAATGCAGCAGGCTGCACTGGGACCGTGGGAACGTGTCTCCTCTGTGCGTACAGATACGCCCATCATGGCGGGAGCCAGCACAGGCGCGTAAGGGGGCATTCAACACATTTCCTGGCCGCTGAAGTCATGCATCACTGCCTTAAACTTCAGTCAGTCATTCTACTGATCGAACCAGTGACACCCAGTGACAGCTGGAAGGTTAATGAGGGCCAGGGATTTAAGTCACCCTGCAATGAGGCTTCCATTCAGGTCCACTTTACGTTCAGAAACCCAACTCAATGGCCATAAGCCCCAAGCAATCGTATACTGACAGCATATTAGTCACAACAGGACCCTTGAAGAATTTATGCAGAAGGTCTGGTCTCAACTTTAAAGGGTCACTATATTATACTTCAGTATATTAATCCTTAATAAGTAGTACATAAATTCTCTATCGATCTTGAGAATTAGGATTTTAAAATGGCCCCTAGTCTACACTTCTGTGTGCGCCTTGCAACCGAACTGGCATCTCATCCAGGCTGACCCCCCCTGCCCTGTGCCCTATTCCCCTAAATGACATTCATTCTCTTCATTAAAAATCGAGTTATCAGCCTTCGCCAACACTGCCGAGTCTCACTTACCTGCATTCAGGTGACAGTCCTTTATCTGATACTGCAGCTCATTCTCGTTGGGTATGTCCTTCCAGGTGGCCAAGAAGACCTGGCGTTCTGTGGGGGGGTTGGCATACAGTCATGCTGCGGCGGTGAGGCACGTTCTGAAATGCTCAGCGACGGTGTTCAGCGTTTAAGGACTGACAAAGGAGCTTTGCTCCAGGAAACCCAGACATGCTTATGGAATCTCACTAGGGCTGACGGGGCCATCGGCTGACTTACAAATTCATGACTAATCTTCTTGAGTAGCATTTTATTCTGAAAGTGTACCATCAATATATGTCCCAATCATTTAAGCTTCTCTTTAAAGGTTTATGTAACTCTTGATGGCTCAACTAAGCAGAAGGATGAACATTTAATTATTTAAAAATCAGTATCAAGCTAAACAAACGCATTGTGTGGTGATTTGTACTGCATACAACCAACCTCAAGATTATGTAGATGAAAGAAATGCACTTTCTCCAATAATTAATTTATTCCTCCCCCCCAAAAACACATTTTTTTTTTTTTTTACACACGCATAACCTGACGTCACTGTAAGCTGGCTCACTCACCCATTTTACCGTCCTCCACAAAGAATATGTTGAGCGGAATGAGACAGCTGAAGTAGAAGACATCAATGTTGTTTTTGACGGCCACCTGCCAAGCGAAAAAAGAGCATTTCTGCACAAGAGCATAAGCCAGGCGGGGTGCCTCACACACTCCTCACATCACCCTGGTCTTATCCCACCCTGGCAGAGGGGAAGGGGTATCTACAGGGTACTCCGTCTGAAAACCCTGGTCTGGAGCCAATACGACCTGGTACTGGAGAGGACTGCCGGCTGATCAACAAGTCAAAAAAGGAGCTTCCACTGTCTCTCTCACTTTTACGTCAAAAATATTTCTTGATGCTAATGTTGGGTTTTTACAGAGTGTTGGAAAGCAAAAGAATCGAGCCGAGTGACTGGTCGAGGCCCGGTACGTTTGGAGCGATGTTTTCAAGATCATAAAACGGGAAGGCAGGAACCTTAAGCCAGGTTGAAATGAAAAATACCCAGAGTTAAGGACCCATCACAAAAGAGTTTCAAAAATGCACTCCTTAAAGACCTCTCTGAATGCCTAAAACAAGATATTAAACTTAGGAGGAGGATGAAGCCACCTCTGACTGTGGCTACGGCATTCGGCAGAAAAGTGACGTGAGCATCGGACCTGAGGATGCTGATGAGGAGCCTCGTCAATCTGAGCCGGGGCTCGACATGACGAAGAGCTGTGATGTTTTATCAGCGGTGGGCAGAAACCATGGCTGGCCATTTTGGGCAGTTCAGACTGTTCTCAGCACAGGGAATGCCATTAATCATCGAGGACAGCTGAATGAATAAGGGCAAACGAGTCCTTCATAGTGTGCCGGGACTCCTGAGTCATTCCATGACTGTCAACGTACATAGAAGGATGTGCCTCAGACTCCTTTTAAGTAAATCCATAGAAAAAATAATGTAATGAATTTCACCCCCTGCCTCCTCCTACCACTGGAGCCTAGGGGTGTGAAGCTCACTTAAAGGTCATGTTCACAGCCCCAAAGACTCTGCAAGCTGAGAGCTGGTCTCAGCATGGGCCAGATCTGCCGTCTGTTGGACTCTCGTAAACAAACTCTGTAGGACTCCAGTATATTTTACAGGTCAGCCAGATTACCCCAGCACCCTCCATCCAGTACCACCTGAGCCACAAGGGATGGAGGAGGGGAGCGACTGGGCATAATGGATTAGCATTCTGGGCTGCTTCGCTAGGTAGGGCAAGACCTAGGGCTGTGGTGCGCGGCTGGGTTAGCATCCGGCTAGGTCCTGGTAAATGGTCCATCACGCAATGGCAATGGTGCTGCATGAATGCAATAACACTGCCAGGGTCAGTCAGGCACTGTGGCTTTTCGGTAAGTCCGCCAGCATCTAAGTGCTATGCGGTGAGCTGGAGATTGCATGACTAATGCTAGCTACACACCAAGCCAACAGCGACAAACCTAGCGCCAACCAAGGGTGACAATCGGCTCTCGTGGGCTGTGTGCATCCAAGGTACTCAGTCTGACAGACTTGCTTCAATGCTGTTGAAAACATGATCGACAGGCTAAAACCAGTGGCAACGGGGACTGACCAGGGCTGGCCTTGCTGCACACACGTGTGTGACAGATAAGATAAGATAAGAAGAACTTTATTTATCCCGAGGGAAATTCTTGTGTCATACACATGCTCAGTGCAGTAAGA
>JABFDZ020000042.1:9477517-9487912 GCA_019775955.2 Pollimyrus isidori
AAACGATACATGACCGGGAGCCAATGGAGAGATTTTAAGACAGGAGTGATGTGGGCCCTTCTGTTGGTGCGAGTCAAAAGCCTTGCTGCAGAGTTTTGAACCTGCTGCAGACGAGAAAGTTGTTTTAAATTAAGACATGAAAACAAGCTGTTACAGTAGTCTAAACGGGAAGACACAAAAGCGTGAATTATCATTTCAAGGTCATCTCTTGACACAATTGATCGAAGTTTTGAGATGTTTCTCAATTGATAAAAACAGTTTCTAATTAGCAGTTTGGAGTGTTGCTCTAAAGACATTGCTTTATCAAAAGTGACACCAAGATTCCTAATGCTACTTTTAGCAGACAGACTCAGGTCACCCAGGTACTGGTGAATACCTGGAATCTTGTCATCAGGGGCGATTACCAACACCTCTGTTTTGTCAGAGTTCAGCTGCAAGGAATTTGCGGCAAGCCATTTTTATCTTAAACCCATAACGCTTCCACAGACCCAGGCGTGGCTAGTTGGCGTTAGCCCTGCCCAGGGACTGACATTCTGTTTCATTACATACATAAGCCTGCGATAACCTGATACACAAATCCTTAAGTGACACTGAAAAGACTTTCTGGCATGGTCTATAACTCAACACGCGAGCTCCGCCCACACTTCGCTGGATAGCTCTGCTGCTGTTTGGGAGCACAGAATTAGACTCCGCACTCCACACCTAGAAGGTTATCCTACTCTGCCAGCTCCGAACCATAACAGGGGTAGAAATGACAGATACAGGTGTTTTGGGTTATATAGTGACGGAGGACGACTAGCCCAACCTTACTGCTGACTTCGGTTAGCCACCGACGCTCAATGACAACAAACAAGGGGCCTAATGAGCACATGGGCCACGATCTGAAAGGGGTGACAGGATAGTGAAGTCGGGCCTCCGGCCGCCCACCGGCCTGCCTCACGCCGGCCTGCCTCACCTGGGTCGCCAGGCTGAGCACCTGCTGCACCAGCTCCTGAGTCTCTGAGGGCTTCTTCAGGAAGAGCTTGACGATGGCTGTCAGCAGAGTGAGCTGGACCTATCATGTGGCAAAGGGGGCACACTCAGTCACGCCATATGTGACAAAGCGCTGCCAAGGCAGCTACGGGGGAAACCTTAGCCTTCACTCACTGGCGGTACGCAGAGGAGGGAACTTCAGGTGCAGAAAACGAAAATGCAGACCAACATTTTCTTACAACCAACCAGCTGTGTATAATGAGGCACAGTCAGAGGATACTCAGCGGGTTGGTTGAAACGAAATCTTGGTCTGGATGTTTACTCTGTGGACCTGAAATGTCCTCTTCTGGCGGTATGGCATGCCGGATTCTTCAGCGATTTAAAAAAAAAAAATACATAGGATTGAGCTTATGTTCACACACTGTTCTGATGTACGTTTAAACTGTTCTTTAGTTAATGCTATTAAGCAAATAAATTCCACCCTGTTCACGCTACCAGGTTCAGAAAGTACAAATCCAGACTAAGAATTTGTTCCAAACTATCAGTCGAGTTCTCTGTGACTTCTTATACTTAACTGGCTGGTTGGATCAAAATCACGGTCAGGATTTTTGCCGGGACCTGAAACGTCCACCCCCCCGAATCACAAAAGAAACAACCGGGCTGAAGCAAGGAAACTGCACCAGGTGAAAGCCTCCATTTTCCGTGGGATGCTTTCGGCCTACCTGGGTGCTCTCGTCGTGGAAGCCCTCCAGGAAGCTCTCCAGCAGCTCGTCGGCGTTGTCGATCCGTTCGGCGTACTCGCCCACGATCCAGATCATGGCCGCACGGGCATCCGGCTCATCCAGGGAGTCCAGGTTCTCGCATAACGTGGCGATGATGCTCTCGTACCTAAAATGGAATTTTTTAATTTTCTTTATCGGCCCTGAGCTACGCCTAAACACAGGCTTGCTTTACCCACAAGTAATCAAGGGCAGCTGGGCACCACTGAGCTCGGGGGGGGGGGAGGGGGACCTACTTGTTGGGGTATTTGCGGAAGTTGTCCCTGATGACCACGATAGCCTCCTGCACCACGTAGTTGACCTTGGTCTGGATGAGGTCCAGCAGGGTGCTGACACAGCGCTCGGCCGATTGCTGTCAGCCAGGAGAGAGACGCCACAAGTCCCCAACAAAAGGAGAGTGTTAAACCAATCCAGAGATCAGTCTCAGGCTGCCTTCGTCTTGAAGCAACAAGAAATTACAAGCTGCAACTGTACAGAGACGCCATTCCGGCCTTAGAGTCTATTAAACCCATATTTTTAATTTGCATTTTAATATTTTATTTTTGTGGAGGCAGCTTTCTAATGCATGTTGAGAGCACAGAGAGATGACAGCTAAGCTGGTGGGGGGGAGGTGAGGGGTAGAGCTCTGTCCGCCAGCCACTCACCTCCACCTTGATGGCGCAGCGCCCGATGGCCCGGACTGCCTTGCGGACGAAGTCCACGTCCACTTCAGTGGCGTACTCCTTCAGCTCGGCGAGGACCTGCAAGCCCCAAGCTTAAACCTCACCACAGAGCCAACCCGTAACCCACCCCTAACCAGTGTCAATATCATCTTTAATACCCTGCCTCCCAAATTAAAAACCATTTACGAGGTATCCTTTTACGGCAGTGCAAACAACACGCAAATTATCTGCTGTCAAACGTCACCCATGTGTGCATGAATAACGCTGAATTATACAACTCTGTAGACATCTGCGTTGTTCTAGAACCACTGTGGAGATCTCACGCCGGCCTACCGTAGGTCCAGCCTCACGCCGGCCTACCGTAGGTCCAGCCTCACGCCGGCCTACCGTAGGTCCAGCCTGCTCAAGATATTACTCTTTACTCCCACCTCCACCTCATTGGTGCCGATCTTCCGTGTCACCCGATAAATGTCAGTTATGAAATTCGACGACGTGACCTTTCAAAACATTTGCACGGATGAGTGTTCCCACTCTCTGCGTAACCACCAGGTGCCGTGGCGATAACACGAGACGGTCCGCCCAGCCGCTGCCCCGGCATGCCCTGCTCTCACCCGACGGCACTCAGCACTTTGACAGCTGCGGTTTGCAGAGGTGGGCAGCACCTTTCTTATCTGGTAAGCAGGTACCAAACATCTCACAGCATTTCGGTCTCTCACTCCTGAGCGGAGTAAGAAGCGGGTCTGGCGGCCAGGATGTGGAACACAGTGGGTACCTGGGCGATGTTGGCCTGAGAGGCCAAGCGAATCATGATGTCCAGCTTCTCCAGTTTCACATAAATAGGGTCGTTGTACTTCACGAAAAACACCTTTATCTCCTGCTTCAGAATCTCAGGCCTGTTACAAAAAAACAGAGGGGAAATTCAGAGAGTCATTCAGGAGACATCAGTTATCCTTAGCTAAGGTCAGTCATCAGTTTGGGGTGCTTCCAAGGGCAAAAGTCAGCAAAGGTTAGGGGAACCCCTCACTGTTAGTCTATATGCAATGTTAATAGTTCTCCATGTAGAGCAGGGGGAGAGAAAAGAAGTAATAAAAGGCATAAAATGGGTAAAGTATCCAGTTGCTGCCATTTATTTGCAAATTAATTTGTTAGTTGCCATTTACTTAAACCAGGCAGTGACTGAGTATATGAAACACTGCATCCTGTCTTTAAGCCTCGTTCCCAACCTCTCTAGAAGATAGGAAGCCTTCTCAGGTTCCAATACTGTCATCTAGTGGTAGAATATGAACATGAATCAATTTTTAGTGCCACCTTTTTACTTGTATGGACCGGACCCAAACCGACTTATTAAAACAAAAGGCACAACAGGAAAAAACGCTCTTCATCTTGCACATATTGAGATGCCATGACCACACAGGTTGCTGAAGAGGAGCATGGAGATACTCACCTTTTCTGCACAATAAGGTTGATGTTCCTCAGGGCCACGTACTGAACCTCGGGCTCCCCGGACAGCAGGGTGACCAGCGGGGGGGACAGCTTCTTCAGCAGGGTGTTGTAGTAGTCCGAGTCCTTAGGCAGAAGCTCCAGGAACTTCATCAGCACCTTGACGGCCGACAGCACCACGGCAGAGTTGGCGTGTGACAGTCGGGGGGTGACGCGCTCACAGATGCTGAGGGGGCAGCGGCACAGGTCAGACATGGCTGGACTTACGCGGCCCATGGCCAATCATCCAGCATTTCTTACTGAGTCAGGTTGGCCACACTAAGGAAGCGCCCTGCAACCCAGGGATGCTTCTCCCTTAAATAACGTTCCCATAGCCAGCCTCAAATTAACATCCAGCTAGTATTAGAGGGAGTAGAGCAGAAAGTGGCAAAAGACAGCTGCAAAATAAACAAAGGGAAGGAGAGCAGAAAACACTGCAAAATCCCAGCTAAACATAATCCATTAATCCACTGTCCCAGGTGAATCTACTGTCCTGTGTGCAAACAGGTCACCTTTCATGAAAATCATGTTTCCATGGTTAAATAATGACAGATATGTCCGAACGTCAAAAGAAAAACAATACATAGATTCACCCTGCATGGGACAGATGGATGGATAGATGGATGGACGAATGGATGGAAAGAGGAATGATGATGGAAGCATGGACAGATGGATAGAAGAAAAATAATTTCAGTGTGACGGTATAGGCGTACCTCTGGGCTTCACGCTCGTCCTTGGGGTTGTAGTTGGACAGACAGTCCAGGATGAAGATCTGGCCCCACTCAGTGCACTCGTTCAGGGCTGTCAGCAGCTTGTTGATGTTCTGCGGGTTCAGGTCCAGCAGGTTGCTGTTGGGGTGGGACTCGCTGATCTCAGACAGGGCAGCCACCGCGTTGGCCACGACCTGCAGGGACAGCAGAGGGTCCTTTTCAGCTGCTGTGTCTTACTGGGGCGACAGGCAGACCAGATGTGGGAAACTTGAAGAGGCGAGGCAAGGCGGAGGGGAGGCGGGGCGAGGCGAAGGCGAGGCGGGGCGAAGGCGTGGCGAGGTGAAGGCGGGGCGAAGGCGAGGCGAGGTGAAGGCGGGGCGAAGGCGAGGCGGGGCGAAGGCGGGGCGAGGCGAAGGGGAAGGCGGGGCGAAGGCGAGGGGAAGGCGTGGCGAGGTGAAGGCGGGGCGAGGCGAAGGCGGGGCGAGGCGAAGGCGGGGCGAGGCGAAGGGGGGGCGAAGGCGAGGGGAAGGCGGGGTGAGGCGAAGGCGGGGCGCGAAGGGCGCACCATGGGATTGGAGTCCGCGATGAGGTCTCGCAGGGAGTCCAGGAAGCCCTGGTCCTCCACCATCTGGGCGTTAATGTCGTGCAGCTTGGCCACGCACACGGCCGCCGTCTTCCTCACATAGGGGTCCTCGTCCTTCAGGCACTTGCGCAGCGGCTCACAGAGGTACTCCGTGATCTTGTCCACGCGGATGCAGCCCATAGTCCGAACGGCAAGGGCACGGATCAGGGGGTTGGGGTCCTCACAGTCCTGAGAAAGGAGACGATCCGGAGAAACCCCCCCACCCCCGTCAGTAAGGCTGCAGCCTGGGTGTAATTTACTTACTGTGCGGAGCTGCTCTTACATAATGCATTTAATTGTTTTCTTTGGGCATTTCCATTTGCATATTTGCATGTTCAAACTGCATACATGCATTCATATTCTATACTCACTACTATTGACATTTACAGCCTGGAATATTTGCCATTTCAATTACTGTTCCATGTAATGTGGCTATTTAAAATACTTCTTATCTGATTTTTTTTTTAGTCTATTTCACTCGTGCATCCTGTTTTCCATTTTATTTGTTTCATCTTACAGTCTTTTCTTACACTTCAGCTATGCATACTATGGTATGTTGTCTAATTTATGTTTGCTGCTGTAACAAAGGAATTTCCCATTACATCTCTCTCTTATCCATCCATCCTTCTACTTCAAAACAGAAATTTAAAAAAGTGAAAGATTAAATTAAATTAAAAACAGAAAAATAAAAGGATCTGTTAGTTTTCAAACCTATCAATTCATAGGAAAATATAGCTTACTATTAAAAGCAAAAGCTATATGCTGCGCATCATCTAACATATATATATATATATATATATATATATATATATAAAAACTTTTCATATTTCTAAAAATAAATTAAAAAAAAAAAAATTTTGCGAAAGGAAAAGCGAGGCACTGAGACTGCTGCCGATTTACAAAGTGCGGGTCGCCCAGCCACCTTGACAAAGCTGTTGACCGCCATGATGGCCATGTCAGGCTGGCTCTTGGCGTAGTTCATCAGATACAGGTACACCAGCTTCTTTAGCTCCAGGTTGTCTGTCTGCATGCAGTTGACCACATCGGGGAAGAGAGAACTGCAGGAAAGACCCATCAGATAATTAGGATTTACGGTCATAATAACAAACAGTGCATCCACATCCTGATACCAGGAATCTAGTCTGAGTAGCAGGCTGTCTTAAGGTTGCAGCAGAAGGTAATGAAGTGGTCTGAAGGGTCGAGGGTTTGACTCCAAGAAGAGGAACTGTGTTTTTCTCGCGAGGCTTAAACAATATGATGAAATGACTTTGGCGTGAACAAACTACATAACTTGTGAGTGGAAAACCCTGATCTCGGAGTGCCTGTATCCAGGAAGTTTCCTATCGTACCTGATGAGCTACTATCTGCCTGACATCAGGTGTGGTTCATCAGATACCAGGTAGGATGGAAAACCTGCTGGATACCGGCACTCCGGGATTTAGGCTGCCTAACCCTGGCTTAACTAGTATCTTCAACAGCATTAAACAATTACAGCAGTATGATTACATTTCAAGGCCGTCTGAAGTTAAGTCTACCAACCTGACATCTTTCCCCACTGTCATGGCAGCAATGACCTTCTTCACGGCCTCCTTCCTTTTCTCTTTCTTCTCATTGTTCAGCTCGGCCTTGAGCTCAAAGATCTCCCCTAAAATAAAGAGCAACCAAAAATTGAATCAGCACAATCTAAATAAGGGCTTGCACTCAGTGGACTGACACACTTGCAGCATAAAACTGTTGCTTATAAAATACAACTTGATCTGCATGATTAATTACAGTACACATTACTGAAAACCAAGTGCAGGCAGACTGACATTATAGTGACTCACCTTTTTTGTTTGTGGTAAAGTATTTTGAATCGGTCATTTTGGCTAATCTTCAAATGGCAGAGCTGAGAAATCAAGAATACAATATTCATTCATAAAGCACTCCATAACAAGGACTATATGCTTGGATGGCACCTCAACAGAGAGCAAAAAAGGAATAACGTTTCCAGCTTGTTTCCCAAAAATCTGATGTTCTAAAGCATACCTGTTGCACTTGTATATAAATATTATTAGCTAGATGCAAACGTGGTTCAAAGCATCCCGTGTCAGGTCGTTCGAATGTATTACTAGGGGAGATCTGTGATAAGCTAGTGTGTGTGATTCGATTTACATCGCGGCCTGTGTGTAGAAAACAACACATGAGGCATTACAATAAATATACTTTCATCGTCTTGTTCCAGTAACATATAATGTGTCACGAACACTCTGCAGCGGTCTCCGCACAGCTACGTAAATCCCTCCCTCAGAGAGCTAGCAAGCCGGCTAGCGGGACTAACGGAAGGCTAATGATGACGATACGAGGTGGGAATTTTTTTTCGGGAAAAAATGTCCAATACGCGTCATCCAAGTAACCGTAAAATTCTAAAATGATAACAATTCACATCATTTCAAGTGTCAACTCGATTTTAATTATGTAAGGTTTTCAAACACGTTATTGGGTGTGACCCTTAACAGTAGCGGGTAAATGGCTATCTAGCCTACTAGGAAAGACGCTGGAAAAAGCGGACACGGTATTCATAAAATGAACTACAAAAATGTAAATATTCTATACATAAAACGAAAGACCACCTATATGTGATAAAGACAGGAACTTACGTAGACGCAATTCAAGGTACTGAAATTGAAAATGAGAATTTGCCTCCCTGGGCTGCGACGGCGGAGTACGAAGATGATGGAGCGCTCCCGGAAAAACACAAGCGACGGGGTAGGAAGGAGCAGCGACGCAACACCGGAAATGGATTATCAAGACCGGAAGTTTCTGTCGGGATGACTTTGACCTGAACACCAAACGAAAAGCGTACCGTTTGGACTTCGGGGTTTATGAATTTCTGTTCTTAGAGATTATTTAAATGTCCCTAACACATCAGTTGTGGATGTTTCCCGTGGTTGCATTTTGGTTTTTCTGTCATTTTAATATTCGATTATACTTTAGCATAAGTAAAATTTAGTATCGTATTTAACCAACCTGGAAATTATGGCGGAAAGAGGTGCCCATATAACTACAGCTACAGCGGATGCCCGACCGTCGATTTTCGAAGTTCTGGCCCAGGACTCGTTATTGGGTGCTGTCAGGCCTGCTGTTCAGCACGCCGTGAAGGTTGTCATTTATCCATGTTGTCTTTTAGCTTTATAAACGTAGCATGCAAATAATTTCTCTAGCCTGCTCCGCTTATTCAATGAGGAGACTTAAACGCGTTAAGTGCGTTACTTCGACTACAATGGCATGATTCTTTAGAAACGTAAAGGCCACCCCAATAATGGTATATGTTTTGTTAATGTGAGCTAAAAGAATTGTGTAGGGTTTTTACACATGACATTTTAACACGATATTGACTTGTTAACTGCAGGTCCTGGCAGAGTCCAACCCTTCACGTTACGGACCTTTGTGGCAGTGGTTTGATGAAATCTACGTGTGCTTAGATTTCTTGCTACAGCATCATTTCCTTTGTAAAACCAGCGCTTCTTTTTCGGAGAACTTCTACGGCCTGAAGCGCGTGGTGGCCGCCCACCCCCTGCGCCCAGCTCATGTCGGACTCCGTCGGAAGCAGCACTGCCGCTCCTTACTCCTGCTAGTCCTGGTCCCTTACCTGCGCGCCAAGCTGGAGAAGATTCTGTCCAGACAGAGGGACGAGGATGACTATTCAATACAGCTACCGCAGACGAGGTTCCGACATATGTACCGGGCCTTCTTGGCTGCCTATCCCTTTGTCAGCACAGCATGGGAAGGCTGGATCTTCTGCCAACAGCTTGCCTACATCTTCGGCCGGACGTGGCACCACTCACCCCTGGTGTGGCTTGCTGGAGTCAGGCTGGTGCGCCTCACTGCTTATGACATTCAGAGTATAGATCTAAAGCCTACCACAACACTGGCCTCCAAACAAAGGTGAGAGCCCAAAACAGTGTCTCTATGAATATTTTTTTGTTTGCATCTCACCACAACTTCATCAGATACAAAAGTGTATTAGTATGTATGTGTAATAGGAAAATCTTCATCTTTAAAAAGTATAAATACTTCATGTGATTGCTATAGTCACCACGGATCATTGATCTGTAACATTAGATATCTTAGATCTACAAAGGGCAGATACACCATCGTGTCACCCATAAGTAATCAACTGGTTTATTTTCCAGCTTCTCTGTAAAGCTGCAGAAAATGTTTTCGGCAGCTCTGGGCAGTGTAGCTGTCGCCATCTCTACCAGCCTTTCCTTGGGGGTGTTCTTCCTGCAGTTCTTGGAATGGTGGTACTCTTCAGAGAACAACGGCACTATCAAGTCCTTGACCTCCCTCAGTACACCATCCCCACCTCTTCACCTTGACCATAGCGAGGAACAGCCATTTCTGGCCACTAATGTATGTCCGCTTTGCCGCAAGGTGCGTGCCAACGAGGCTGCCCTGGCCACCTCTGGCTACGTATTCTGTTATCGCTGCATATACATCTATGTCAAAGCCCATCAGAGATGCCCCCTCACTGGATACCCAACAGAACTGCAACACCTTATCAAGATCTATTCACCTGAAAGCTAATGTGGGAAAATGTGATTTGTCATTCAACATCCTTGATTACCTGTAGCCATTTGTCTGAAGATCATGTCACTCTGATGCATAAATGCTGTTATTGACATAGCACTGTGTTTTTTTTTTATTAAGTAAAATGTACAGTGAATTGCTTGGTTGGCCGACTCCATGGCTCTTAACAAGGAACACAAGTAAAAAAAGAGGATGTTAAACATTTGCTAACAATAGTCGACAAAGATTTTGTCAGAACAGCTAAGGGAGTGTCTTCTCTGTACTTCTTTATACTGCTTTCAGAAATGCACTCTGACTTTTGCTATCACCCATAAATTGAGTGACATTTTTAGGCTAAATTGACAGTATACAATTCCTTATTAAGAATACATGAGTATATTAAAGTTTCATTTAGGAAAATTTTAATTTCTGTTTGTGAACATTTTACAGAAGGGTGAAAAGTGCTGTATTTCTTTTGTCAGAGCTTGACATTTTCGGACATGTTGAGACAGGACCTCTCTCTTTGATATGGAAGTATATACGTAAGAACTATACAAACGAGAGGAGGCCATTCGGCCCATCAAGCTCGCTTGCGGAGAACTTAACTAATAGCTCAGAGT
>JABFDZ020000042.1:9497852-9510022 GCA_019775955.2 Pollimyrus isidori
GTGCCCGTTGCTTCCGGGATAGGCTCCGGACCCCCCGCGACCCAGTAGGATAAGCGGTTTGGAAAATGGATGGATGACTACAAAGTTCACATTTGCTTGCATCATGAATTTAATAATGCCCAAGAAACTATACAGTTGAAATCTATGGAGAACAGTCAACAATTCAAATCTCTTCAAAACAAAAATTACTTCATAAAATCTGGTTATTTGGGATATGTTAGTCTTCATTGACGATGAAAAATGTGCAAAACTTTAAATTACATACGCATTCAAATAACACTAGTCAAATTTTGTCTTAAAATAAAATTGAACGTCATTTTACGTTTTGCCAGTTTTCTCCGATTCTGTGCCACAAGAGGGCGCACTTGGCCAATATAGAAATAGTGGCTCGACGACAGGTAACGTTAACCGATTGGAGCGCGAAGTCAAGATACATTGCTTTTTCTCAGCCTTAGACTACATCAAAAAATAGGAAATAATTATAGATCCTGCGTTTATGCTTCTCAGATGACCTTACATTAACTTAGTATCCAACAGGACAAGTGAACTTCTGTTTTTGAAGAAACAAATGACCATCAACGGAATGTAAGCCACAGAGGTGTCGCTAACGTTTTGAATGATGGAAGAGAAGCAATGTCCCACTCCAACAACTTATCAGGCAAGATTAACGAACACGTGTATAAACAATACATAGCATTGTCAAATAGCGGTGTCAGCAGTAAAAAGGCATTTTCAGTGTGGTCAAAAAAACAATACATATAAAGTCATTGGCTTTACAAGGAAACCAGCATCACGAACTGCATGAAATTTATAAAGTAAAGACCAAAAGCTACATGAGTGAAATGAGCCAATGTCAAGTACTTATGCGTGATAGACTGTCCAAATTTACACTTAAATCATCCACACTGAAAACCTGCCAAGTACACGTCTACCCTTCATCAGCAAACGTTGTCGAGATGAACGTTTGACTGAGTTGTTCCTCACGGTGTTGCTACTCAGCGTCTAATACACAGGCAAGCGTTAAATGTCCACCAAAGTCCTTCGGCAATGCATCTCCAACACAAATTACAAGTCATCCGGGACGATTCTCCACGACAGCTGTCACGTTGGCCTCTTTCCATACTCGTGTGAACGTGGTGGGCGGCGGGTCTGATGGAAACTCGTCGCCTTCGCTTCTTCTGCACGCATCAGCCCTTTATAGATGATAGGCGAGGTCGCGATCACCAGCAGACCATCTGAACCAACTTCCTGAAGGCTGAAGGTTTCTCCTCAACAACGGTCGTCAAGCAGACCTTTCCGATGAGCCAGCAACCATTGAATAGTACCTGAATTCAGCCTCGCAAAGACAGTCGTACAAATAAATCAAAGAAAGTCATCCCAGCAGCTCGAGTCTACTGGTAGCAGCAGCCACAGTGGGGTGCTGGTCCCCAAGGTGGCTGGGGGCGGGGAGATGGTTAATGGGAGACACTGCCACCCTTCAGTAGTCTCTCCACTGCAGGTATGGGGTCAGACACGGAAGCTCTCCCCCTTGCCGTCGATGTGGCGCAGACGCAGGTAGACGTCGGTGCCGATGCCCTGCATCGACTGAATGGACAGGGAACCGCCAAGGTACTCCGCGTATGCCCTGGAGGTGGGCAGGCCAAAGCCAAATCTGGAGGGAAGTGGGTGAGGGGTAGAGAGGAAGAGGGCCTGAGACTCTGACACTCAAGGGAATCTCTCAGAAAGACCACAATGGCAAAGACCTGGAACCAGAATTTGGATCTGACTCTTCAAAATATTATATTTCAACCATTTATAATAAAAGAAAAGAAAAACTGCGTGATCGATGGAACAAAATTTCATGAGTACGGACCCATTGTCTCATTTTAAAAACCTGCATGTGAACCCAGGGAGCAAAATATTACGATGGCAGAATCCAGTCCTCTCAGGCCCCCAGACAGTCCATGTTTTTGCTCCTTCCCATTTCCCTAAACATGTGGACTGACTGGGTGTCCCGAGGGACCAGATTGGGAAATACTGTCCTAAAAGCAGACGTGCAGTGGGGTTATGGGGGTGCACCCCCATGGCCAGAGGGGACGGGCCCTTACCCATGCATGGGGCCGGACTGGGGGCCGCTGTTGGTGATGTTGTTGAAGAGGTTGCTCATGCGTGGGTCCTGGGCACTCTCCTCAGCCGTGCTGAAGTGGTAATCCATGACCTTTTCCAGGATCCGGTGAGGGATTCCTCCCCCGCGGTCTGAGATTCTGCAGCAAGACGGCACGTGGCTCAGCCACCCGGCAGCAGTTTCAAACTGCGCTCCGTATTAAAGACACCCATCACTTTAAGATGCCAAACAACACAGGGTTAGGAAATGGAAAGCTACAATTCGACTGCAATGGGCCTATTGATACGAGTTTGGTTAGTGATATTCACTAACCTCAATGATGACAACAAGAAACCAAAGAACGGGCAGCATTTCTCTGTCATTCTATGTCATATTCAGTTAAACATCAAAAACCAGAGCTTGGATTCCAGATATAACAGACACTGCACCACCTCAGCCGTACATCCGGCCTGTTAGAAAATTAACCCGCTGGCAGAGAAGGGCTGGCTGCTGTGTACAGGACCGTAAGCATGTACCCATCTGCCTGTCAATATGTCCCTTCCCTCATACCGCTATTAGAGTGTTTCACACACACAAACGGGAGTAGCCGCGATGTAAAGATTAAACGAAGCGTGCAGATTTGTCACGAGCCATTTGCTCCTTAAAAAGTTAACACATTTGACTTTACTTCTTTACCCTCTCAAAAATGGCTGTCCCCCCTCCTCCCACAGCTAAATAATATTATGATTATTAAAGCACATACAGTAACTCAATAAGCAAAGTCCTCGTGAGGAACTACCAGGGCCCTACTATTAGTTAATGACGCTGGTGGCAACTGACAACTGCGCTTTTCCACAGGAAGTGAGCGTGAATGACATCATTGTCAGTCGAGCAGCAAAGCACAAGAAAACAGCGTTCCGCGCGAATGCGGCAGAGCGCGCCCAGGAAAGGCCGCCACGACGCTAACATGCACGGCAAACAAAAGGGTGACGCATAGAAGCACTTAGCGGGGCTAACAGTTTTAGAAACAACGGTCAGGTGCCCTGCGGCACTCCTGCATGATCTTCCTATTCCATACACACCCCCCAGGGTTGCTGACATTTCTGTTAGACGGGGGGGGGGGCACCTCTTAATGAAGTCACCCGCGCTTGACATGTGGTCATCACTCCAGCAAACTAAATGTATTTATGAGTTTTATGAGTTCACATTCCTGTAGCTCAACAAGTGCAGCAGAGTGCTAACGATCCAAAAGGTTGTGGGTTCAAATCCCAGCGAGCACACATCAAGTTCCAACCCTTCCCTGGACTGCAAGTCAACTGACGTCAGGCAAACGTAAACGTATAGCCGTGGACGGTCAGGAGTGCGCGGAGGACGGTGGTTGGGGGATGAGGGGTGAGACGCGCGGCTCACCGGATGACGAAATCGGTATCGTTGTTGGCGATGGTGACCACGACGTCGGGAACGTTGTAGGGCGTGTCCAGGTGGCTCTCCATGGTGGCCCTGAGCAAAGGGGAAAACAAATCAAATCATGCTCTGTCATTTGTAAATCGAAGAAGCAGGAAGGTGCCATCTTCATACACCCAGCATGCTCTCCTTTGAGAACGAAGCCAGGGTCCGAGTTCAGCGTCAGACGCTCATCTGATGCCGCGCAGCATTTTCTCAGGGGTTAAGGGCACCACTGCATGCGTAACGTCTGCTGCGCCAATATGTCTGGATGTATGCAGTCTATATTGTACCCGTGTCGACATTCGACATTGCACTGCTTAAACAAATCATCATATCTGTCACATGACATTCCTACGTTTGACCCTCTCCGTCGTGCATCTAGTCTCTTGCATTTATTCTGTCTGTCAATCGTCTATTGTCATGTCTCTACCAGTTGCCAAAAAAAATTAAATATAAAATTTTTCACCGGTCATGTGGTAAAGATTCAGACGACTATGAACGTCTGTAAATGCAGGATTATACTGGTAAATGTGTAATTAAGTGATTAAGACAGCAGGGGTCACAAACAGCGGCTAACTGGCCTTAGCTCACAGCTACCCCCCTGAACGTTTGGCAGACGTGGCAGGAGACTGAGGCATTGAAGCGCACAGATATTTGTCCTTGACGCTTACAGTGGTGGGGGGGTGGGGGGCGATATGCTTTCAAAGTCCACCCCCACTCTCGCAGGGTTAGGCTGAGGTGAGCACAGGACCCAGACTGGCACCGTGCCCCGTCGTTCTAGAAGGAACGCGGCAGAGGGTCTGCCAAGGCTCCCTGCCAAGGGCGGTATATTCCAGGCCTGACCGCTCAGACTGTGTGACTCGGCCTTTCGACGGACAGCCACACGGAGCTCGGGGGGGGCGGGGCTACAGGCGACGGCTGCCCTGCCCTCAGAAACGACAAACCCACGTCAGACCAAGCGAAAGCTCTGAGGTGGGCAGTACAACACAGCTGGATACTTTACACACTGTCCGATACGATCCACACATGTCCACTTCAATAACTGATTTTTCATTATAGGAATATGTCCGTAGAGTTCAACATGCAATTGACCAATGAAAAATGATTTCATAACCTTAACTAGCATTTATGTTTGGAGTCGGTAATGCATGTACTGTATTCATGTGGGTCGTTTGTACTGATTGCGGCTTTCGCCCACTGAGCAATTCAGCAGTTTCAGGTCCTAGAACGTGACTTTGCTCACATGAGCACAACACAATCACACGGTTTGCACGGGGGGGAGAGTGGAAAGTAACTGGGGAGCAGACTGACTGGAGGAGGGTTAGGAGGGCAGTCTGGGACCACACTCACCAACAGCCTCCATCCTAATGCCACCAGACGGCAAACCCATTCAGCAGGACCCCCTGGCACGGAGATCTTCTCCTGACCAAACACCGTCTGTGTCAACATCACGGAGACTGGCAAGACTCACCATGCCAGTCTGAAAAGCCAATTTCAATTCCCGTTTTGTCCACAAGCCTGTATGCGGTCTTCATACGGTGAGAAGGGGGGAATTATACCATATATAGTCGCTCTGGAAAAACACCAAGGGGGAAATTTATAATCTTTATACCGCATGCTGAAGGATGTCTATAGGAAAAGTCTGTCCGCTGGAAATTTCCAGACCTACTTTTCTAGGTCTTGCGGAGGAGCTCATTCGCCTCCCAACAAGTCCTCAGGCTTCCCTGACAGCGGGGTGCAGTTGCATGTGGGCAATGTTTTCACAGCAAGGTCACCACCAGACGTCCCTCAAAGACCACGACAAGGACATGACCCTGCACCTTATTCAGTACACCAATTGTTTTCTTTTAATGTTATTAATGTTAGATGGAACATAACTCTATCCCACTGCCTCTAACACTATTACTACATGTGATTCTTGCATTAAGTGAGCCTAGGGCCTCTTGTCATAGTGTAAAGGCTATGTTCAGACTCACCTTTTTTTTTGTGCCTGATTGTGACTCAAATCTGATTTTTTTGTTTTCTTTTTCAGGGCTGTGTAGACACACAAATCCAATTTAAGTCACCTTTTCAGTGGTCAGATAGGTATTCATCCTGTGTTTTTTTGCCTGCCGGCATCGCACGGCCCGGAAAAACGATGGAGGAGAGCTACAGCTGAGAGAAAACGTCTCGATGTGGACAGACGTGCCGTTTCCGATGACGGACGTTTCCACATCACAGGACGCCGGTATTTATGAGCCTCCGCCCAGACATGTGACAGGAAGCAGGTGGGCGGCTCCTACCTCATGGCGTTCTTCAGCAGCTCTGGCAGGATGTAGTCGAGTGGCAGGGGGATGAAGGGGAAGCGCGCAGCTACGTGCCCGTTGATCCGGACCCGGGGCGAGTTTCCGTACTGGTGCTCGCACAGACGCCTGTGGGGGCAGCAGCCAGTCCATCAGTAAGGGGGCACATGGGGGGGGGGCTAGTGTACTGTGATGGGGGTCAGGGGAACGGTCCAGGATGTGGTCAACTGCAGAATATAGTTGGCAGAATTTTCCGGGTATATCGAGTACTACGTAAAAGTCTTCACCCGTCAGACAAAGTGCCACAGAGCTATTTGTCAGAGCAGTAAATCTGCCCTTTTACCAAGGAATACAACACCAGAATATGTAAATGCACAGTAACAAAACAAAAAAAATTCTGTGTTCTCCAAAATGATTTCTGATTGGAGGGCTAGATGAACGCCGCTCCAGGTCCCAAAGCCCTCTGCTGGGGCCCTTCAGCTAATCTCTGTGTTTAAGTTTCACTGGCAGCTCAGATAATTAGCAAACTTGGTTCATAACTTAAGGAGGTATTCATTAACCCAGTAAGCTATGGAAATGAGGCGACTCAAAAGATCTTTAGAAAGGGTTAGGCTAGTGGTTACCAAACTGGGGGCCGAGAAGTATTGCGGGGGGGGGGCGGATGGCGCACCAATGGGATAACCTCAGAGGCATGTGCCACCCTACAATAATCTCTTCACAGACTCGACAATTAACCAAATAAAGCAGTACAACATTACAGTAACTAACAATAAATAAACCACTAACTTTTGTGTACTATTAGAGCATTTTTGTCATTTATTTAAACTTCATTTTACCAAGCAAATTAACTGAAAACCAGTTCTCACTGCTTTACGTGATATTCGGGAGAAATAGCTGCGTTCGTTGTGTTCTTCAGTTCCAGTTTGTTTAGCCGGCTGAGAGGTGCTGTACGATCTGTCTTAAGCAGTCTTGCCCTTGCAAGGTTTTTGTACCATGTGACATGGTGACGCGTGGCGACGTTTTGCAGTGCCGAACAAAAAAAAATAAAGAAATGTAATCCTATCATGAAAAATAGGGTTAAAAGTGCAGGGAGACTATCAATGAATGGGTATGATTTAGTGTTGTTTTGTGCCATAGTATAGGCTAAAACCTGCAGTTACCAAAAACAAAATGCGGTACTTAAGACAACTTTTAATTAGTGTACCCCAATGAATATTAACAGGAATGTTAAATCTGCATTTGCATAATTTCAAACTTAGATTTATTTCTAAATGACTGCTATGTTTTCTCCCACAGTGGTGAAATCACACCATTTGTATTTTGTAATTGCATTTGTTTCACTCAATTACAAAAGGGAGCTGTACTTCAAATAAAGTTTGAATCTGAGCCTGTGCAGTTTGAATTGGGGGGGGGGGGCGGCTGAATAATGTTCCTGTCTAGAAAAGGAGGCTGCAAAGACAGTTTGGGAACCACTGGGTTGGGCTAAGAAAGATAGGATCAGTTTTACATCCACATGACAAGAAATAACCGCCATGAATCAGCGGAGCTGCGTCATAAAGCACGGCCTGCTGGGAAACTCGGGCGCTGGCCGCCTCTGCTCTGCCGACTCAGGCCGGCGTCACTGTGCCAGCGCAGGGCTGGAAGTGTGATGGCAGGCCGGCACAGGAGTGGATTATCGGGGGGGGGTTTCAGGGGTGGGTGGAGTCTGGGCACATTTCTAGAGAGTCTGAAAAACACGTGCACTACGCATGCCCAGCACGACGGAGCCGCTGCAGAACAAACGCTTGCTGCTGACTACTCATTAACTACCGTTACAAACAGATATAAAGCCTCCATAACATGTCAAAGCAGGCCCAGCTAGGACTTGTATGACCTTCAGACAGAGAACGGCGCTCCCCCACCCTGCTGAGCCATCCGCACAGCTCATGCCTCACAAGAACCTTAGCAAGATCTTGTTTACGAGATTCATGGCAGTTACTTTAATGGGAGCCCTGCCAACTGACAAAAAAAAATGCATGGGACGAAAAGAACAAAAAAAAAAAAAACATGAAAAGCAGGGATCCAATTGGTTCACTTGGTTGCTATGAATTCGGATCGGCCAATCAGATCTCAGGAGGGGGGTGGGTGTTTTCTATTTTAGTGCCGGGCACTTCCTGTACCAAGATATGCGCATTTTTCTTCTGTGAGCTGTGGTGCTACAGCCTTTTGTTTGTGCCCAGCCCACATGTTGACTACAGGGATCTCAATACAACAGAACTCAAACAAGTCATCAAACAAGTCAACAAACCTCAAAACAAGCTCTGCATGTGCTTTTGACTTCCATAATTGAAAAAACTATTTAACATTCAGGAAGTCTCCCCAAAAAAAAAAAAACACAAAAACCTTACTCAGGCAAAAAAAAACAAGGTTCTAGTTGTTTGCCACCTACAGTATATTTCTCCTTAATAAATACTTCACCTTTTTAAATTCAGCTACAAATAAGAAGCACACATCCAAAAAAACAAAATGCATTTTATTTGGAAAGCTAAAGGCCGAGTGAATATTTGCTGATAGCTTGAGAAAAGCACAGAACAAAGCTGAGGCTCATGCATTGTAAACTTGCCCGGGCAGGAAAACTGGCATAGGGGTCAGATACACCAAGCAGGGCTGAGCACAGAGAGGGACTGACGGAGAGAATGGGGTGGGGAAGATGGGGGGGCACTCACCGGGCGAAATCCACCCACTTCTCAATGATCTTTTTCGGTGAGAGGCGCCTGCAGATTATTCCCACGAAGTCGGGCTGTAGGAGCAGAGGAGCGTGAGCACAGACACAAACGACACTTTCACTCCTCAGTCACTCCTGTCCTGGTGTCTCCTGCCGATGAGTCACTCCAGGTTCGCCTGCCGTACGCCAAGAGTTTTCTCTGGGTCGTATGTGAAACATGTACACAAATGTTAATTCTACATGATCCGGGACACTGCTCTGCCACAGATGGGAACGAGTACCTCAGATTAAAAGGCTATTCTGACTGTCCGCAAGTGTTTTTGCTTCACTTCACTAGACAATAAAAAAAAAAGTAAAGAGTAGAATGAGACAGGGACACGGACACAAGAGTCACACTCAGGAAGTCCGCCGTCTGTGGCGAAGACCCTGCTTTCATATCGGTCCGGAGGAGCGTGCAAGAGCTCGTGAGCCAAGTAAATTAAGCTTTGGAAGCCCAGTGACATTTAACAGGCATACCTCTAAAACGTAGAATGAAAAATGTTTTGCTCTTCCACAATCCATTAACCGTGAAGTAAATATTAGCCAAGAGCATCTGCTCAGCCAAGTCACCCCCATGAAATGAGACTCGGAGAGAAAGGTATTTATAGAGAGTTGCGTAACTGGGTCATATAGAAATATTACACCCGGGACCCCTAGATAACCAAAGGCGTCATTTCAGTAAAACGGCCGTGAGCAGAGCAGGTCGAGGGAGTCAGGAGTCTGTGTGGAGTTGGTTCAGGCAGCAGCTTTATTCCCGGATTATGGTGGGGTGGGGGGCGCAGACGACACTGGGATGCTACCACTGGTAATTAAGTTATATAGGGTGCTGTTCTTTGATTTCAAAATATTCTTTCCTTCCGGATTTAAGAGGATAGTAAGACCTTCTATGAAATGACTTCAATAAGAATAAACCAATAAAAGGAATTCACAAGATTACATCTCCAGTAGAAAGTACCAAAGCACCACAGCACCCCGACAAGGAAGGGACGGCGGAGTGGGGACGCACGCTGTCCTGGTGCAGAGCCAGGTGGTGGGAGGCCAGCATGCGGATCCCCAGGCGTGAGGTCAGCGTGTTGTCCAGGAAGCTCCGGATCAGGCTCTCGTCCTGCGAAGGGAACCACGCACAAAATGAGCCCAGAACAGAAGCTTAAACCTAGTTGATGGGTTTTAATTCCACATACTTCCCCGTCGCAAGAACACATGTATAAATGCCCCCCCACCAAAAATTGACATGAAAAAGAATTCTCAATGTTAAGCGCGTTACATTCTTTGTGCCTCGTTTTATTCCGTACATCTGACTAACACTGGCATGTGGAGACATTTCCATTAAGCATAACGGCCGTATAAAACATCCTTAATTGACGTTTTGCAGACACCAACAGGCTGAGTACGGCACCATTCATCCCGTTTATGTGGGACCGGTCTCCGAGCAAACATCCCCTTGGAGACTCGGAGATGGGCCATCTGAACCAGAACTCTAAATATTTTAAATTCACGCAGTTTTCCCAGCTCGATTCGGCACCCCCAACATGACTGAATCATCATTTACTGGATTTTTGGTGTCTGTACTAAACCTCTACTTTAAAAAAAATTAAATTAAATAAACATATACCCCCCCAGACACCCCACACAGCAGCGCCCCCCCTGAGCCACCTGCAAGTGCTTGCGACATTCCCGAAAGCCCTCTGCCAGCATGGTCACCACGTCCTTGTGGTCGTCCAAGAGCTGCTGCACCAGCTTGCAATACTGAGCCTCTGTCTCCTGATCCTTGATCTGACACAGGAGCAACACATCAGCACAGGCACCCTGCAGACAGGCCACTCGCAAGAAACCGCTTATTTCTAACTTACGCACAGGTTGTACGAACAAAAACACTGCTATAAAGCCCATACTAAAAATCAGATAAATACAATAGTTAGTAATAACGATGTTGGGACAACATCTTTATCGTTTTGGAAGCCATTAAGAAAAAATGCTCTTCTTGTTTTATCCTGTTCATTTTGTGTTTAAATGCTAAAATAAATACATATGTAGGTGTCATTTTGGGAGGCCGGGATCCAATTAATTGGTTTTCCATTATTTCTTATGGGAAAAATTTGATCAGAACTGAAACTTTAGGATTTGATCCGGAGTCTGGAACCACTGTACTTTTATCATTACTGTATTATTACTTCTATGTACCGTATTGTTATTTTCCGACTTAAAAACAGGTTTAGGGAACGGATCTCGTCAGTAACCTGGAGGATGTCTGTATTACAAAACTAATGCGCAAGCAACATTGATGATTATTTCAACAATTTATAGAGAAAATGTTAAATGCCTCAGAATGCGTTGTAGCACCATGTAATTCAGACCATACAGTACATCACTTAGGAACATATTTAACCTACACGCTATGATGTTCCAGTCAGCTATTTCACAATTCCCAGTCAGCTACTTTGGGATGAATAAAGCTGGTGATGAGTCAGCGCGCACACACACACACACGCACACACACGCACACACACGCACACACACGCACACACACACACACCAATGCCGTCACTCACCACCAATTTCCGACTGTAAACACTACATTAAGCAACAAATACGAATCACTAAAAAACACAGTTAAGAGAAAAGAGGCTTTCAAATTTCAGGAACACAGCTGTATTAACCCAGACCCGAGGGTTACGCTGGAATTTCTCCCATCTACACCTATGATCCATGATACGAGATGATTAGTTATGAAATTTTCCCACAGTGACTAACCGCATATGATTAGGCAAAGACAAACAAAATAAGGTGAGTGACATGTTCTGTACATTACTCTGCTAGATACAGAACATCCAGGAATTCAGGGGGTGACTAAGCCAACCATCTCAGCAGAAATGGCATCAAGGCTCAAGCAGTCCAAATGTCTATATTCGTTAAAACCCTCCCCAAAAAATAAAAAATAAAATAAATCACTGCACGCTGTGCCCACGTCAATTCCAGCAGTCGGAACAAATGCGACACCCGCTTAGTCACTTGGGCACCTCTGCCAAGTGGCGGGCATGCATGACGGCATCTCCCCTTACCAATCACACTGGGTTGGCACTATATATGGAAGCCCTTCAACTTGGTTAATAGATGTGTCCGCACATCGTCCATACTCACACCCCCATACTCTCACTTACCGCTGGGAAGTCGCTCAGCATGTGGTACGCCCGAATGTAGAGCTCGTGCTGGGGGGAGGGAAGGCAGGGCATGGGTTAGACCTCCCAGTACACCACCCCACTCACAGCCGTTGCCGAGGAGGCACACACAGACCTATGCTAATGACAATGAACACATCATAATAATAAATAACGATATAAACATTTGATAATTAAGGATCATTATTTTATCATCATCATCATCATCATCATGTTCCTTGTTCTTCCATCTGAAGATCAAATTCCCACAGCACACTCCACAAGACCCTGGGTGGGAGGATGGCATGAGCTTTGGAAATTGAACTAAAGGTCTTTGTCAGATCACATGAGAACCGAGTGAGTTTCGGGTACACAGGCCCGGGCACACAGGCCCGGGCACACAGGCCCGGGCACACAGGCCCGGGCACACAGGCCCGGGCACACAGGCCCGGGCACACAGG
>JABFDZ020000042.1:9531345-9541473 GCA_019775955.2 Pollimyrus isidori
AGTACCGGGAAAATTCAGGGTAGTATCTTAAAGCACTTATGTAAGTCGCTCTGGCTAAGGGCGTCTGCCAAATGCTGAAAATGTAAATGTAAATGTTTTTAACTATCTCCAGTAACAACACATGAGAAAGAATTCTTACATTTTTTTTTTTTATTTAAATCATCAATAATATGCAATCGTCAAAGTTTAACAGACATTTTCCTTCAATTGTACAAAGTTTTTTTTTTTCTAGCGGGAAGAGCACATTCAAACAGCACCCTGAGGATCGTAACCGGAGCAGAGTGCTTCATCTGGTCGGGAATATTCAACCAATAATGACTTTACTGAAAGGCTGCCGAGTCGCTCATCAAAAATGAAGTAAAACATTGCTGAGCTGCCTGTGAATTCTTCCCAGTTTCCACGTTTTTTTTTCCCCGTAGCAAAAGCAGGTTTTTCCTCCTCACAGAATGTTCAGAGTGTGACCCATCACATGGACGAATAGCCCATTTTGTTACAATTTAAAAATGCAGCCAAATCCTCAATAAATAATCAATGCCAGAGGCCTCCATTAGAGAAAGAACAGTGATGACACTGGTCACTCAATACCCTCCTGTTTATCCTTGATGGCCACCTGAAAAGGCGTAAAAGGTAAATGTTATTACAAAAATTGCACAGACATCGTACTCATGATCTTCAGCATATAACACAAATCAAACCACCTGCAGGGTTGCCGACTTTGGTCAGCTGGTTGGAGTGAATTTTTCAATTCGAGACAAGTCTGCACATGCATGAACACGCATTTACATGCATGTAACAGTTTTATTACCTTGTAGTATGCAGGGTTTGCCACCAAACCCAATGTAGCTAATTTTAGGTTTATAATGGAATTGTATAAATTTGCCGTAAGACTTCTTGCACGAGCGTGGGAGTCTGAAAGCACGAGTGTCCAGATGCGTGACAATTGGCAACTCTGCAGATGTGATGTGAAAGGTAACCAGTAATATCGCCGGTTCTTATTTCCACTGGTATAATGCTGGTCATGCGAACAGCTGGCAATACTTTTCCAGACTGCAGACCCACCCTGCAGCACACTCACCCTGAACCTCTCCTCCAGCAAGGACAGCTCACTGATGAGATCCGTGATGGCGTTGGTGAAGGCTTCCTGCGGGCTGTAATCTGGGGTGGTCTGAACGCGGATGACAATCTTGTGTTCCAGTGGATGAGGGACTTTGTACCCTGCAAAGAGCACCTGAGGGTCCTTCAGCAGCTGCCTAAAACGCACGGGGGGTTAGAGGGGAATGAGATTTTGATTGGAGGATACACACCAGTCAATCATTTAATCATTTTTCACGTAACATACACGTTGCTTTATCTTTCTTTATGAACTCACGATCGGATGATGTTGCCGAGTGTGTGGTCTTCTTTATTCAAGGTGAAAAGGCAGGCGTTGGGCACCTTGGTGTCCTTTACTATAGTAATTCTATACGTGGATAGAATTATACCATAAGAATTACAACTCGCATGGTTTTAACTGCAAAGTCAGCTCAGTATCAAATGAATACCATTCATACTCTCAAAACGAACTGAAGCAACGCGCCAGTAAGTAAAAAAAAGTAATGCAGCAAATATTTTTTTTAAAATAACAGAATCAATTGGACTTTTTAAACAGGGAAATACTTGTATATGTAAACATTCAAACATGAAACATTAAACATTGGTTGCATTTCTTCTTAGAGCACCACGCTACCAAAACCGAATAGACTTATACAGTGAAACTTTTACATACATCCACATACAAAGACGTGGTAACAATACTTACTTTTTCTCTCCCTCAAACAGCAAAAATGACTCAAATGCTGGTGGTGCATTCATGTTTTATCAGTTTATTTTGAATCAGCTAGCAGACTAGCCGCTTACGAGCGCCTGCTTTAAATAAAGTAAAATGGCCGCCAAAACAATGTGTTTGATTTTCCGGTCTCCACTAGAGGGCCGTACTTTCAGAAAAATATCCACTTCTTTTTGTGACTTATATTAATTTAATTGATGTTTGATTCATTATTAGGCTAAGCAAAAATATGACGCTTAATAAGAAAAAAAATCTGTGGATAACATCTATGCAGACATGTTAAACACTGCTTGTCAATGGAATTTTGTTATGAAATCAATAAATGTGCAACATTTTTACTCAATTAGGCTATAAGCAAACGTCCCAAGATTTTCTGTGAGCATTGAATGTTAAGGGATCTATGCACATGCCGAGAAAGTACTAGGTTTGCATTCAATGATCCCAGTCTTACAGTCGCAGTATGTTCATTTATCGTTATGTAATTTGCTTTAAACCCATTTTAAGCAATACAAAATAAGCTAAAAATGTAATCAACAAGTTATCTAATAAATTTTGATAAATAGTAGCATATGGCAAATATACATAACATGTAAATGAAATGCATCAAAATGGCTTATTTATCACTCCAAGTAATGTTACTACTTATTTATTTGTAATTTTCCCGTGAAAATACATATACGGATTGACGGATTGTTCCTTATACCCACGTCTTACCTCTAGCAACAGTGAAGTTTTGGCAGTACACTCAGAAAAAGTTTAAAAATCATACCTGTCACTGGGACTGCATCCTCAAAGGGTGTACCGTTTGTGCTAAGGTGGTACATTAATCCTGTTTTTAACTTTGAGATGTAATGTCCAGTTCTGTACCTTCAATGGAACAATTTGAACAATACAGCGGAGGGTACAACTGACAGATCCTTGCGGGTACAGCCCCAGTGACAAGCAAACGTACACATTTTACCCGTTTTCTTCCTCAGAGTGTAATTCGATAATTGAATTAAGTCAAGATACAAAAAGAGATCAAAATGTCATATGGGAATATTTTAACCACTCGATAAATAATTGCCCGGTCAGAGCTACTGATGAAAATTGTTTGTGGGATTAAAGCTGAAGAAAAAGCAAGACTTTTTTTTTTTTAACGCAAACCCGATCTTTTATTAAATCGTACACTTTTAATATTTTGCTCATTATTGGGATATTAAGAAAAAAGGAGAGCTACCCTGGGTACCATGTATTCCTATATTTACATTTGCATAAATGTAATCAATTATAATAATGTCTGAGGTCCATTTAGATATGTAGTGCGCATTGCTTTGTTTTTATTCATTTTTTGTTCCTGTTTTTATGTTGTGTGCTAGCATTTCTATATTGTCAAAACATTGTAGGAGCTTCCATTAAAAGTGACAACTTTTCTTTTAGTTACGTGATTTTGTGACTTCATCTTTCAAATTCCTAATTTAGGGATGGATTATTCATCTGCATCTCAACATTTGGAATAAATCATATGACCGGCTTGGATTTAAAAGTTCACAAAGATGAATAATGACTGCAGAGATAGAATCTGGTTTATTTTTAAGCTGCTTCCCCAAATAATACATTACGCAGTATCGAAGTATGTTTCCTCTGTGCTGTGTCCAAAAATAATTTTTAAATTACGTTTTACAAGATTTTGGTCTCTGGTTTTAAACATATACTGTTTTAAACTGTGGTCAAGTAAGCGATGACGTGATGGCACAGCAGGTGGCACTGTTGTTTAGTACTGAGTCAAGCTCAGTATGTGGGAAATTTGTATGGCCTTTGCTGTGTGGGTTAGGAAGCACTGCCAACGAATCATTGAGTGTTTGCCATTACAGTCCTCCTTTCTGCCCTACCTACAACATGAAATGCATTAAATGTGTGAGTCAGAGTATTTCCATAACTGAAGGAGAAAATCTTATAATTGGACACCAGACCTCGACCCATGGTTGCACCAGGAAGTCGACGCATGTGTCATCCAGGCCTATGGTGGGAAATCCCACACACAATTCTTCTTTAAAAAAAAAAAAAAAACAAAAAAAAACATTGGCTCCCCACCAAAATGAAGAAGACCACGTGAAAGTGACTCAATGGTGAAACGTTATGTCATTTACATGGCAGGCTTGGTTGAAATTACCAAAGCTAACCTTGCACATATGAGACTCTGACTGGTGCATTAGTCCACAAATGCTTGGCCAAACTTCAGGAATATAATACTGTACACCCATGTTATTTATATGTATAACATTTTAAATTGAAACATTTCTTTTCCTTGTAAACATCAGCAATGCACAAGTCCTGCCACAAGGGTTTCTTCCCCATGATATCTAAATGTATCTCCTCAAAATTCAACACAGGAATGATTATGACATTTAATTGTTTGGTATTATTGATAAGAAATAGACAACTACAAATGTAAAAAAAACCCATAATATTTCAACTCCATTGTTCTTGGCAAGGAACAACGTTAAAATGTAGGTTGTTCATCTTTTGAGTGATATAAAAATGTTTATAGGCTTGATATTGGACCCAATTTTTTTCTCCGTATTAAAAAAAAGGGGTGCCAATTAATTTGAATAAACTTTTCAGATTTCACATTGTAGTAATAGGCTGTTCTTTCCCACTGTGTGGTTACCTTTGAGTAAAATATCGAACATGGATTACTTTAGGGAACGTAATCCGCTCTGTAAGTTGTAGGCTTTTGGTAAAAACCCCAGCCATATACTAAGACTGTGCTCTTTCATTACTGTTGCACAACACCAGATTACACACGGTCTGACTTACTGATTAACTGCACGACTTAAGGCCACAACTTATAAATTTTGGGAACATTCCATCATCAAACCTTCACCAGTAAACTGGCAGTTACAAAGCTGCTTTATTCATTGCAAAATGATATTTAGACTTCATGACACAAAAAAAATAAACACATCTTACCACAAAAAACTAACATCACGCAACTCGGACCACAACGATGTCCCCACAAAGCTTAAATTGGCTAATTATTCTCTAGCTTCCTATTCACAGGATCCCTGCCACCATAAACAGATGTTTCAACAGAATCCTAGCTGATGTATATTGCGGGTCAATATCAATGCATCTGTTAAAACGTTCAAAAACAGGCGATACACCAACTGTAAAACTCACTGTATCCTTAGTTTGAAGGTGTTTTGGTAACACTTTGCTTGATAGGGCAGAATTAATATAGCATTGTGCTATTACTAATATGTTAATTAACCACAAGCAGAGTCCCAGTTATGGAAATCCAGAGATGACACACATCTTCATTACTGAGAATGATGATGAGGAGGCTCCTCTCTAGACTTCCGTACTTAGTATACTTGGAATACTTAGTTACATACTAATCTCATCAGAATCATGATGCATCATTTACCTCATGCAGTTACTGTATTTGTTACTATATCTGTTAATTTGGTAAATCTTTGTGACTGAATATAAAGTGAAATACTGATCTCATGATTATTCATCATTAATGAACCGTGATGCATCTTGTATTCCAAGTAGCAACTATATTTGTTCTTGATTTGTACTTCATTAGTAACTGTTTAGTTTTCAAAAAGAATGCTGCCTGAACTTGGAGGTTTTAAACTATGGTCTACTGTAGACATATGAATGTTCTCCCGAACTGACATTGACGAGATATGTTGCTGTCAATATGGCAGCACATTCATTATATCTACAGTAGTCGGTAGTGTAAAAGCACCAAGATCAGAGGGCATCGTATTAGAAACTATACACCTTCTATTTCACATGACACTGATCCTGCAAATAAGTAGCCAACTTCAGCCTAGTAAATTCCTCGCTTGTTTTTCTCATTTCTCTATACTTCCGTGCTGTAGATTCAGGTGTAAAGGAAAACTGGTGTTGTGCCGAAAATGACAAACTCAACGAATGTACAATGCCGCTTATAACAACAATTGTCCCCTCTAGTGGCCCGCGAAGGTATTACCACAAATATCGAGACGGAAACAAATGAAAAAGAACTAATCCAGCGATGTGCTTCATTGAAACACATCTATCTATCTATCTGTCTATCTGTCTGTCTGTCTGTCTGTCTGTCTATCTATCGAATCACTGCTCAAGAAAACTGCATCAATTGAATAGTCAATGATACCTCATATTTCTATGGCTCTTTCCCTACAAGTAAGCACAAATTTCTGGTCTTAAGCCTTATTGTTGAATTCTACCTTTTAATAGTATTTAAATATGTATCATTTATATAAATGTAATTTTGGTGAGTCTGATCACAATAAAACATTTGAAATTGCTGGCTTTGTTAATTTTCTTTCCAAAAAAACAAAAAACAACAGATGTGCAAAATTTCCCCTTTTTGCATATAGGTTTCCTTATTTTGGGTTGATAGTGGTTGAGTGGGCGGCACATGTTTGTGGAACTCCCAGCCTTACACAATGAACTTTATCTCCCCTATAAAACGTTCAGCTTCTTCATCTGGTTACCAATTTACCATCACGACATCAAATCCCTCCAGCATGGAGGAGTCATATATTCTTCATATGGAGATTCTGGGCTTTGAAAGGAGATTCTTTCCGAGCCAACATTACGTAAGTTTGGAGACAAATGCAAAGATATGGATATTATTGGCTGTGATTTTGGGAAACCTTACTTTTCTCTGACTAGCTTGATAAATATATGCATTTGTTAAACGTTTAAGAACTGGAATATGCCTCTGTGGTTTGTTCGATTTGCAGGTGTACATGTTCTTAGTGAAATGGAGTGATATGTCAGAGAAACTGGTCTACAGGAAATATCCAGAAATGTACACGTTTCACGTGAGTAGCTGCTTGCTGCCTTTCCATACGAAACTCCCGCTGAAACTCACTCGCTGGCCTTCATAGTTTGCCACTTCCCTAAGGTCAAGTCAGTCATGATGGTTTATTTATAATAAACACAATTGTGCAGCGGGAACTGAATACTTATTCTGGCACACAAGGAGGATTTTGAAGGCAATTCAACTCTCCCTGGTTACAATATTATTGTTGCACAAATGGCCCTGAACAATAAAGGGAAATAGTTCAATGATTCATTGCAATCTGGGCTGTGAATTCCCTGTGGCCCTTGGGCAGGGAAGCAGTGGCCGTACACTGATTGGCCATAATGTCTGTCTGTTTTAGAAAACCCTGAAGGAAATGTTTCCCATAGAGGCCGGAGACATTGATGCCAAAGACAGGATAATACCATCTCTGCCTGGTAAAGATGTGCCTTACCGTCCCGTTCTGAGGATCATTCAGGGATCATGTGTTCGTAAAGTGCAATTTTAATAAAGATGTACTTTTACGAACCACATTCAGTGTCAAAATATATCTGTGAAAAGCATTATGCAGAGCTGCTAGACAGGTGCTTATCTCATGTAAAAAGAAAAAGAGAAGAATTAGGAGTTAGTTTGGTTGCACTATTTTGGTGAAGGAAACACCTGTTCTCGCTAAGCTTTATTAACAGGATATAAAAATAAGTTTCTGGTTTCGTTACTAGTAATGAAGGCTTCTTTGTCAAGAAAGGGGGGAAATACACTCTGAAATAGTGATGCGCTTTTGAAAGTGAAGCTGAAAAATCATAACATCTTAATCTGTTTTCGTTAAATATGTATATACCACTTCATAAAGCCAAAAACAAAGGCTTTGTAGCTGGATCATGTATGAACACATGGATGAATATAGTAACATGCAGGCAAATATGAGGCAGGTTAGCTTTAACTTAAGCCGGTATGAAAAAAGCACATTTTCAGTAATTTGAACGGAACAGTATTTCGCAAGATTTCCTGGCATTTGAAGTAGACAACTGCAGTCTCAAAGGAAGATGGACATCACTGCTTTGCTTTTAAATAAACGAGAAAGGAAGTTTTTCTTCATAAGCTACTGAATTTCATTGTTGCGTCATAATTACATATTATAACACTTTTTCATGTTTTATGAATGCAGTGATACTGAGACTTACTGTACCAGCTATGGTGCTTATAAGCCCATGGACAGGAAGCTAATACGCAGATTATTTCTGTCCAGATATACTTAAGCAAAGCTGTGACGTGCCAGTGTATAAATCATTTTAGACCTATTTAACTATAGCATTTAAACTATATGTTTTTAGTTAAACTGAATTTGCATCGACTAAACGTGTTTTCTGCAAACATCTCCTTCCCTGTATCACAGCACCAAAATGGTTCGACAACCAGAAAAGTACAGAGAGCCGGCAGGGTACGCTAGCCGAGTACTGTCAGGCCGTCATCAACCTGCCACCCAAGATCTCCCGCTGTCAGCTGCTGTATGACTTCTTTCACGTTAGGGCTGACGATGAGGTCCCGCCATCTGCACACCCGTAAGGATACACCAGCCGTCAAATATGCACAAAAAAAGAAAAATTATTATCGAACATAAATCGGTACTCCCGTTTTACTTTGTTTTAAGTCTTTCTGGGAAAAATGTAGCAAAATGTTTAATGTAGTGTCAGTTTAAATTTTCTTTCGTTTAGGATTAAAAGGAATGAAACGTACCTGATGCAACGGGACAGGTCAAGATCCAACACATCTGGTAGCGTCCTGCTCCTGTGTATTTAGTCCGAGTCCTGTGTAGTCAGAGGATATGTCCTTTTAAAAACTTCAATACTGCTTGCAGAGATTACCGGCCCCATCATCCTGGAGACATACCGGGCAATAGCAGATTACAGCAAGAGCTCGAGGTATGAGCTCAGCCTAACTGTTGGAGACCAGATGGACATTGTGGAGAAAAATCCCAATGGTGAGGTTACAAAAAATGTCGGTTTCGGAGGTAATAACTTGCTTTTCTCAAGCCTTAATGGGATGGTAAATCAAAAGGAAGTAAATAAGAATGTTGTAAAACATATGTTGTAGAAAGTCTGTACAGTGTATATAACATGTTTTTTTGTCAACCTTTATGATATTTTTCTGACATCGTTGTTTGGCTCTAATTCAGTTTTCTCTTCAGATTTTCATTATATTACTGTAACTTGAGGTGATATGTTTGCCATTCACAATTATTAAATAATGATAATAATACGCCAGAATAAAAATGAATCAAAGGGTGTTTCTTCCTAAATAATTATATGTCCTGAAGGAGGCACACCTGAGAAAGCTTTACCTAAAAGAGGTCAGGAAGAGTTTATAGTTTTGGTTGGAACATCTGGAATAGGAATTCTGGAAGGTTGGATATCTCGATATTGAATGTTCCTTAAATCAGTGACCTTCCACGGTATGAGTCATTAATCAACATGCTGCATCTGGTTCTGCGACATTGTCTTCTCCTGTCTGTGATCACACACTTCAGCTGGCCTGTGCATCTCCTGGCAGGGTGGTGGTTCTGTCAGTGTGAGTCTCGTCGTGGCTGGGTCCCCGCGTCCTACCTGGAGCCCCTGGAGGGACCCGACGAGGGGGAGGAGCCAGACCCCAACTATGAGGGTCAGCCACAAAGACACTGACTGTTTACTGAAATGCGAGATCCACACTGTGTTTCATTTGCAGATGACACCTTCAGGCTCTAGAGTGCATTCGTTTAAACAACATGTGTTTCTCCACAGGAGAACTGTACGTAACCATTAAGGGCTATACTGCTTCTGAAGACGACGAGTTGACTCTTGAATCAGGAGAGGTAATTGAGGTCATCCACAAGTTGCTGGATGGCTGGTGGGTGGTCAGGTATGTCAGTTATAAAGACATATTTTTTCACAGCTGTACGTGCTTGAGATTCATGATGTGGATGACTGTGGAGGGTTTGGCTCCTGAACTGTCATAACTCATCCTGACGGTTTTCAGAAGCTGTCTTTGGGTTGCTGGCAGTTCCATTTGGCTTTCGGCCTTAAGAGCATGGTTTTGTGCCCGCAGTCTACTAAGTGATGCAATTAAGCTTTTGAAAATTGAACAGTTGCACTAAGTTCCTCATGCTATTTCCAAACGGTGCACAGGGGTAACATTGTCTACGTGACTGTTGTGCATCGTTGACAGGAAAGGAGAGGAGACAGGACATTACCCTTCAATGTTCCTGCGCAAAGGTGGACTGAAGAAAGAGTCTGACACTAACAGGAATGAAACCATGAGGGGTACACCACCCCCCAGGAGGTATTCACCAAGCCAATGTCCATTATTCTGCCACAATGCCATAGTTCATGAATCACTATTCAAATGCCAACTTAGGTACATATTTAAAGAATGGAATTGAAATAGAACCCATCCATCCATCCATTATCCAAACCGCTTATCCTTACTGGGTCGCGGGGGGTCCGGAGCCTATCCCGGAAGCAAC
>JABFDZ020000042.1:9546679-9558740 GCA_019775955.2 Pollimyrus isidori
CGCAAACTGAGCCGAACTGAACCGTACCGTGCCGTGCCGAACTGAGTCGTACCACGCAGTGGAAAAGCGCCATTAGTTGGTCTCCCACCAAATTACTGGCCAGGTCCAAACTTGCTTGGCTTCAGGTTGCATACCTGGGCTGGACCCAGATGCTGATCATTCAGTCTATAGACTGGAAAGAAAGTGCTTTGCTCTTTAGCATCTCTGCACCGATGCTTAAATTTATTCTTAATTTTAGCTCACAGTAGCTGATCAGAAATAATGTCAGTATTTGTAGCTAGAAATCTTGTGTTTTCACAGATGGGACTTAATAATAGAAGTGGAAAAATGTTGACACACCACAACAAAATGCATCCTCTGCATTTAACCCATTTGTATTAGTTACCGCCTGTAGAACAGTAACTTACTGATCAGGGATTTGAACCAGTGACCATCCGATCTCACGCACACTTCCCTAACCATTAGGCTTGCATTTGTGTCAGCAGTTGTTGTTTATAATGGCTTTGTATATATTGGCAGGACTAGGAAGTTATGACATGGCCTCCCGGCCTGTGGCTGTTGCGGGGGACCTGGCTGGGGTGAGGGTGCGGCAGGTGACGTCTTACGGGGACTGTAGCCTGGCCGTGTCGCAGGATGGGGAGCTCTTCGGATGGGGAAACTCCGAGTACCTGCAGCTCTCTGCTGTTACGGAAGCAATGCAGGTAAAAGCCTCAGTGGACATTGTGGCCGCCGGGTGGCGTAGAGTTTTTTTATTCTTGTGTTTGTCCAATAATGTCTGAGTGAAATTTAAATCACTGGGCCAAGGAAATCCTTAACTTCCCTGCATATGACACAAGATTATCACTTTACTTTCCTTCCCTCCTTAACAGATCAGTACTCCACAACGCCTCCCGATGGAGGAGGTGGGCAAGGTGCAGCAGGCCGCCTGTGGGGGGACTCAGGTGGCTGTACTGAACGGTGAGATCAGGGTGGTCAGACCTGAGGCTCGAACCATGAACCAGAATCAGAATATTTATTATTCACCAAGTACCAAAGTGTACAAGGGATGCCAGTGCCAAGGGGTACAAGGGGTGCCAGTGCCAACTAGAGGTGGGAAGTTCAGATCCAGAAAGGACAAATCCAGTTCTTCCTGCTTTATGTGATATTCGGGAGAAATAGCAGAGTACGCATCAGAACTGCCTGGGATACAAACGTCATGCGTGTAACTAAACTCTTCAGCCAATAAGGGCAAAGGTGTGTTAGAAACTATGCCAGAAGGGGATTGAAACTTTATTCCTGCAAGGTGGCGTGGCGGCGTCGCACAAAGGCGGTTCCAGTTTGTGCAGCAGGGTGAAAGGTTGTACTGCATATAACCATAATGCATTGCGTCAGGATTGGAATGTGTTGCTTTAGCCTAGCTCTGTAAGCAAGTAGAACGCACCCAATGACCGGACTGGGGAAACAAACTGAAAAGCGGACTTAATACAGAGGACTAATGACAACAACCAGAAACAGCTGATGACATGGGGATCCCACACAAGGTTAACAAGGGGTCGTGGCACACAGAAGGAGAGGACAAAATGAGCAGGATAAGACAAGAAGAAGTCCCGCGTTTACAATTCTCCTCTGCTCTCTGTATTGCGCGTGGCGGAGTTCCGCTCCAATGCACGTGCATAGACTTGTGTGTACACACACAGGTGAGCACACTTCCACCAGCGGACAGAGAGCGTGCGTCAGAAAATGTCACGTCAACCACCCCCCCCCCCCACCCCAAGCTGCACACCTAGGGGAAACATTGCAGAGCGGTCCTTGTTTAGAAGGGTTACGGCCTGATAGAAGCCCTTGTGGATGTGCAGGCTGCTCCACGTCTTTAGGGCTTTCACTCCGTCGGCTGAGATGGGAGACCTTGAAATAGAGCGGCTAGGCTGAGAGCTGCTTTAAATGGACTTTTTCTTCATCCACTTACATTTAGCCCAGACTGCCTTAAATCTCACAAGTTATCCAGCTAAGCTTGAAATCCTCCTTAGCGATACAGCCCCTGGAGTTGTATTTATTTTGCATTAGGGTTTTTACTTTAGCTATGATTTTGTGCATCTGTCCGGTTTTGTGAAACCAGAATATTGCAGGTACAGATTAAGACCATGGCTCTCTGTTTTGTCTGTGTTTGTTTGATATGTCGGTCACAATAATATTGATGTTTCTTGCCTCAGACAAAGGCGAGGTGTTTGTTTGGGGCTATGGCATTCTGGGAAAAGGGCCGAATCTGTCGGAGTCCAAGATGCCAGAGATGGTCCCGCCTGCCCTGTTTGGGCGCTCGGAGTTCAACCCTTCGGTGCGAGTCACTCAGATCCGATGTGGACTACATCACTTTGCAGCTGTCACAGGTTTGTTCATTTTAAAAGCATTTGTGCCTCTTGCTTAATGCAGGGCGATAACAGGTAATATTTTTGATTGTATTGCCAAAAAAAAGATTTTGTACTGAAACCTAGTACTGACGATCAAAGCCCTAGGTTGTGAAATTGTGTGCAAGGAAATACCTTCTGAGGGATCATTATGGATTTATGTTGCCGTCTAGAAATCTATTGCTTACGGCATAACGTTTTTATTTTTACTAAACGCGTCGAAAATTACCTTTTCCGACGGTTACAAAGAATCCTTTGTGAACCTTAAGATGGAAAAAATTTGTCAAACTGGACTGCTGGTCCAGCTGTGAATAAGGTGGAGACGCCAACATGATTATCAACAGCTGTGGAGTAAATGAGACAGGTAGCATGTATGTGATGTCACCTTTGAGGGCGTTTCTTAGTGCCTCTTGCTTCCAGATGACCCCCAGGTGTGTAATACTATGGAACCACATCTATCTATACAGGCAACTTCTTTGTTTCAAACAATGAAACAGCAGTTTGGCATGAACTTGTTTGGCGAGAATGTAACTGAGCTCAAAGTGAACAAACCACATGTACATATGAGGCTGCTATGGGCCCTGAGAGGAATGTGCTTTGTTTCAGATAAAGGCGAGCTCTTTGTTTGGGGCAAGAATGTGAGAGGTTGCCTGGGAATCGGCAAGGCAGATGACCAGTTCTTTCCATGGCGGGTAAGGGTTGGATCCTGCTGAATTTTAATGTCTTCATAACGCAGAACTATTTTTAAGGCATGCCATTCCATATTTCAGGTGACTGTGCCAGGCCATGTGGTGGAGGTGGCATGTGGGGTAGATCATATGGTGGCACTGGTTAAGTCCCTGATTTGACCAGGCCCAGACATGACACCGCCCTTAAAGCCGGTATGCTAGGCACTGCCTCTGGAGCTTTCCATGAGACTGACCTCGACCTCTCTCTTGAAGCCATCCTCATGACTTCAGATGCTCTTAAGTTGCATAATGGCACGTATTGAAATGCTATACGTGACATTTTGGAAGATGCCATAGATGGCTTTTTTTTTTTTAAACAGATTCTGAAGTGGTCACAGAGGTAGAAATGGTTGAAGGGCAGGAGGGGGAATCCAGAATGGGAGAAGCTTCTGTAGGTCTCAGATACCTTTATCGCCAGCTGTTGACACATTCTTTGTTCAACAGTTGGTTGTGTGGGCTAATGTGCAGAAGCCAGTCTGTAGTAAGTTTCATGCAGTGTACTGCTTTGTTCACTAGCCTTAAAGTATGATATGAGTACAAACAAAATGCAATATTATGAATTCACGTCACTGAGATTAGTATATGTTGACATCTTATGTAGAATACTTTGACACTGATGAAAGGATACTGCATTCAGATTGACAGATTAAAGTACTTTATTTTTATTTGCCACACTTGATGTACCAATTTGTTTTTATTTCACAATTCTGATAATCTGAAAATGCAAAACGATTTAACTTTTGGTGATGGGAAGAGGTTTCAAAAGGGGGGGGGGGAGAGAATAACGCACAGACGAAATATACTTGAACACAGGCCCATGACCCGGGTGAGCCTGCAGTGAGCAGGGCACAGCATAGAAACCTTCTTAAGGGATAGTCACTTTGATCATACATTCAAAACGTAGCAGCTTTAGTTCATTAGTTCACAGCCCCCATACAGACATACCATCTTGAAATGAATTGTAGGATTAACGCTTACAGGAAGAATGTTTTGCGGTTGCAACAAAAGGGGCTGAGGAAGAGTTAACTTGGCCAAGGTTTGAATCAGATTCCTGGCTTGAAAGCTATACATTTTACCCTTGAATTCCACCATTAAATTCTAACAAACATGAAAATGATTGGAGGGTCAGGGTGCACTTCACAAGAAACCTACAGTCTGGAGGATTTAAGCCCCTTAAAAAAATAACCCATGATCCTTTATATTCCAAAAATTAGCTAAACGGCGGGACTCAAGTTGGTCGCAAACTTGCAGCTTAGTCTGTGAAGCTCAGGAACATCAGGCAATGGGTGAATTTGCATAACGTCCACTGAGCAGCATCCTTTATGTTCCAATTCTCAACCTGTTAATGTCATCAAAACTATGGGGGAACCAACAGCTTCAAACAGCCATTCAACCTGTGTTCTACTTGCCCCAAAGTAAATGAGAAATGCCAGCCGCGGTCTTACTGCTCAGACTGTCACAGTCACCTCATGCACCGTGACTGTTCACACCACCACATTCTAGCTCACTGTAAACTTAACGTCACATTATTCTGGGAAACATGTAAAACAGACCTCAAGTCCTGCTTTAGCTTAATAAAAGGATCAATGTTTTAGAAGCAAAACAAGCACGTGAAGAGCAGCCACTCATTGTATGTCCTCAGTGCTACAGAAGGATTAGCGCCATCTTCACCATCCGTGGCTCATCTAGCTCTGCACTTGGCTTGGAGGGGAAAAAGTGGGTGAACCTACTTGCCACCCACAAATGAAACCGGATCGTCCCGGAAATTCAGCACTACCAGATAACGGTGGATTACCGCTGCAGTTAATGTGGATGTAAAACCAAAAGTTCATGTTATGAATTCAAACTAATTTCCATTTTCAAGTTGACTCATGGGGACTATGATCCATCCATCCCAATCTTGGGAACATTAACTCAGCACAGTCTGAAGCCATTTGATTATTTAGTGCAAAAAAAGTTGCACTGGAAGTGAGTCAGAGGCAAATATAGTGTCATGTACAAAAAAGACTTGAGGCCGCCTGAACCATGGTGTCACTTAATAGTGGCAAGACAGTGGGCCGTGTGTCAGTTTTCACCTGCTTCAGTACGAGTACATGAACTCTGTGCCGGGGAAAAAAAAAAAAAACTCAACTTCTACATATAACCCACAAAAAATAAAGTATGAACTACAATTGTTTTATCAACAAGGTACGCATGCTTCATTCAAAGAAGGGTATTTTCACTCCAGTTTAGGTTTTGGTGTCAGAAAAGTTACATAACATACCCAGAAAAACAACAGAACATCACAAGGCAAAGAAGCCAGGGGGGTCCAAAACAACAACCTGTGCTATTCCAGAACAATCTCTCGAAAGTTTGTTTACCTTTTTCTAAAAAGGGTAACGAAACCACTCATTTAACTCATCGGGGCTACAGAGATGAACTTAAATGTTCAGTGGCAGAAAGTATGACAGAGAAAGCTAAGCACGCTACACAAGCTGAACAAGTGTGAGAATACTAAGTAAAAATTAACCCCATCCTACATTAAAAGTACCTCATCGCCCTAAAAACATTGTGTGCAAAACAAACGCGGCAAGACGGGAGACTGGGGTGAAATGGATTCCCAAAATGAAATGCACTTCAAGCTCAAAACATTTTTTTTTTCTTTTCAATCCTTGGGATAAACGTCACCCATGAATCTAACACTGATGTAAATGGCTTCCTAGAACAATTGGGTTTGGTGTAGAGAAATGCCCCAACCAATCCAACGAGAAGAAAAACAACCCAACAATCCTTGTCTCATGAGCTACCTTCCTGGACACCAAATTATGCTTAGTTTTCACATTAGCAGCTCCATGGGACCTTAAAGTGCAGACCAGGGGGGGTTTAAGGCCTAAAAACAGGGACAATGTTGCATAATGTACCCGACGTTCCACATCATCCCACCGCCACTGATAATCTGACTGACAACGTCTCTATCCCTATCCCTCCAATACTGGAACAGCTGGTTTGGTAAGAATCGAAGTGAGGTGTGGGGTTCTTTTGTTTGTTTTTCAACAAAAAATTTCTTTGATATTAATGGAAGAGAAAGCAACGCCTCTGGGGGGGTAGGTGGTGAAAAGACAGCAGACGGCAGTTGTGCAAGACCTGCTGCGAGTGAGCGAGTCTCATGACTGCGACCAAGGTCTACACAACCATCAGCGAAGCAGAGAGCTCCAAGCAGACTGAACGCCGACCAATACTGTTGTGCTTGCCGTCAGTTTTCAGTTTGCACACTGAAAGGACTCAACTTAATCCCCAGTCAGCTAAAAATACACACAATGAAAGTACTGAATAGACAATTCACTGGTCTGATAAATAACCTCGTTGGCAAAAAAAAAAAATGATGCAATTTGTATTGAATGTCCAATAGCCACCTTCAGATATAGCTTAAATAACTACAACATATTGCTGAAACAAGATTGCATACTTTGTGGAAAGGAACTATTGTATTAACAAATCCCACACTATAGTAATCAATCACTGTACAGTGAACGCAAACAAATCCATATACTGTAAGACAGCTTATTCAATGTTGAGAGGCCAAACCGCACCATGGTAAATACCACCACCTTATTCTCTCCTATAGTTGCACCATTAAACAGCTTTAGGCATCGGTTTAGGCTCAAAGCATCATGGCACTGTATGCAAGGGGAGATTCAAAAACAAAATAACACTAAACATACAAACCATGCCAGAGGCTCTTTGTGCAGAGTCGTTTTCCTTAAGATAATGCAAGACTAGTTACGACAGTTGTTGATGCATGAACAGGTTAGATTGGCAAATAAAAGCGACACGGGCAGCGGGGGCGAAATGGGGTGACGGGGGCAACAAGGGGATAGCCAAAAAAACGTTGTATGAGCTGGCATCAGATCTAGGGATTGGGGCTTAGCAGATCCTGCTGGCATGGTCACAAAAGAAGATGGGAGATGCTCTATGATCACCACAGAACTAGACCTACGGGGTGGGGGTGTTGGCACAGTCTTTGAGAACAGAACACAGAATATTTGGGCTCATTGCAGACTAAGAGTCCCCCCCCCTCCACAGGTAAGCTCTTGGCACTTTTGAGTTTGACATTATCTGAAGGTAACTTGACGTGTCAGCGAGGAGGCGAGACACCAGTCCCACAGCTCCGCCCTTCACTGTCCTGTGCTGTCATTGGTCCGCAAAGCTCCAATCACACTCTGGATATTCTCTTCGGGGACCTGGTAAAGGAACGGGGTGGGGAGTGGGCGCATTAGTTAGGGAACACGAACCATCTACAACCAGCGTCAGCTATAGAAATTAATGACGTCGTCCGCACTAACAGGATCTGTGCACTACTCACTGAAAGATGATAAATATTGTGTTGCCACTTCAGTTAACAGCTTATAATACAGCAGCACTGCTTGGGTCCTGAATGTGGCGTTGAAGCTCCACCAATTACCCGCACTGCCAACCCTCCATCTCACCACACTGCAGGTCACATGGTGCGCCGCATAGCAAAGAGCCGACGCACCACTGCCAAGCTGAACCACATGGCAAACGATTACCTTTTTTTTTTTTTCCTCCTGCTAGTGCTGAAACTTTTGTTACAGCTCAGATTTGTGAACTTAAGTCTGCAGAGCCCTGCATAAGCACATTTAGCTGGCTTAGCCAATTTGAGCACTCAAGAATTCTCCTAATACTTTACTCTGCCTAATGGTCTATTTCTGAGGGTAATTACACAAAATGAATTTTATAAAGAAAAAAATCCCTCTGATAGAATGTACCGGATTTGCCAAAACTGGTGTTAATGGGAGAAGCAGCAGTTTAGTCTAGGGCTGTGTGACTACTTTGTAGCCCCAGAACCAAACTCAAATACTGATTAGCCTTAAATGACAGTGCTTTAGGGTTTGCGGGGGGGGGGGCATGTATTCATCTGAAGCCCCAAGATGGAACTTTTCAGGATCCAAAGGAAAGGCTTTGTTCAGGCGAGGGAAAACTCACCAAAGCGTGGTCGAATTTAAAGGTACTGATGTAATATGCTGGAATGTCGGCAGTAGCCAGAGGTTCCGATATTTGAGCCACGATGCCGCACTCATCTGTCAGCACCAAAAGCAAGAGTGGGAAGAGTTGCAGCCACGTGTGGACAGAGAGCAAAACACACAAAAACTATTCAGATTTGACATCTATGTAGCAGATGCTTTAAATCCGACAGAAATTGCAACAGAGAAGGCAGAGCTCTTAGCCGCAGTTGAAATTAAGGGCCCAAGGCAAAAAAAAAAATCACACTGCTGACCACTGGATTTTGAACCAGCGACCTTCTGATCCTAACCAACCAAGTCAAATAACGCTCCGCCCAATAAACATTTAAGAAAACAAAAACAGAACATTACTTATACACATTCCAACACTAGGTCTCCACAGTCCCTTTGCACAGCTGGACAGAGGACAATCTGATTATTTGTTCTTCTGCAGTAGCGGCTAACTATAGATAAAGAAAAAATATCCACACAGGTAAGACTCACCAAATCCGAGCGGCTGCCCTCCGATGCGAACCATCTTCCATAGCTCTCCTGAGGCACTGGTGAAGAGGACGTTGTTGGGAAACCTGCCGCATCACAAAGTGACAGGTTGGGGACAAACGTTTAAACTGATTCTCAGCAGCCCTCAAATTATGGCGGCCATTCTTAGTCGTCTATGGACATTCTGCATATTCCTTATATCTTTTTGTTTCCCAATGCGGTTCTTGGGGTCCTGCAGCCACAGTCCACGTTTCTGCTTCCTCTCAGCTCCCTAGCTAAAACGTGGACTGTCTGCAGGCCACCTAGGACCGGATCGGGAAACAAAAAGATATAAGGAATATGCAGAATGTCCATTCAATCTACAGGTCATGTAAGCTACAGGTCAGAAAAGAATATAAAGAAGAAAACGCCACCTTCGGGTCATCTGCTCATCCATGACCAGAGAGATGTAGCCTTCAATCAGGGAGAAGGAGAAGAAGCGAATGTGCCCAGAATCATCACTGGCTCCTGCAGACTCCTTAACTCTAAAGTGTCAAAGAATGGAATCAGTTGTTATAACCACAAATGAGTGTTTTTCTACTAAGATGGAACTTTAGCTATACATGTCAGCACATGGAGGGACACTTACCCACTGGAATAGAACATGACATCCATTAGCAGAGTGGCCACAGAAGGCAGGGTATCGGGGTTCAGGCTGGTCACACAGAACATGTTGCTGGGGCTGGACAGGGGGTGAATGATTGGGCGCTGGACTGGAGACAAGACACCATGATTGGGGGCTTAGAAAATGCACAGTGCCAAGAGCGACTGACGGAAGTTGCCGGAGTGGAATTCAAGATGCTCACACCGAATCAGAAAATGAAACTTGGTTAAACCAATGCTCTGCAAGTAGAGCGTTCTATTAACAACTGAAGGTTCAAACCAGAGGGAGTTAAAGAACTGTGACCCCTCCCTCTAGCGCAAGTCAATTTGGATAAAAAATGTTAAATGAATAACAAGTGTTTCATAGTTCAGGCTAAAACTGAGCAAAGTCAATATCAGGGCTGCCCAGAGTTTAGGTACAAACAGCCCTGATATGAAACACTTGATACAGATAAATCAGGCCCTTTGGTATCATTTCAGTATTAAAGTCAGCTATATTGAAGCTAAGGTGGTTCTGATACTGAGATACTACTGAAGTGACCGATTCTCTGTAACAGGCACGTTGGATTTGGGTGGCACCCAAGCTCTGCAGGGGGGTAGATCTGCAGGAGCAGGGTTGGGCAGCCCTGGTCTATATGACCTGTTGGTCAGTTTGCCAGGACACATACTGCATAGGTATGGGAAGTACAACTATTATGTTGATCAATGATACATGACGCACGCGTTATGAACTTGGCCCTACCCAATTTCGGCTTTACAAAGCCATTGGTGACCCCCAGGCTGTTGACGGCAACAGTCTCGCCGTTCACCACACGCAGAAGGGTGAACTCGGAGGACAGGGTGTGCATGACCATCGGCAGGTCTCTCTCTCTCACCTGCAGAAGCAAGATTGGAGGAATGCAGAAGAGCTTAAGATCCCGTTCGATGAGGGACGTAGCCGACTCACTTACCCCATAGAACAAAGTTAATCATTTTAACATGCTTTGATGCTGTTACATCTTTCAGATAAAGGTGGTACACAACAATGATGCTGGTAGAGTAGACACAGGAGTACAAAGGCAACTAGCCTCATATTCTGGAATAAATGTGCACACCAGCCCAAGGTGACACGGCACAGAATTAGCAGAGCAAAAAAAAAAAAAAAGATTCTAAATAAATGCTGGATCACATTACAAACATCTAAGAAAATTTTACTGGTGTAATACATTTGGTAAAATCATACATGGCTTACACCAAGAACAAACATGTGTACTTCAAATGCATTTAACTATTCCTAATTTGGCCTTGTGAGGGCCATTACCAGCCTAAAAATGTTAAAGCTCATGACGGAAACTGATGCGTAATAAAACAAACAAGGGACAAGGTGAGAAAAGTTCTGATCCTGGAGCGTATTAATTGTATATTTGTGGAGACATTCAGCTGCGGTGGATGTGCGTGGACATGCGAGATTGTGGTGGGGGGGGGGGATCTCATGACCCCTGCCTTTATCCTGCTTGTAATCGGATACCACAAAGCAGGTTGTTTGCTTGGTTTCTTTGAAGCTTGTGATTGTTTTCTGACCAAGAGCAGCTGGTGTGGGACATAGTCGCCCAATGTATGTCACAGCAAATTCCACCAAGAAGCTAACCCTCCTTATGTAACTGGGGCCAGATTGCAGTCGGCTTCCATTTCTCCACCGTGAACAGGACCTGGTTTATCACCATCCCAGTTCCTCTGGAAACCTTACTCACTGCCCTTGAGACAGGCTGCAGGATAGGAAACCATTAGCTTGATTAAGGAATTGCTTGTGCAAAGGGTCATGTATTAAAGTTTGAAAGCCTAACAGAATAATGGAAACATCTGGTACAGTTTAGCTCAGATGGAAGTATATTTTAAGCTGATGCAGTGTGCAGGGCGACAAGTCATTCAAGCAGAGTTCGATAACACAAGATACACATTTGGTGCTGATGAAATTCCCTTTTTTTGGCCCCTTTCCGTAGATGTGCAAATGAAAACGGCCCTTCCAGAAACACACAGGTGACACACGCAAAGGACATTTCAGCGAGGAATCGGAGAAGAGAGTCGGACTCTGAGTAACTAAACAGGAGCAGAGCTTCTCAAATTGATCCCAGCCCTGAAACTGACATGTGATAAATCAGAGTCGAAGTAGGGCAGTAAGCGCGTATCTACAGAAAGGAGCCAAAAGTGTGCAACAGAACAATATCGATTACTTAGACTGTAAAGGGTTAAACTGTTTAACAAAGGAATCGATAAAGGGGGAGAAAAAAAAAACACTTCTGTTGTGATAAGATCAATACTCCATCACATAAATGTACTTAGCACCACTTGTTAAATAAAAAACTATGAAGTGAGTGAAGCCATGGAGTGAGACGACTATTAGGACATTTGAGGTCCGTCACCTTTGGCACAAACGAGTGAAACATTAGTTTCTCCGTTGGTTTGGCTCATTTCTTGAAACAGAAATTACATTCTTAAAACTATAATTTGGCCAAACAGTCTTACAGTTCTGGGCAACATTACAGCTCACTAGCAAAAGTCCATATCTCTCCCAAAACTGTTCGCACATGCTTTAAAACTAGTTTCCTTCCCCATATAAAGAGTCAGTACCATCAAAATGTCAAAGATCTTTCTCAATTGCTTTGGCTCATTTGCGTTCACTTGGTGCTTTTGCCAAAATAACCTGGATGGTTCAGCGCAACACCATGGATCACCTCCAAAAGCTCGTCTCTCTCCCAAAACAGTTTACTCATGAGTCAAAACTAAATTCCTCTCTCATACAAGTAGTCAGTGCCACCAAAATGCATTGTCT
>JABFDZ020000042.1:9561174-9576057 GCA_019775955.2 Pollimyrus isidori
GCGCTTTTGGGGTTTGCCGATCAAGTTATTTTTAGCCAATATCGGCCGATCATGATCGGTGGCCGATCAATCGGAGCATCACTACACGAGTCCCAAAATTCTTCTGGCGGCTGGACGCGTCCTGTGCACTTCTGCATCTCTGTGGAACACAGGAGCACGCAAAACCGACTGCATCATCCGTGTCTTAAGAACGCTGCAGTAAAAATATCACTGGGCAAATCATGATAGGAAACTTGGCCGACAAAACGACCAGGTCAAAACTACAATGCAGGTATTTTCATTCCACGCAATTAAAATTAAGACGGCGGATGTTGCTCATAAAATCCAAAGCAGCGCAGAATCGTGGTAAAAAAAGGGGCCTTTATTCATGATACGGCTCATCCAGCCACACACTTTTCATTTCAGGGCAACCACGTAAAGTGGGGACTCTTGGCAGCTTTAAATCTCTATTTTCCCAATACTGCTGTGCTTTACTTTGAGTCACTGCCCACGTGTTCCACATATTGTGTTCGTTATGCCGATTTTTTTTCCCCTTCCTGAGATTTCAGTAACATTTTGCAGAACAGGTTTTAGCAATAGCCAAACATGGACGTGACGAAGGTAAGATGCAAAGACGGCTCATGCAAAAACAGCCTTTAAAAAAAAGTTAACGGCAATGAAATTGATCCCACAGACATCAATACCTTACTTTTAATGTACAGCTTGTCGTCGGTTAAAAAAAAAAACCAAAACAATTAGACAGGAAAGTAATATATAAATATATTTCTTTACCCACATTTCAATCCAGTCCCTCAACCAAGTGGCTTAGTAAACAGGTACAAGATACCCAAGTGGAGTTTATAAATTAGTCGCACAGGTTCAAACAGACATAGGGTCTGTTTCACGAAGCTGGATTTCTTGTTTAGTCAGATAACTTGGCAGATTTAAGGTAGGCTGGACTACACTGGACTTTATCATTGCCAACTTAGATTTAAGGTAGTCTGGGCTAAATGTAACAAGTTATCCGGCTAAGCAAGAAATCCTGCTTCATGAAGCAGGGCTCAGAAGGCTGAGGAACCCTGCCAACATCCAACACACATAATGGATGGACCAGAATGATCTTTGCTAAAGCAACTAACCAGAGAAAAATTTTGATACTGGTATGCGAGAACAATTTGCCTTTTCACTATTACAGAGCCACAATCCACTTCCGCTACCAACTTCAATTAACACTGGCTGTTCTTGGCTTGAAAATAATTATTATTGGGTTGTTTCAGCAAATCTACAAAAAAAAAATATGGGTCACTGGCTATATTTGTTTTATTTCCACATCAATTTAGGTGAAAAAAACTGTCCAAAAATCTAATTTCTGTGCCATCTAGGAAAATTTTCAAATCTTGGGTTTACAAGAGGCAGACAACTAATAGGGATAAGCTTTGTTTAAGTACCCTGGGATATTTGGGCAAGCTGGCAAAGCACTAAAACATCTGACAAGGATAAACCACATCCAAAAGTAAGTCAAATAAAATCTAACAGATTCTCCCTTTTACATGAATTTAAACTATTTAAAACCTTCTATTCACAGAAAGCATGTATAATGTCATCCACCCTTAAATTGGTGTGTGTTCTCATCTCAAGTAAAATAACATTTTCAAAAATGTTACCGTTTAGAGCAACACTTATTTAGCTAGTTAGCATGTGGTTGCTGCAAGTCAGTGTAACGTGTAGCTGACAAATGTCAGACCAGTTAGACTTAATTATGACTGCGTCGTTAGGAACATGCCAACCTAGTAAATTTTACATGTAGATTACACATTAACTGCATGAACTATAAATAGTTGGAGGAAAACTAAATGATTTTGGTTGAGATACATGCCTCATGATAGGTGATGCAATTCCTGCAAAAATTTGGTCATGTTCTATCACGACAGCTGACAACTGAAATGTCAGCCGATTGTTACAGGTGCTAAAATAAACTTCAGAGTGCAACTTCACAATTTAAGGATTAAGACAGGGAACCAGGTGACTTGTTTCGCCCCAATTTTTTTTTCCAAATGCGAGTCCTTTGGCACAACAGCCACAACGGCAGGTAAAAATCACATTTCCATTACACACCATGAAAAGGTACAAACGCCAGCAACTGATCCTGCAGCCCTTCCTAACCAGGTTAAGCATCTGCAATCATTTAAATATCTCAACAAATATGCAGAACTTCTGTTTTTATTGTGGAAGGCCAGGTTCAGCATTAGACCTTCATACACCTCTCTCTTGCACCAGATGTGACACCCTCCACCCACACACAAGTAGTCCGTTTCTACCCTTGAGTCTTCAAATAAACAAATCAGAGTGAGTCAGCAGAGGCACAATATAAGTCAACCAGTGTTTTATAATGCAACGGATCTTTCGAGCAATCAGTCCGAATGTGTGGACAGAACTCTTCCCATGATTGTTCACATTCCATAAGGATGTGAAACACTTTCCATACAGCGACTGAGTTCAGCTATTTCAAGCACCCCCAAGTCCTAAAAAAAATAAACCTTAATTTCTGGTCCAACAACTGAAGAAAACCCAAGTACCATACCGTGACTTAAACAAGCCACGTGTATATTTTTTACCTTTCAAGATAAGGAAATGACCAGCTTAAAGAACAGACGAGTGCAGGCCTAGATGAAAGTATAACTGAAGATACCAGGAAGGTAAAATACATTTCTAATTTTACTTGTCAAAACTAAAGACAAACAAGGATATCAAACTTACCACCCAAGAAACATCTAATTTGAAAGCAAACTACTGACATCTTGCTATTGGAAATATGAACGCCAAATTAGAGACAGCACTCTACTCTTAGACGCTGGCATTAAATGTGGTTGGAAATGATAAATGTATTTATCATTGAGACAGGTCAGAAATTTTTATCAGTGCTGATGCTGCTTTTGTGCGCTTTGGAGACTGACAACACTCAAAACGAAAGCTCCCGAGATAGGCAGTGGCAGCAACCTGGCTGCCAAACACCCTCATACTTAAATACCCGGCCCACACCGTCCTGACGTTAGCAAGCAGGTTATAATTCCAATACTTAAGACCAAAAGGCTTAAAGAAAAAGAAAGCGAGTCTGCATTTAAAAATGCTAAAAACGTGGGTGACGTTTATAACAGTCAGTTAAGACTATTCGCCACATTACAGTTTCAAGTACCTCATACCTGCATTGAATTTCGCTAAAAATCCTGCCAAGGTTTTCATGCGACATTTTAAAAATTTCCCTACACAACTCCTGAAAAAACATGACTGATATATTCTACAACATTCAGTTAAAAAGTTGGCTAAAAAGGCAGTAAAATATTGGCCCTTTTGGGGGGAATACACACGCCCGGGTTAATTAAGGCGGTCGTTTATCAGTCCGCACGCCCCGATTTACCAAACACGTTCAGCGGTAACAAATAACATCACGGCTGGGGGAAAAAAACATGCCGAACTGAAACATTCTGACAATCGGGGTTTTTCCAACAAGACCCTAAAATACATCAACCACGTACACTGACAATATTCGAAATAGTACTTTAATAAAAGAGAGACAAATGTTTAAAATACGAAATGCGATTACGCCGTCAGGCCAGCGAGACATTTCTGCGCCGTGGAAGAGCGTCTGCCTTCGGGACGCACTCCACTCATCACCCTAATTTTTCATCGACTGCAACGGCAGGGAAGCAAAGTTTTCCCCGACATGTAAGGTCTTTTAAGTTGGCCCCAGAATCAGGCCTATACGGACGGGACTGGTTCACGGAGCCGCTGCAGGGGGGGGGGATACTTTGTGCAACAGAGACGACAAACGCAAAGAAGCAGCGGTGTTAGTTTGCCCGTGAGAGGCGGCAAAGGAGATCGGCTGGATCTACACGGACTGCAATTTGCTACACCGCCGACTGTATGCTTTCTGCATCTTGGAGTGAGACGTAGAAGCCGGTTCAAGTTTAATTTAACACCGCCCCCTTTGTCGGCCGTACCGCTGTACGCACACTTCCCTCGCGTCGAATATTTTGCACAAAATCTCCAAAAAACAAAGGTATTTGGAAACAACGCAACAACAAATTAATAAAAATGTAGCGGACGATTTACTTTTGGGCGTCTCGTTTTCACGCAACAGCGACACAGCATGCAATACAACTGCAATGAGAATAACTTGACTAATTAACAGAACATGGTTGCAGATTTAGAAAACATACATTTAAAAAACAATAACGGTATAAGAGAAACGCAACGTGCAGTTTCTTGCTCTATTGCGTTTCTTAAATTACTACGGACTTGCATTGTTCGTAGCTAGCTACTTACCTTGTTTTACTAGGCAAGAAGGCGAGTTTAATTAATCCGTGAGTGCAAATCTGAATACCTTCCTTTGCTATACTTGCTACTTTCAAGCTGTGTTCTAAAATATGCAACTCCATCTTTTACGTCTTCTCATTTGCAGATTATCTAAAAATACATATTTATCCTTCCTTTAAAATAATAAATAAATAAATAGAAAAGGAGCTTTAAAACCTTTAAACGAAGCAGGCAGCAGGTTGAAGAGAGGGGAAAAGGAAAGTTATCCGATGAGACGAGTAGAAGACAGAAGAGCAGAGTGAAATAAAACAAACCACAATGAGGTAAATGGGGAGGGTGAGAAGAGAAAGACTGGTGGTCCCCGTGTTTTCTCTCCGACAGGGATTGGAATAGTCCAGCAGCTGGTATCAGTGAAACAAACAACTTGCCACTCAAACGAAGGGGAGGACCAGTGGAGGGCGTCCCATGCGTCAAGTGCATGATGGGACTTGTAGTTCATTCACATTAACTTTGTGGCGTTCCAAAGTAACCCAGATTTTAAAAAGAGCAGTGTTTTAAGCACCTCGCAGAAATGTTGCTCATCTAAAATAAAATGAGCTCAGCAAACACAGTTTTTATATTTAACAAAATCATATCGGTTTCGAATCATAAACTACAACACTGCAAATAATGTTTTGAATAAAGCATATTTCCTTTCGAAATCTTAGTGTCTTAACGCACAAATAGTGGAGTACCTCATTAAAAAGATAAATAAAAATTAACTCGCCAGATGTATGTGGCTGTCAAAGATCAAACCAATCGTAATAAATCAACTACCTTTAATTCAATCACACTATAAGTGGCACTTTATCGAAGATTCGTTTGAAATGCAAAAGAAAAAAAAAAAGTGACGCAATTATATGTTAAGGCCTGAGTATAGATGGACCTACACATATGTGGAGCCCTTCTGTGATACACTGAAATGTGTTAATCATGTGTTAATCACTTTCCTAATTTCATCAGGTGAGACAGTGATAAGCACACTTTGTCCCCGGGAACAGCTAAGCCAGACGTCACTGTCTGCTATGAAATAACGTCATAAGATATGAATAATTCAGGACAAACGTCCCTCAGTCACTGTAGCCATGAAAGGCCCAAATTATGTGGCGACCAAGTGCCACAGTGTGAAAAGAGAGGAAACTTATTTTATCACCACAAGTACAAGGGCTAGAGTCTGAACTTTTGCAATGCAAAATCTTAAAAGATTTTCAATATTCATCACATTGCAATAATAATGCAAAAGTCAATATCCATGAATACATGGATTACGACTAAATATTTTAGTATGTTATACAGCCATATCCTGATAACTAATCCGTTAATCACAATAGTTATGTAATATACTATATCGTTAAATACAAGGAAATATCACAACCCTATGTAAAACATCTGAGATCAAAGTATTTCAAGGTTAAATGGTTAAGGGTCAAAACCAGGCCAATGCAGAGTGAATATTACAAATGCTTTTCCCATTAGCAGTAGCATTTAGATGCTCCTACTAAAGACATTGTCCTTAAATGCAGTTTCCACAGGTGGTTGTAAGGAGATACCTGCCTAGGCAACTTTTGAGATGCAAATTCCAGCATTGCATAAAGCTATGAAGGTGATATATAGCCTGTAGTTTCATCACCTAGTTGTTCAAAAATACATTGCAACTCTTAACAGAATTATTTTAAATGTACACATGGCAACACCTTGTTCTCCATCTCCTGCAGGCATCAGTTTAATTATTCACAAGTGATGACTCTGGGTAACCAAGGCAGGCAACCATAAAACAAGCAGCCTTTTGTATGGAGAGATAAGATCGTCAAGCACTGTGATCTCAGAGGAGCTTTTCGAACACAAAAATAAACACCACCTGAGGTCCTAACGGGTACTCTTGTCAGTGCTGACTCTGCCAGCAACACTACTTGGAATATTGAGTGTGCTTCAAATATTCTTTAAATCTTGTAAGAAAAAAAAATCTGGACTTTGTGGCTCTGCACAGTTGCAAGAGGCAGTTTATAAGACCTTGGGTTAACGCACAAAATTGTTTTGCAGTAGTGGTTGTTTCCGCAATGATTTCACAAAAGTTTGTAGCTTTCAGCTGCAGTTAACAGTATGAGCCCCCAATGTGACCATCCCTCTCATTTACAATTTAGCTATAGGATGGCTCTTGACCCAAAGAGCCAATGAGAGCCTGTCACTACATTGGCTTCATACAAAGAAATGCAGAAAGGAACATAAGGCAAATTAAGCTTCTCACACACACTTGAATCTCAATCTTTAAACTCCATTACAATAAAGTGAACTGAAGTTGATATTAGCTCAGAGGCTGGTCAGTCACACCCAATGAAAACCGCTTGACAGTGTAAAGTGGTACAGTTCAGTGAAGGAAAACGGGACTTTATTTCACTTTTAATGAACAAAGTTACAGGCATTATTAAAAGCAGTCAATTACAGATTTAAAAAGGTGCACGAACAGTTCTCTGTATCACACAGGGTCACCATGCTAAATTCGTAATAGCACAACCTACTAAACTGTAATACAAATTTCTAAAAGGATGAGTCAAAATAAAAATAGGCCCAGGGCAGCAGACAACCTGACCAAAGTGCAGCATGGCAAAGATTTTAGCGACGCTGCAGTTCCATAAGCTTGGCACATCTCCAGCCAGGAGGAAGTTTTGGTTGCCGACTGACCCCCATGGCCCTATTGCATAAAACAACGGGGCTTTGATCAGCTGTTAATTGATAAACCAGATTAAGAAAAAAAAGTGCTACAAAACACATCTAGCAACAGTTTATCAAAGGTCAGTAAGAAACCACAATGAAATGTAGCCCATGTGACATCAAAGACTCACTTCCAGAATCTATATCAGGTCCTTGTGGGCAGTGAATGTTGGATCATAGCGTAAGACATTGCCAGCAGAACAGCCTGGCTATGCCTCTTTGAAGTGATCCCTGAATTGTGGTCGGTCCACTTACCATTCCTCAGTCTTTGTGCACAGAGCAACCCTATATTAGAGGAGAAAACAATTAATACAGGAGTTTCCTCGAACAGTTTCTTCTGCATAAAAAAAAAAAAGGAAATGTTTCCAGAGTGTCACATCAGACGTGAAACACCTGGAGGGGTTCACTTTTTGGTCATGTCCACAGCAGACCAGGAACCAGCCATCCTAGTAGCCTTGGTATATGACCAAATGTACACGAATAATGAAGAGGACGGACGACCACAATCATACCCACCCTATGAAATGGGTCAGGCATCCTGCCAGGCTTGTGGGCTGGACAATGAAACAGACACCTGGCATTACACCATAAGGTACTAGCATGCTGTAGGGCCTCCTTTTGCAGGCAATGAAGCATGTTCTTCTTGGGAACGACAGATACAGGCCCAGCACAGAGGACTGAGGTTTTCAGCAAGTCCTCTTGCAGGTCAGTGGCCAGGTCACCATGTGATGGGAGGGAAACCTTTCCGACTCCCTTCTCCGAAACACCCCAAAGCGGCTCAATAACATCAGACCTGCAGACCGCAGGCCAGGGGAGACACTAGCCAACCCCATCAAGCTACTCTGGCACCACTCATGCCGTGTGTATCGGCACATCCTGACACACAGCACCACCGAAACCGGTGTCCAGCACTGGCATGAGTGACCAGAGGATTGGCCATCACAGGGTGGCCATGACTGACCCTGTGGAGCTCCCAAACAGCTGTGGCAGAAGCAGGAGACGAGGTGCACGGTAAACTCTGCAGAGAGTTGGGTAGCCGTGGTTGTGTTTTTCCACACGAATCTAGGTTAGTACCCAGACAGCTTCCTATTGAGTCCACAGTCACCGCTGTCGGACAGTGTTTGTGGTAGTATGCTGACAGCCCAGCATACTGTGGCTCTCAATATACCCAAAAGATTTAACACGCACCAACAATCTGCCTTTTTTCGGACTCTTGCGCGTCCGTCATGCTGTGCAGACTAATACCAGCTATTGCTCTGCTAATTCAACCTTCATCAGCTCGTACTGATGGAATTAATCTGGGAAGACTGGCTACCAGGGCACATTAGATACTTTATTAAACCATGTGGGGAAGTTGTCTTCACGCCACCCTCAACTTGCTCTTTGTAGGAGTGAGACGTCTGTGAAGGGCGGCCACCCATACTGGCACCCAGGGAGCTGGGGGTTAAGGGCCCACAGACGTGCTAAGGCTGGGTTTGAACCTGCAACCTTGTGATTATAGACACACAGGCTTAGGCCACTGAGCCACACGCTGCCCATATAGACATAATGCCTCAAACAATTGGCTTGTGTCAGTTTCATTGTCCAAACACCTGAAAGAATTCTTCAAGACCTATAGATTTAAAGGAAAAGAAAACATTAACACTTGTAGTATCTTCCAGCACAGTGTCACTTCATAACGGCATGTCAAGCATGTACACATTACTGTGAAGTGACAGAGTTGCAAAAAAAAAAACCAAAAAACAAATGTTTCAGCACAAATACCAGGACTCCAAGCACAGGGGAGCATGAAGACCAACGATGCCACATGCTCAGCTTTCTGTCGCACTGTTTTATGAACAGCCCAGCCTGGATTCAGCTAGCTGCAGATACCATACAGTGCTTTCAAAATCAGTGATGCATGGACTATTTGCAAATTACACCTACAAGGTTACAGTGAGGCTCACATGAACCCTACTAGCAACTCAAGCATACATGCAGAACATTTCACAGAAGCCTTATGCTCACCCATAAACAGGAAATGCTCAACCATTGCTGAATGATCCTTCTCCCTCACGAGGTTCTGGAAAACAAGAGAGTTGCGTTCAAAAAGATGCAACTGGTCTCAGCACAATTACGTAATCTCCATGCCCACGTATGGAGTTCTACAATGCCCAAAGCAAAATTCCTTACAAAAAGTATAAAGAGGAAACCAGCTGGTTGCAGATAACAATATTGCCCATAGGGATTAAATATCCAAAATAACATGGCATTAAAATACTTGTTCTGCACTTTTATCCCACAGAGCTAACGGTAATAACTCTGAGGGTAAAGCGAAACTGCAGGTTTTTCTGCGAGGCATTTCCAACGACAAGGTCTCATAATGTGGAGCCTATCGGGATAGACCTCAGAATCACTGGAAGTTACTACAATCATATTAAAACATAAATAAAAAAACAAAACATACCAAACAGTCACGTGAACTTCATTCAGGAAACCATTTGGACAGCTAGAGGGAAAAAAAAACCTGACAATCAACCTTCATTTTGCACATGCAGAAGACATCATATGCGAGCAACGTCCACGTTCAGAGAGAATTAGTTCATCCAGATTTCAGAGCAGTTGAACATTTCAGCAATCATCATTACAGACAGGATCAAATATATACATATGCACACAGAAATAAGTCTTCATACCTGATAAATCTCCAACTTGTACCTTCCTGATGGAAAATAAAAAGTTAATAAAAAGGTGCAGCTTAAATACAGCAACACAAAATGTTTTAAAACAACTTTTAAATGTCCACCCTGAAATGTAACACTGCTGTTGGGTAAGCACAACAGTGGGTTGCAGTGGGCAGTATTTATATCAGCACATCAACAGTATATCGGCCCACGGTCACTGAGGCTTTGACTGATGACGTGCAGTGTCATTTTATAACATCGTTGCTCAATACCACATGCATAATAGATACCTGCGCTCCGGATGTGTGGTCTCTGGTGCCACCAAAGCATCGTATTTCGCTTCAGAATTTGCATCTGCGAGAGACTGAGGAGCGGGAAAAAAAAACGTTAATATGCGCGCAATCATGCCGGCCTGTCAACAAATTTGACACGCCTGACAATCCCAGGTTTTAATAATAAAGCTGACATCCGTTGACGCATGCGCGCTGACCAAACTTCCGATGGGCAGGAAAGCGGAAGTGGTTATGAAGCGGAGATTGTAAAAAAAAAAAAAAAAACCCGTAATTGATATCACGCACATTAAATGCACGTTCACTTTGAAGTTTACAACCCGAACTGCATGCAACGTACAAAAAGATTGGGAAAAGAGCGTGCAAAGCGCTCCCTATCACGAGGAAACCGCGAGTCAGAATAGAACACCCGTTTAGAAACACGTGGTCAGCCAAGAAGACAGCCAAGCCAGAAGAACAGCCATATTGTCGACCACGTTCATCCTCAAACATTTACCTGTGTTCTAACCGGATTTTATTATGTTTCAGGCATCATTGTCACCACATTAGCCGGTGTTCCATAGTGGCGAAAGCAGTTCCTGAGATTTGTTTAGCCATGGGGAATAACGGATTTACCCACGAAGCATGGTAACCCCTTTAGACTTCACCTCATGGCACGAGCGGAAAGCCCAGTCAGCCTTTGAAGGTTAAGCCATTGAACGATTTTGAGGAAAAAAAAAAAAAGACTAAATTGAGAAATGGTGTGCCCGTGATTATGCAGCTCCCTCAGACGTGTGGTTACAAATTACACACACACACACACACACACACAAGAGCAACTTAGCTCGCAAACAGCAAGAGGCATGCTAACGTGCTCTGCAGTTAACACGTGGCGGAATCAAAATACAAAACATGCAGAACTACCCGCGACAACAGCAATATCATAAACAAAGATAACGATATTCCTACAAGTCATGTTATTTTGCTTGACCTGACTAGATCTATACAACAACCACACTCCACGACTTACCATCTACTCCGCCTGGCTATATCAAAATGGGACCGTGCTAATGGTGTGTTCAACATTTATAGGCACTACAGTAGCACACTTTACGGCACATAACGACCAGCCAATCGACGTCTTTGATTTTGAGCGGGCTTATTAAAACGATAAATCGATCATTTAAGCAACATTTGTCAATGTTTTGGAATATTTAATCCATACTATGTGGGATAATTCACAATAAATGTACTTAATTACGTGTTGAATTTGAGCTTTGTAATAAAGTAATTTTTAAAGTTTTAGCTTTTTAAATGACTAATGTTGACAAGCCACAAAATTTAAGTTCTTTAATACTGTATTTCATCGTGTCGCTTACACAATATTTGATTTTTTGTAAATTTAGCTAGAGGTGTGCCATTTTTCACAGTCATGATATGGGCCATTTTTGCTTATTTTTTATGCATGGTTATGTGACTGATATACCGCATACTATTACATACAGTGATGTAAAATGTCTCAAAGGTTATTTGCTGCACATGGAGGAAGATTATCAGAATGGATTGAAAATGATGACGACGATGATGGGAATGTAGAGTTCGATGACAATGCCGAGGTAGAAACGCATATTATTGTAGAAATCGATGCCAGTAAGGACATCAACATTTCAGAACGTATTGAAAAAAAAAAGCTGATGATTAAAAAGGTTAATCATTTTTCTTTTGAATGGGGTTCAATCTAAACTGTTCATGCAATATGGATTAATTTTGTGCACAGCCAAATTAATATGGGGTGAAATATTCACCCCAGGTTAGCTATGGTGTGAGCTTTTTTAGTAGTTAACCTCTAAAAAACAGGTTTTGATGTCTTAAGAACTAACCCTAAGCCTAACTTCAGTTGGGTAGCCCTAATTTGGGGACTTAAGGTGACAGAACAGACTGTTGGAAAGCATGAAATGTGCTGTTAATGTTTCAGCATACCAAGACATTTTGTTCAGTTCAGTGTTCCCAACTTTGTGGGAACACCTTGGGGAAGGCCATTTTCTGTTCCAGCATGACTGTGCCCCAGTGCACAGTGCAAGGTCCACAAAGACATGGTTAGCTGAGTTTGGTGTGGAAGAACTTGACTGGTCCACACAGAGTCCTGACCTTAGCCCTACCGGACACCCATGGGATGGACTAGAATGGAGATTGCGAGCCAGGCCTTCACGGCCAACCTCAGTGCCTGACCTCACAGATGCTCTTCTGCATGAACGGGCAAATATTCCCACAGACACACTATACAGAATCTTGCAGAAATCCTTCCCAGAAGAGTGCTAGCTGCAAATGGCGGACCAGCTGCATATTGTTGCCTATGGATTCAGAATGGGATGTCATAAAAGTTCCTTTAGGTGTAATGACCAAATACTTTTGTCCATATAGCTTATAGTGTATGAAAATATTTTCTATTACCTTTAAATTAAAACCATTTTCCATATCCCACACAAACTAAGACTTTATTGTGAGTGTGCATTAATGATAGCAAGAACACCATTGGATCTGCTGTTTCATGCTACCAATTTTCACTTTCCGAGTACATGAGATTGTAAGTCAGGTATTTCCATAGAACTTTTTGTAGAAGTAGACGAGCAAATTTATATGCAGCCCGAACTAGTTCTAGTTCACAACTAGTGAAGCTTTTAAAGCAAACAGCTCAATGGGGATTTTATAAAGTAAAATACCTGGACAGTCATGACATGACATTTATATCTTCAAAGGGTCCCATGACACCCCCCCCCTTCCCTGCCTTCACCGTCACTGATCAACAAGCGAGATGCATTTTCAGGAAACAGAAATTTTGAAAGGCAGCTGGACCTGATAGCATCTCACCTGCTACATCCAGGTACTGTGCCTGTATGCTCCAAATCTTCAACCATCATCGGAACAATAAATAAATCGCCTGAGTATCTACAGACTGGTGGCACTGACCTCTGTAGCTGTGAATTGTTTTGAGAAAATGATCCTACAATCTTTCAAAACCACACAGTACTACATTCTTTTACACTTGAACATCATACGTCACTTTTTCTTGTGCACTTTCGGGCTGGGGACGGTTGTGCACGTGGCAGCTGGTGTGCACGTTACACATTTGGCTGTGGTTGCGGATGGTCATGGTCGGTGCGTGAATACAGCGTGATATTCCACCGGACCAGGAGAGGGCAGACATAATGCAACACACACAAATACAAGCAGGGCAGTGATATGGGTAAACTTTTATCAACAGTGTTAAAGTTATTAATCTAGGCTTGGGTGGTATTGTGGTAATATGGCATTCCACATTTCGACGACATTAGCCGGTACCCCTTGCTTTGTGAATTTTATGGCCAATTTTTCCAAATACAGGAATAGTGTTGCTTTTTAAAATACCATACACCACAGTATGAAGAATTGGATAAGCGGGTACCTCAGACCCTCCACATTCAGCTACCCACCGTATCTACTACAACAACAACAACAACAGCTATTCTTCCTCTACTCTTTCATCATTGACTGATAATCTGCGAAAGCCCATGCTGCCACCTACTGGAAACACCTAGTCAAATATTTGTCATGGTTTCCAACGGACAAAAAAATCTGGGCTACACACACACGGACCGCAGCCATCCCCAGATGATGAAATTTCCATCACGTCCCCTCATCCGCACCCAAAAGCGCTCACAGATCAGTGAAGTATGAATTGGCCTTAATGCCCAGATTTTGTTTGTGGACTTCATCTCTGCCTTCAATATCAACCCTGACTTACTGCTTGAGAAACTCAAGACCCTCCATATCCAACCATCTCTCTGCTATTGGATTCATGATTTACTGAGCAGGAAGCAGGAAACAGGGCAGCTACACATCAGATTTCTTCTGCCTCAGTGCTGGTGCCCCACAGAGATGTGTTCCCTGCTTTAATCTTTGAACACCAAAAACTACACTTCAAAGTAACTCCTACTCTGAATGGACTTATCATGAATAGTGAGGAGTCCAGCTACTCAAAGGAAGCTGACTGATGTCATGGTGATTAACAACAAAGTTGAACACACTGTAGGGAAAAAAAAACATAGAAATAATTTTCAACTTCCAGAAGCCCCGCCCAGACAGTGCAGGTGAGTCCTTCAAATTTCTAGGCACCACCGTGCAACAAGAACTCAAACGTGACACAGACATTGCCTGCATGATTAAGAAGGCCCATCAGCACTTATACTTGTATCAGCAGAATAAATTCAAGGTCTCTCAGATGATGGCTCAGTTGTAAACCTAGCAGGTTAATCAATTATTGCACCTTCCATTGATGTCTGGTTTGGCTCACCATCACACTCTAAGCAGACACTTCAGTGAATTGTGTGTTGTGTGGAGAAGTTCGCTGCCTTTCAGTTCCCCCTGTTTGAGAAACAGGGGAAAATAATGTATCACCCCTGGCACTCTGGTTACTTCCTCTTCCAGTGTCTTTCTTCTCTGAAAAAGCTTAGAGTTAGAGTCCTGAATATGAAGACTAATTGCCACCTGAACAATTGCTTCCCACAAGGCCTTTGCTTCCCTAAGTAAGGACCCATGAGACGCATGTTCACTATATGTGTTTCATATTCTTAATGACTTCATGATTTTATTTTCAAAACCCCAAAGCTGTTTGTACTTTGCACCTAGTTATATTGCCCTTATTTACATGTCCATCCATCCATCCATTATATACCACTTTTCCGGGTTGGGTCGCGGGGGCAGCAGTCTAAGCAGGCAAACGCATACTTCCCTCTCCCCGGCCACTTCATCCAGCTCCTCTGGGGGAATCTTGAGGCATTCTCAGGCCAGCCAGGAGACTTAGGGTGTACTCACACTAGGCACGGTTGCTGTGAACCGCGCCCGAGTACGATTGTCCCCCCTCCCCACTCCCC
>JABFDZ020000042.1:9600219-9610937 GCA_019775955.2 Pollimyrus isidori
CAGTCTGTGAAGAAGGCATTCAAGTAAGAATTGCATTGTAGTATGACTCATTTCCTGGCGCATACAATTTATATTGGATCAGTTTTCACGGTTCAACTTATGATATTCCGATCGAGTACTAGGTCAAACTGGTTTGTTCGACTTTCAAGAAATTCAAGTTCTAGTGATCTCGAGAACCGAGGTATCACTGTATATAGAAAAAAAATTACACTTAATTGTAATTAGTGTGTAATATATGCATTTTATGGATAATTTACTTTTTTTCATTCTTAAGTTGTTATACAGGAAATTGAACTGTTATTACTTGGCTGTCAAATTTGCATGCATTTGGATTCTGTGACCTGCTATTAAGACAATACAAAGCTATAGGTTGCTATAGGTTATGTCCCTCAACTAATTAAGTAGAACATCCATTCCTTGTAATCATGAGCAATGAAATGGCACCAGCAGCAGTGCAGCAAGCATCCTGTCCTCTGTGACGGTGATTACTACTATAGTCAAGCTGCTTCCAAACTGTTTATTTGCTTGAACAAATTTGTATTTTTTGACCCCAGAAAAACTAAATACCACAGTTTTGTAATTAAAACAACATAAAAGTAGACGATATAATTCCTTCTATAATAATTAGCCTAAATGTCATTTAAACACTCCTATTACACCAATTAGCTATAATTACTTTAAATAAGGAACTCAAATGAGAATTGCGGAATGACTCAGCTATTGTACCGTTTCTAGCTGGAATTCTGAGCTAATACAAATGACAAATCATCTCTTATGAACAACACGGCTCACTGTATGGAAGGATGATTTGCTCAGTTTGCACCACACATTAAAACTGAAACCCTAACACAACAAAGTCCTCAGAAAGTGTTTGAGTGATGTTCATCATTACTAAAACGACTGGTCAGAATGGTGACAATCAATAAACAAGCATAGGGATGAGTACAGGGACAGTATCTCAGTCTTCTCGTGAGACCTAGCGGGCCTAACCTGCCCCCATAATGTTATTTTCGACCCCTGTGCATTAAACTGTTAAAGGTACAATACCAACCAAAAGACATCATGTCGCCTACATAGGAGAGCGATAGTGTTGCATCAAATGACCTGGCCATCTTACCTAAATGCTTTTAATTTTGACCAGAAAGTGAAAGAGAAGCAGCCAGTGAGAGCTCAACATACGTGGGAACTCCTTCAGGACAGCTTGAGAAACATCCCAGGAGGCCACCACATGGAACTGGTGTAGAGGAGACAGTCAGGTCGGCCATTCACTGGTACAACTGGGGTTAAGGGCCTTGCTCAAGGGCCCAAGGGTGGGATCACTCTGCTGACCCAGGGAATTGAATCAGCAACCTTTTGAGTCCCAAACCACAGAGATGCCCCCTCCCCCCCCGAACAAAGAACTGAATACTTTTTTGGTCAGTGCATAATTCCATATATGTGCTTTAGAATTTTTATGGTTGAATACTTGTTCTAAAATGTAGAAATTAGTACAAATAAATCTTTCTATGGGTGGATGTGTCCAAACTTTTGATGGGAGCTGACTGTGGCGGCATGGAGGTGATCAATGCTGAACCTGAGCTGAAATGCAAGGTCATTCGCCCCACATGCTTCCAGGCCATATTCACTCAAACCCCTATTTCCTTATGTCACTTTATGACAGCTGACAGTTTGCCCCCCCCACCCCGCACCCCCATCTTCCTCCATCAGGCTGGAGTCGATATTGGGAAATTACCAGCAGTGAACCTGAATCCCTCTTACCTCTTGGATAGTGCTGCAGTATATACATGAGCACCATCACCATCTCAGGCTCCGTAATATGCAGCCATCCAGGCTAAAATATTACTTTTCTTTATTCAGGTCAAGTCAAGTAAAGCACAGTGAAATTAAATAACATTCCTGCTGAACTCATGGTGCAACACTCACGACATTACTGACATTACTGTGTTGCAAAGAGAGCTGGAACAATTTACATAGTACAGAAACTTGTATACGTCAACGATTTAAAGGAAGGTGGATACAGAGGGAAGACTACTAACTATATTTTCTACGTAATATAAGAAACAGCCCACATTAAACAAACAACGAACAGGCACACACTACATAACATTTAGCAATTAATGCTTGGAGGTGCTGTCCAAGCTTAAAGCGGCAATGCAACAGATGTAAATAGTTGTAAACAATATATAGATGTAAACAGACGTCAACAGATAAACACGGTTTGAACAGATGTAAATAATATACAGATGTGAACATGTAAACAATATAATGATGTGAACAGATGTAAACGTACAGATGTGCACGGCTCTAAATAATACATAGGTGTAAACATACAGGTGTGAACAGATGTAGATAATATACAGAAGTAAACAATATACAGATGTAGACAGAATACTTCTTAGGCTTTTACTTTACAAATATAGGGATATGTGGTATCCCAGTATCCCAAAACCCCAAGCTAGCTGCCATGGGTCTAATTAGGACCATCCACTTAATTCCCATCCTCAGAGGCTGCCATTTACTTGAGGCATGTTCCATCCTCCGTTAAATACCCAGAAGATATCGTATACAACTAATATCATTAAGTGATGTATTTAAAACTCAGGGAACCATGTAAGGAGGTCCTACATGTATGCTGAGCTCTCATTGGCTGCTTTTCCTCCACCCTCTAGTCAAACTCCTCCAAAATCATTTCTACTGTGTTTAGGTCAGGTGGGCAGGTCATGTGATGCAACAATACCACTCTCCTTTGTAGGTGGCTTGGCGTGTCCAAACTTTTGACTGGTACTGTATATTATAAAAAAATATCCATTTACAAATCAAGAATAAGAGCTGAAAATTATGGTAATGTTGGAATTTATGAATAAAATGTCTGCATGAAATTAAAATTAAAATTAATTGGGTAACACTTTCTGAAAATGCCATGTATATAGTAATAGCCTTAGACACATTCATAGTACATAATAATGCACTAAAATATTTATAAAAAGACATAACACATTTTTATTATGCATTATGAATAATTTCTGAAGTTCTCATCTACAATACACTATAGATACCTTCATAATGCAGTATAAACCATCCTTAATGTCTATCCTAGCCATTATAATGCGTTATGAAGGTATTTGTAGTGCATTATACATTACAGCTTCATTGGTACTTATGAAGTATTATAATCAACACTATAATGCCTTATGACTGTCAATAGAAGATGCTGTGATGCTTTATCAATTCTTATACTAACCATTATAGTTCATTATGAAAATAGCTATAATGTAAGTTATAGTGTACAGGGAAGCCATGAAGCTATACAATGAAGTGTATGAAAAAGACCACTAATGCGAAACCTAAAAAGTATGGGAAAATTGTATTTAAATTTGAAAAATTTGAAAGACCTGTAATGTAACACAACATTAACATATAATTATAACACAACATGAAAATGTAAAGATTAATTTACCTACATACATGTAATTAATATTCATATCTGTACAGTATGTATTGTTTTGGCAAAAACAGGTCTCCAACAACATTATCTTTGTGAAACAATTAGTATGAAAATTGGCCAAACACAGAGTGAAGAGCGGAGGGTCACCAGAGCTACTTAAATGCCTGGATGGAGCCAGTAGCCAAAAGATAATTATATTGTGTCAGAAGTCAAACAAATTTGATTGGTTTTAGCTGTGGACGAGTGGGGAAGCACAATACATTCTTTTCATCCTTCAAATAACCTGCCACTTAAAAGCCTCATTTTAATTAGTCAATGCAAATTAAATTAATAGAAGACAGCGTATTGGCAAATTACCTTTAATAACAAAATACATTACGGGAAACATAAATTATACATCATAAAATGGTGCCCTGGTTAGGAACAATGGGACTGAAGTAAAATGTATTAAAGCGGGGGGAGCGGGGGGGCGGGTAAGAATACTGCTATAAGTCAGATATCAAAATTTGGAAATAATTAATTTCACTGCTCAAGAAAGTGGAATGAAAACAATTCAGTGCAGTATTCAGCTGGCCTTAGTAATAATCCTCAGCATCTATTTTTATTTTTAAGACAGAAGAAATGATGCAGACAACAGCTTTACATAGGGAAGCTGGACTTGGCTAACGCTTCTCGCTAACGCTTCTCGGTAACGCTTCTCGCTAACGCTTCTCGCTAACGCTTCTCGCTAACGCTTCTCGGTAACGCTTCTCGCTAACACTTCTCGGTAACGCTTCTCGGTAACGCTTCTCGGTAACGCTTCTCGGTAACGCTTCTCAGGTATCGTCCCACCCGGTACTGGCACTTTTGACTCTTGGCTGTTCCTCAAAGAGGTCGCAATTAAATGGTGGTTCTGAGGTTCTGGATGTAGGTGGATGGCTAATATAGAGGGAATTCTAGGAGCGAATGTCTGATTGTTTTTTTTTTATATCGAGGATGATGCTGGCGAACTCAACCCGAAATTTTCGCAGTGGGGTAGAATGCCTGCAAGTGACATGTTCTGGAGCCCATAGATTGACTTTTGAATGGTGCCCCAGTGCGATTGTGGCTGCCTGCTATCTCTACGCCCCCTTCGCCTTTCTGCTCACTCAGACGTGGCCCCTCCGACAGGCACATCCCTCTGTCTTGGATTTTCATATAATTATACATTTCAAACTTCTCTCCTTTCGTTCTTTGGTCGAATTTATTTGATATGTCATTCGATTGAGTTAAATGTTGTTAAGAGATGCTCTGACCTGGTTGCAAATTTATCCTGACCACCAGATTACTGGAATCAGCCCACTTGTATAAAACAATGTAACAAAAAACAGGCCTTGTTTAAAGCTTCCTCTCTGTAATGTAGGAAACATTAAATGGTTTACTGAGAAATCAGTGGCAAGGCCACTGAAGTCACTGTTGCTGGCAGTTATTATATGTCTGAATCCAAAATTACATTATCCAAGTCCCTGGCCATACACACAAAATTAAAGTGTAACTCATCTCAGACTTCTTTAAATACAGGAACATCGTGTAACAGACAAGATTATGAAGTCACGGATATTATCAAATTACCCCCATTGCGGGAATGATGACTGTACTCGGCTGGGGTTCGGGCTCAAGGTAAGCGCGCTGGCACCGGGGCGATACGTCAGCGAGAAGGTCGCCCTGCGTATGTGGAGACGGGCATCAAGATTGCAAAGCTCTTGGGCAGTTCAGCGCACAGAGCATTGATATAGGCTCATTATTTTGGCCTGGAATGGCCGAAGCATCCTACACAGGTAATGCATTGTAGCGCTATCAGGGTTCGCGTGTCCCAGCATGCCCTGCGAGTAACTGGAAAATAGCCCCTTGTTGTGCTGTGGTTGGTAACACTTGTACTGCCCAGTGGTGGCGTGTATGTTTGCCTGTGTATTATACGCACCCTGTCCGATCCTTGCGTGTCTTTAGCTTTGTATAAATCTCCCACTGTGTGTGTAGCTGATGGTCCAGTGTCTGACATCCCTCTGTTTCCATACTATGCGCAGTTCGGTGCTTTTTGGCTGCCTGTTATAGTCCTGCTAAGGACGGCGATGACAGAGTGAGTTCTTCCCGGCAGGCAAGTCCCCTTGTCCTTCGCTACTCTTGCAATGCCTTAGTCTGCCTGGCACCACAATGCTATCATTTCTATACGGATTTTTTTTTTACTGAATGTATTTAAGCCAAGTACATTGCTGAATTATGGTTAAGATCGCGGTGTTTTTAATTCTTAAATAATGATTAACTGAAAGTTTCAAGGTATAAGATGGAGAAAAAAAATATAATTTCATACAGGATGTCTTAAGGTGTCAGAATATATCCACTGCATCCTGAGCACCAGGAGGGCTGCAAATGCATTTTATAACAACCGAAATCAATTTGCAGTGATTCTTTCTTTGCTTTTGAAGGTCAATGCCAGTTATCCAAACATTTATTTTGGAGATATGTCTCAATGAGCTACCAGGTTTGCCATTTAATCGGCTACAGCACCACATACTGGAAAAGTAATCCTTATTCAAGTGTATTATGTTTCACTGAATATTGATGATCTTGCGTTTAATAGAGATGAACGTTTTCTAATTAATCTCTTGATAATACTAGGTAAATTTTATTACCACGAAAGAAAATATTCCTGAAAATATTTTATTTCTTTTATACGTTCTTATTTTGTCCTGATAAATATACAGCTTCAATACAAGAAAACCTTAGTAAAACTGTGAGTCTCTTAAGGCCTTATCAAATGTATTAAAATAATTTGCTTTATTAGTCCTTTTTTGCTATTAATTTTGTTTATACTACATAACTTTGAACCTTGTTGCTATGCTGATTATGATACATTGTAATGCATATATGTGAAGTTGAATGAATGAATAAAGAAAAGCTGAGAGTAACACATATGTCCTTTATGAAAGGCATCCAAAGGGGCCCCAAGAGAGTAATAGCCCAGCCTGCCAATGCTCCCAAGCTCCAGTCCTAACTTGGAAACACTCGTTTCTTTAATTTCCAACTAAAACCAATTTCATTTCAATTGAAGCTAACACAGATGACGCTTAAATGGAAGAAGGCAGAGTGGATAATCGCTCCTCATTTTTCACCATTAACTAGACAGTAAATGTTGTGTCTCTAAGCATGATTACTGTACGGGGTAGTCCTGCTCTTCCAGGATGAATTTATGAGTGCTGGGTTCACTTTTTTAAATGTATTTTTATAATGCATTTATTTGCATAAATGATAAGAACTATTCTGGAGGCAATGCTAACAAAGGAGACTTTGGTATCCATGGCAACTGGCAGAGACAGCCGAAAGAAGACCTCCTGTGTAAACGCCTTGTGAATCATCAGGTGGTCCCTCCCCATCAGCATTCCGCTCATGCCTTTGCACACATTGGAAGGAACTACACATGCGCCACTTCAAGCTGACATATTTGCTACCCTTATTTTGTTTTGCTTGCAAATAGCGCCTGTAGGTCCTCTCCTCTCATAATAGGAACCTGGGTGTTTTACCGCGGATTCACGGTTTTCAGCTCCCAGCAGTCGGACATTCATGCATATGCACTGGTAACATTCTCCATTATCATATTCGGAAGTCAGAGGCTAAATTAATAAATAAAAAGAAATGCCCCTATCGTTTTATAAAACTATTAAAAAAAACATTTATAACAAACAATTTGGTAATGTTGGAACGTACTAATAAAATCATGAAATTAAATAGAATTTGGTAACACTTTCTATGAATGCCATATCTAAGATCTATAAACACATTTATGGCACTTTATATGTTCATAGAGCATTAAAAACATGGCTATGAATATGTATTTATTATGTTTTATGAATGCTTTATGAAGCTCCCATCCATCCTTAACGCTTATCCCCACCATTATAATGCTTTATGAAGGTATCTTTAGTGCATTATAGATGAAAGCTTAATTTGTTGAGTATTATAATCAACACTATAATGCCTTATGACTGTCAATAGAAAATGCTGTAATGTTTTATTAATTCTTAAACTGACTATTATAATGCACTATGAAGGTAATTATAGTGTATTAGATGACAGTTTCAAGTTAAGTGTTACCATACATTTCATTACTTGTTCATTTTCTCTGTGAAAAATCGTGATTAATTTTGCATTTTAGAGACAGTGAGGCAGGGCAGGCCTCTGTTTCAGTCTGGCTTGGATAGTAGCAGATCGCCAGTCAGGTCTCATCCATCTACTCATGCCCTAACAGAAGCCAGTGAGGACAGACTTGTTACAGCCATGCTCAGGTGGTAAAAACTGGCAGTAGTGAAGGGAGTAAGATGTCATTCAGGAAATTGCTTGTTATGAAGGGTCTCTATCTTTTCCCAAACAATTACATCCCCCGAGTTCTGGGCTTTGCTGCCAAAACTCAAAGGTTACTGTTATTGGATTTTACATAAAAATCCCATGAAGTTCACAACCAACTAAACAGAATGAAGAGCTACCGGACATTTGTGGGATACAATCCTCATGATGCAAAACCAGTTTCCTTTGGTCTGATCTCTCCTAAGGCCGGGGTGTCCCGCGTGAATCTGTGAAGCGTGTCCTTCCTGCAGGTGGGGGTCACTGCCTACTCGACATGCAAATATGCATGACTGTCAGTTAGACAGACAGCTATTTACCTGTCGCTGCTGTCTCAGTCATCCGTGCCGGTGAGCAGCACATAATGCAAAGGGCTTCATCGAGGCACAATGGCATTCGATTAATGAGAAGACAAGACATTTATACTGGGAGCTAAATTAAAAAATATGCAGACCTTTTACTAAGGGCAGGAAAATGAGGCTCCATCAGGTGCTTAATGACTTGACATGTCTTCTGCTATTATATTGATTCACACCAGCCATTGCTGACAGCTCTCACTGACTCGTGCTTTCAGTGATTCACGGAGCCTTTCGTATTCATCCCTGCATTATAATAAAGAGCCAAAGGGCAGCTTAACTCTGACATTCACAGGGCCCAAAGGGTTACCTGCATTAATGTTTATAATCTGTGCTGTAATGAGGATGAACACTGGTACAAACACAGAGAGTGGCTGTACGCCACTGTGGCCAAGCTGAGTGACTGCTTGTTCCTATGGGACAGATTGTGAAGATCGACAGCTTTCCAATTCCAACCCAGGCCCTTGAGGTTATAAGAATCGCTGGTGCTGAGTGTGTTCACACTATGCGGTCAGGCAGTCAAAGAAACATCATTCGCTATCAAAGACCTGGACAGAACGTATAAGAATCAAATTCCATTAATCTTTAATAACATTCTTAGAAAAGAGTACTCTGATTGGTTATTCTGTACAAAGACACACAGTGAGGTAATGGTAATATTTCCATCCATCCATCCATCCATCCATCCATCCATCCAGCCATCCATCCATCCATCCAATCCAGCACAAATTCCCAAGTTACCTGGAACCTATCCTCAATCACAGGACCTGGCCTGGATTAAACATATAAGCATTTGGAATATGGATCAGTGTGACCACCCCCGGCCTCATTCACAAATGTTTTGTAACAAGGTAATGCAATTTAATACGTGACGTCTTTAATATGACTGTGTATTGTACTTTTAATATAGCACTCACTGAGCAGCCTATGTAACATATTCCCAGTGTTAGATGCAATTCCTGAGCAGATCTGTTTCTTTCTGACGTGACGTCTGGCATACTGTTGCCACTTAATAGGCTTAATCTGGCTCCACCCACATACATACACACACACGCACACACACACGATATGGGCTTGTCACAGCGAAAGCGGCTGGCTGCATTACCTGAGCGTTTTGCGCACCATATCCTCGTCGGTGATGCCGTAGTACGTCAGCGTTTCGCTCCACACGGGGTTGAGGGTGTTGCGCAGTGTCTTGGTGCGCAGTTTGTTCGCCTGTGAGTGAATGAATCGAGGGTGAGCAAGGGGGTGCGTGACCTGCTGTTGGTTTTTTTTTTAATACTTATTTCCGTGCATCTGTATGCATAGTATGGGGTCCCTTCTGGGATCAAACCTGGGATCAAAGTCATAACCAGCTTGTGATGATGGTTTTGATGTACTGTAACCATTCTGAAAATAAAAAAAGCTTTCATTTCTGAAACAATCACATTACTGCTGCTACTGGAATATAGTAAAATAGATTAGACCTTTTTAAATATGCACAGAAAACTGAACATATTTCAATATACTGTAAACATTTTACCTTTCTTGCTTGTCTTTCGTTTCATGATTTTAATACAGTAAAATCCTGTTATAACAACTTCAAGGGACCTGGCAAAACAGTCCATTATATAGAGTTGCCTCATGCCCGTTGCTTCTGGGATAGGCTCCAAACCCCCCGCATCCCATTAGGATAAACAGGTTGGAAAATGGATGGATGGATGGATATTTATGTTATTGTGAAGTTGTCCACTTGAAAGTGACCTCATTGGTTAAAAAAACATAAAATGGATATTGCCCTAAGGATAAGTGGTGCACAAGAGTTCATTTAAGACACCTCAGCATCTCTATGTGTTCAATAAGATGAACTTATTATTAATGGTAATGCCTTACATTAACTGCATCTTCATAATGCTTTTATAATTCATTCATAGAACATTTAAAACACCTTCATAATTCACTGAACATTCATAAGCGGCTTGTAAGTATGCTGTAACATCCTAACAAACCTTAACAGCTTTAATATACATTAATAACAAATATTATATGATTATACGATTTTAATGTTTTTTTTATGGTTATCATATAATGCTTGTTGTTTTTACAGGCATACTTTATCCAGTGTTTCTCAATCGGGTCCTTGGGGATTCACAGACAGTCAATGTTTTTGCTCCCTCCCAGCTCCCTACCAGATGGTCTACATTTTGCTTCCCCACTGGGAGCAAGGAGGGAGCAAAAACTTGGACTGTCTCGAGTCCCTGAGGACAGGGTTAGGAAACATTCATCTAAGCTAACAAGCTTTGACCTTGATATACACTCATCTAAAGGATTATTAGGAACACCGAACTAATACGGTGTTTGACCCTCTTTCGCCTTCAGAACTGCCTTAATTCTACATGGCATTGATTCAACAAGGTGCTGAAAGCATTCTTTTGAAATGCTGGCCCATATTGATAGGACAGCATCTTGCAGTTGATGGAGATTTGTGGGATGCACATCCAGGGCATGAAGCTCCCGTTCCACCACATCCTGAAGATGCTCTATTGGGTTGAGATCTGGTGACTGTGGGGGCCATTTTAGTACAG
>JABFDZ020000042.1:9612047-9625313 GCA_019775955.2 Pollimyrus isidori
GGAATTTAACTGACTTGATGCTGTACTCTGACTAAAAAGTGTTCCTTTAATTTTTTTGAGCAGTGTATACTATCATAACGTGACTCTGCCTCCCCGAGGAACATACACACCTGTACCTCTGTCACAACAGTCAGGAAGAGTAAAATACTGTTTAAAAAAGAGTAATGCAACAAACGATAAGGATTTACTACATTAAAGGTAGCCTTTGGACCCCGAACATTAGGTTGACAAATGAACATTTTGACTTAATAAAAACAAATGTGTCATGTACCTTTTTGTAAATGGCAACACGATTAAGCAAAAGGACTGTAATGAAAAACAAAGAAGAAATGCAGTGACTCACTGAATTTGTCAGAAATGATTACCTCAATCATAAAGGCCAGAAACTTTATGTTGAATACTGTGCTGAACACATCAGCAGATGTCAATTGGTACCAGTTGGGAATCACTGGTACTAAAACTGGGAGTGGGCTCAGAGAAACACTTTGTAAAAAGAAGATCGAGAAAATAGGAGTTATAGAATCATCAGGTAGAATTCGACATACTACAGTAGCATTGTCTAACATGGAGGCCAGCGTGCAGTAGCCAGTGTCTATGCAGCTACCACTGGAAATCCTACACTGTCCGATAAGCATCATTACAGTGAATGTTAAAAATGGAAGTTATACATAAGCTATGACATGGCATTACTACTTTAGAACTACCTCGCTTTTTACTGCTCATATAACATCTCAGCCAAATCTTAGCCTGGATGTTTCATCTGGTGTCTTCTGTCAGCACAAAGAGGTCCAACAAGCTGAATCATTCCCTTCTGTTGATGGCAAAACACTGTTCCTGCTCGTATTGCCATTGAGAAATTCTTTGGCCTGGACAGACCTACATGATTACCTCATTGGCTGGTTATATACAAGGCTATCTTAATGGCCTTTATTTACCAGGAGTATAAGATCACTTGTTTAATCAATATTTTAAACAAAATTCTGGATAAAAACACATTCTTTCTATTAATTTTAGGATGGATATATAAGCCTACCAAAACAAACAAACGATGTATATATAATGCATATGTACTGTATATTTGTATATGTGCAGACACATACCCACATGGTGCCACTCCAAAACCTCTCCTAAAGTCACCCCTGTGTTTACAGCAACCGTCTAATACACTCATGTATATTTTGCTTCGACCACTAGCACGCCTTGTTTGCTTAATCAATACCACATTGACTTTTTACAATTAATTAAATGAACAATTAACGAATTAAGTGAGCTGGTGCTGAAATGTAATGGATACATGCAATGGCAAGAGGTTTGGGAACTGATGCCGTGTTCTTCTGAATATTTTGGAGAATGGAGGAAATTCTTGTTAGTTTGTGTTTTGTGACTCTTAATTTTCAAATGCTCTAAGTGTTCTTGTGTTCTTCATACTGAGAATATATACACTCAGTACCCAGATAAATTGCTTGAAACATCTTGTTTGACTGCCTGAAACTTGCACAGTAGTTTCAGTAACCATGGTTTCAGGATTTAGCAGGTCCCCACAATGTAATATAAACATACCCCCCCCCCCCACTTACACACACACACACACACACACACACACACACACACAGGTTTGTAATTATTCAAATCATTTTTTTTTATTGTGCCTTTCACAACACAGTTCTTATGGATGCATTAAAAATATATGAATATAAAACATTGTTAACCATCTTAAAAAGTGAAAGATACAGTTATTAGCATAAAATAGGACTGACACCATGCAGGAAATGCATATCATATCGCTGTAGTGCTACCATACAGAACGGGTGCTCAGTCATCACCTTCACAGCTCCCTTGCATATGTGGAAAAAAAATTTGCTGGAAAATTACTTCTTCTGACTGCCTGTCAGGAGAAAACCTAAAAGCTCTTTTTTCCACCCCAGAATCTAATCATCAGTGACTTTCTCCGAGGCCTCAAAACACCTTGCCAAAGAGAAACAAAAAATCAGCCTCTCAGTGTCTTCCCTGTGATCTGGAACTGCCAATTTACACAGCCTGGGATACGGTGAACCGAGCCACGTCCCTCCACTGCAGATCTGCTCCTCCTTATTCGCAGCACCCTGCATATCACATCTACTCTTAGCAGGGTTTCTGAACTTTGCATTACTAGGTGGTAAATATAACTCTTGCAATTATTATCTGCCTTGTATTACTGGCTGATACTGATACTGGGGGTTTTCCAGTTCAGCGAGTGAATAAAAGTGCATGAAATATATTTTGAGTCTGTCATTCTGTCCAGCTCTGCCATTTGTGTGTCTGAACTCCTGGTCTCCTTAAAATAATAAACAATAATAATGAAAAACTCTTCGTATCTTGGTCAAATGTGCTTTGACACATTGGTGAAATGGTTAGATATACAACGCAGCAGAGAATTCAAAAGGCTGCTTGTCAGGTTTGGCTGGCTACTACTCTAAAATCCCTTCAGCACTGAGTAATGACCAGAGGTTTCAGGGTGACAGTCGACAGCAGAGCAGAGATTGGACCCCCTGCATGGCACCGAATTGGCTGCTCACAGAATTCAGAGCAGCCAACGAAAGTTGGGCAAAAGCAACAAAGTTAATCCATGACATAAAATGTGCGTTAATACTGACTCCCCCTGGGAAAAGTAATGAAGAATCCCTCAGTGGCCGATCGAATGTCATCTCAGAATCCAGATCAGTGTCTTGGGGGCGGGGGGGCACCGAGGTTTATACAATATTGACTAGATGTCTTACATTAAAAAGCAGTTGCCCACTGTGGGCAGTGCTCACTGGAGACGCAGAATTTAAGAGGAGAACCACGCAGAATTGCATGAGCGGCAAGATGCAAGAGAAGTGTTTCATTCCCACTTCAGAAAAAAGTTCAGAAGTCGATAAGTAAAACTCTCACGGAGAATCTTTTTTAAAAAGACTGTTTTAAGTAACACTGGAATGGAGTTTTGGTTAGTTGTTTTAAAATTTTTCAAGTTAGTTGTTGGCAAAACTAAAAAGACATATTGGACGCCCCCAATTTAAGACAAATATATTTAAAAGTGAGTGTCTGGTGAGTGAGTGTGTCCCCGTGACCCTGAGGAGGACAAGTGGATACAGAAAATGAATGGATGGATATTAAAACTAAAGGTTCTGAATTAGGCTCTGGATCCCTGCGACCCGGCATAGGACACATGGGTATAGAAAATGGATGGATGGGTTTTGAATTGACCATCCTTTAGAACACTTACACATTCTGCTTCACTTCTTTCAAAGGTAACTAGTATTGATGCCAGTCAAAATAAATCAGTGGCTGACGATCTCCTGGAGGACATGGGACACTGGAAGCTGGGCATCCCCTGCTGAGCCCGACAGTCAGATGCGGCAACTGAGGCCCCCCCCCCACAGTGCGAAGTTTGCGCTGCACATCTGTGAGTGTGGTGTGCAGTCTGGTGCCTTTTTTAAAACCTTAACATTGAGAGACACCAATAAATAATGGATCATCGTCTTCTCGCAAGCTTGATTGCCTGTGCATCACCCTATAGCTGTTCCATTCCAACAATTGTCTGTTCCTCAAGACCTTACCGTCATTGTGTACTATCTATAGTATCAAACTCACACTCATTCACTGGGTAACGCTTTACATTAACTGCAGCTTCATAATGCACTCATAGAACATTCAGTGCATGTTCATAATGTATTCATAGAACATTCACTGCACCTTTATAATGCATTCGTAGAGCATTCATAAGCAGCATGTAAGTATACCTCAACATCCTAACTTTAATAATACTTTAATAATACTTAATAATACTTCAATAACAGTTTTGTATACATTAATAAAATTATATAATATGATTATAATGTTTGTTTTGGTGTATATTGAAGCTGTTAAGGTATGTTAGGATGCTAAGGTATACTTATATGCTGCTAATGCCTCTTGAGGAATTGAAATTTTCAACTCAGACCACTGCACGACATATCCAATATGAGAGCCACACGCCCTGAAATTTCCTTAACGCTCAAAGTTATGACATCATGCATTGATACCAGGGGTAGATAACCCCCTTAATCGCATGCTTGAATACTTCTGCATAGACGCTTGTTTAGTGCCTCTATTACAATGAGTCCCCATAAAAGAAGCCAACTGTATCTTTATAAAACAGCCACAGGCCTGCCTAAGAGACATCAGTGTGAGTCACTTTAGATGTGGGAGCCAATAATAATGTGGCAGTATGAGAGACACCGGCAGGCTGCTGTAGTCACAAACAAACCAGTAATTACTTCCATCACCAGCTCTGTGCGGCCTGAGCCCCCCCCGCTGCGGGCTGTGTCACTCTAGTGCTTGTTCTTTGTCCCCACTTGTATATTTTATTTATTTATTTGTTTGATATTTCAGAGTGTGTGTCGTGCTCTAAGCCCATTTGCTCAGCCATGTGTGGGATGAGGGTTCTTCACAGCCTCAAAGAGATCCGCGTCGCAGAGGACGGCTGACGGAACAACTAATGTAATTAAAATTTCTACTCCTTAATTAACTTATTTCTACTCTGGTGCATTAAATCAGGCAGAGTGCTCATTTCTGTGGATTTGTTTCTCATCTCTACTTGAAAATGTAAAAGAGAAGCACAAGGATCATTATAAGTTAAAGGGAAGCACTCATTCAGTTCTTGACATCCACCTCTTCGTAAAGATTATTCCATCTGCTGAGAGATCCGGCCTTCGTCAATATACAGCTTGAGTTGCGTCCATTTAAATCAAAATGCAGTCTGATTCCCTGCTGATGCATTTAACCATCTTAGACAACTATTGTGGCGTCTCATTTAATCTCGCGGATATGGCTGGAAATCATTCAGTTCTCCCAGGCGGACAAATTCCGGAAAGATGAACTTTTCTGACATGGAAACATAGTTCACTGTCAAAGGTGCAGCAATTTTTGGTACTTTGGTCTGATTTCAGTGTATTGCTACATAAAAGACCTGGATTATATTTTTGGAAAAAAATATTTTAGTGTAAGTTAAATTATTTAACTTACACTATTATTCAAAGAGCATCAACTCCTGATTTTGGATTTTATCAACATACTGGTACATCAACAGCCAGATTTCAGATTTAAGTAATTAGATTAAGTGTGCTGGCATTCCTTATATATTATTGAGAGTCGGATGAAATATCCGTGTGATTTTATTTTACTAAAAATCTTCTTGATTCTGCCCAATGTAGTTTACTACATTGTCAAAAGCAGTCCTATACATTTTATTTTAATAGTGCTGAAGATAAGGTAGAAAAACAGAAAAAACAGCTGAATAAATAGCGAAAGATTACCTGGAATCAGACACTGTAACTTTTTATAACTAGAAAATATTTTTTCCTTGTGGACACCTGTAGGATTAATCAGCAAACATCCTTATGCTATATTATGTTGTCTCATCACTTTAATATTACAGACTAATTTCAATCCTTACCCACACAGGCTCTTTAACTCTTAGGGGAGGCTGTAGGTTAAAGTGTGGGTGTGCAGAACAGCAAATATATTTCATAGGTCTGAGAAAGATAGCATGGCAGCTTAGTAATGCCCCCAGCACGCCAATGGCGCTCGAACCCCTGACCCCTTCAGAGAATGGTGACTAATTCCGAAGTGAGACGCCGGGGATAAAACAAACATCGCCAGCGCTTCCCTGATCGCCATGCTCGCTGTGAATAGGCCCTCGATCATAATTACGGAGGAAGGAGAAGCGGCCAGCGCCCGCGGCAGATGGGCACCATGCATCATTCGAGCCTGGCACACCTTACTCATTCATGCCCCATGTGCCATTTGCACAGAGCCGCCACTTTGAGAGGCGAGTGCTTCCTTCCTTGGGGGATGAATCAGGATATCCGAGGTATGAACCACATTTTTCTCTCTCCGTCCAGCTGCACAGAGAGATTCAGCCTCATGTGCAACTTTAAGACGCTTTAATCATAATTACCATGGTAAAACCCAATACGAGGCAGTTCTAATCTCAGTTTGCTCAGATTCAACACGAGTACTATCCCTCAGGGAGTGTGGAATTAATTACATTTGTGCCACATAGAAACTCGACATTTTAAACTATGTAGTTTTATATTTAGGAAAGATGGCTAGCCAGAGATTCTTAAAATAAAATGTATATCACCTACACCCCACCAACTGACGAAAAAGGGGTTAATTTTGTGATTTTGTTGAAGCAAAAGTTGGTCTCTAAAAGAAGGAACAAGCAACGTAAACGTAGCGAATAAACGTTATCCTTTCAGATGCCATGAACAACACTGGCCATGAAGCGGAAGCCAGCACACCTGATACCCAGTCAGAAAGCTTGCAGTTTTTGATGTCTAATGAGAGCGACTGTGTAGCTCAACAGCAGGTTATAAAACACCCCACCTGTGTCACAAAGTTACAAAGGCCAGGATGGAGCAGTGAAACATCCGCCTGTAATGGTGGACCTGTGTATGTGAACGACCTAAGGTGAGGTCTGACTCTCACCCGGAGGATGATGATCATGTCTTTGTGATCTTTTCTTTGTTCCTTGTGCAGGAGCAGAAGGAAGATCAGGTGAATCCCACCCTCTGAAGTAGAACCAGGAGGGAATGGACAGCTGATAATGAGGATTTTTAGTCAGTAACAGACATTTTGAATGCCCGTTCTTTGACCCCCCCAGACATATACCATATGATTTATTCGCACATGGAAACTTTTGTTTGACCTTTTCAGCGAGCGAAAATAGTCTTGACCAATTAAGTTGCAACGACCAATTTAATTGAAGCTGCAATACATTTCACTGCATTTGAAAACACAGTGTGGCTGGACTTAAAACAGCTCCAAGAAAATTCCAGTGCAGGTGAGTGTTGCGGTGGCCATGAAGGCTCTTTGGCGCAGTGAAGAAACACTCAGCGCTGAACGCCACATCTGTCAGCCAGTGGTGGACCTTATCGACAGGGACTCAAGTGTGCAAACACCCGAAAGGGTGCCATTAATGTACGGTCATGGATATTCAGCCGCAGAACATCTCTTCGTGCGTCTATCAGTATAGCACATTTTCCTTGCTTAGCAAACACTCTCAGACCACTGGCCATGACATACTTCCCAGCAGGCATTAGTACTGAGAAGCATCTAACCAACACCTTGAATACTGGGAATAGATACCTCACAGCTCACAACCCCTTACAACACAAAGGATGGAAAATGGTTTGAATTAAAATTCAAGCATTATCAGCTGTAATACTGATTATCTAACAGTGATTTCTTTTCAGGGTTATTTTTTCTTTTATTGAAAATTTGTACTCAGTTTAGTTTTCTGGATTTATGCAAAGATATTGGGAGAATGAAACTCTATTTCTTAACTTTAAATGTCACATTAAATACAAAATATATGCGCTGAACAAAGCTCGCCAATGTAAAAAATATGAAGTAATAATAAAGCAATAAACTAATAAAGAGGACTGGTTAACACAGGACAGATTAAACAGATGTAAAACTATACACAAATATTTAAACATTTATTAAATATTACCAAAATTGTTCATATGCACCATGTTTGAACTATTGAGTAAAACCTTGACGAAACTGTGGAGGACAGTGGGCTGGACTGATTACAGTTTGTCCAATAGGACGAAGGGGAGGGGCCACAGTGCCTTACCTTTTTATACCTGGGAATGGGGAGCTGCATGCAGTGAGAGCAAGTGCGTGCAAGACAGCAGGCCAAGACCAGCAGGCAATGAAGAGGAAAAGAAACAAAATTTAGAGAAAGACAGGGGAAAAAAGAATCGTGAAAGGATGAAACTTAAAAGGGTCTGCTTAGTGCAATGGATTTACATTATGTTAAAACAATAAGCCAATGTTTCACATGTGAAATAAAAAAAATGATAATATTGTTTGGAAAGGAACCTCAATGACACACAGTACTACATGTGCGCAAATAAGGATCTGCTGGCACTACAAATACAGTGGTACCTCAGTTCTCGAAATCATTAGAACTCAAATTTCAAAATCGAACCAACCAGTTAAAGAAAAAGGTACCTAGAACTCGATCTGAATCTCAGAAGTCAAACTGTGAATGGCAAGATAACTTGTACGCGCGGGGAAATGAGCCACGCAGCACGTCTCTCAGTGGAAACAAAGGGTAACGCTTCAGTCTCAGCCTCGAATTTGTTGTGATAGCATCGTGCATATTTACACTAGCGGAAAACATATATTTAGACAGTAAAAATACATTTAGACAATGATAGACAGTAACAGTAATTATTACTATTATATAATAAAATACATTTAAAAATAAAGATTTCTTATAAATTATTTTAATATTAATAATAAACCATTAAGACATTTAATTATAATAATATTGTCATGCTGAGTGGGGACGGAACGATCGGGGCAGGACACGTTGTTTGGATACATGTGTTTAGTACAGTATATGCTCTTCTTGTTTTATCCGGTTCATTTTGTGTTTAAATGCTAAAAAAACATATTTAGGTATAATTGTTTTGGGGCTGGGAACCAATTAATTGGTTTTCCATTATTTCTTTCGGGGAAAATTCGATCACAACTCGAACTTTTTAGGATTCAATCCAGAGTTCTGAATGGATTAAATTCTGAGGCACAGTTCAACCATTTGCTGTTTGGTCAACAGAGGTTATAGGTCAAGGTTATTCCACTGTGGGTGTCATGTCCTTAGATGGCGGTTTCACTTGGCATCCTGGGGTGTGATATATGTACAAGAGGGCAGACACAAGCTTTAAGCAAAGTACCATGATATACCTGTACAGCTTAAATCAGAGCTGGCTAAAAGCATGCTAGTTTTAAAAAAATGTGTAGTTTACTGGAACAGTCTCTCTAGTTTCTGCACCAAAATTCAGCCCCCTCTAGACAGACGCCATCCAGCGCTCTGCTGGTGCCATAAAGATAAAATACCCCTTTTTGCCTGGGACAAACATTTTTGTGCACTGCTCTGACTTTTGCAAGACATTCCCTATCCTCCCTCCCCTCCCCCTCAACTATGTGCTTGTCAGGATGAGTAGAACCTGTCCCCTGCCTGTGTGTGTGTGTGTATGAGTGTGTGGTTGTCATTGTTGGGATTAGGGTTATGCTCATAGAAACATATAGATGATCCCCTCAAAGAGATGGATGGGTGTGTGTGTGTGTGTGTGTGTGTGTGTGTGTGTTTGTCTGACACTTGATAGGAATTTGAGGGAATTCTGTACACGGACGTCTATTTTGAGGCAGTGGGGCGTCTGGGTGGCGTCGTCCGTCAGGCAGACCTCCAGCGAGTTCAGCTGATTCACATGCGTCATGCGATAGTCATGATGATAATGACGGTTATTGATATGGTCTCACACAGCTCTGTCAGAATCCCCAGTCTTGATGTGACTGGGCAGATGGTGTCCTAGAGCTGAGCTATGACCAAAACTTGGTGGTTTCAGGGGCGCAGGATGGTCTTTCCAGCTGTGCCCATAGGTGACTGCCCTAGCCTATAGTGTTGCAGCTGGATATGTGCAGAGACGTGGAACCGCAATTCTGATAAAGGAGTCTGCAATCATGCTCAAATAATGTTGCAGTATGGCTTTGTCCAGCTGAATGAGGATTCCTGATGCCCGAGTTTGGACTGGGATGTTGTGGAACACTGGTGGGTCTGAGCGACGTGGGCGATCCGGCCGTCAGTCGCAGAACCCCGCAGCGCTCGTCATGCATGGGGGGGCTGATTCATTGCCGTCGTTGGAATCGCCAATCGCTCCCTGACGAATAGAGTCCATCATTGTTCCTGAGGGGGTTGTTCACTAAGGCTGGACCCTGTTTGGGATTGTATTTCCATTCAACAGGATATTGTCTTTCTCTATTTTTAAGCGTGCGATGTCTTTTCTGTTTAGTGTTAAAGGCACGCTCTGAAAAATGACAGAGTGGGAAGGCCCCGTCGTAAATCTGTGATCTTTACGCTCTCCCACACGTCAGTTTCCATAGCGCTCTGTACTTGTTAAAAAGGAGCTTTACGTCTGGTTTGCTCGTGATGGCTTTAACACTTGAAGGATATGGCATTTGATGGATGTGTGACACGTACTACTCTGCATTACCTCAGACCGCAGCATGCTGTGGAGGGTTTATGGACCAGGGACTGCAGGGAGGGTACCTGCCTCTTCGCCCGCTTGACCCCGCCCTGGCCGCCGGCCTTCAGTGTGTCGGCCGTGTGGCGTTTGGTCGGCTGGTACTCACTCTTGTCGCCAGGACGCCCTGAGGACAAACAGTGGCTGCTGCCAGGGAGTTTGTCGTTGGCTGTGTTACTGATGGATGCCACGGGTGCCATGACGCCAGTGTAATACCATTCAGGGGGCCCCCGGCAGAGCTCCCTGCACCTTCTCACCATGCAATAGGGCTAAATATTATGCAAGGTTGCTTGGAAAAGGCCAGCTTGTCTGCCTTTGAGTTATGATCGTCATTATAAGGAGAGCACTGATACCCGGTGATAAAAATGTCCTCTGCAAGAGCTCATTCCAGAGTCCCACGAGCACGGAAGAGGACAGTGGCAGCAAGGGTGGTTGGGCGGTGTTCAGACAGCCCCAGCTTAGTGCCCAAACAATCTTTAGAATATATTCAAATGCTCCAGGGGCAGGTTGCCATGCAACAGCTGTTTTTGACATCTGATTTGGGACAGTTGTGTGCATCACTACTGCTGCAGATAAATCTGTAAGGGAGAAATATGGGTTCAGCCTCCCCAATAAAAAAACACTGTACAATAGCTTGGTGAGGTTTGTCTCAGACTGCACATCTTACTGTGCCTCCAACAGCCCTCACAGGGACCAAGCCTCCATGATACCATGGTACATATCGCTAGCTGTCTCCATCTGATTACCTGCCCAGATACGTCTCGTGCTACTCTCCCATCGGTCAGCATCTGGCTGGCCCACTACTCTGATGCACAGCCAGCTGCTGAATGTCACCTTCTCACAGAATAAGATGGATTTTGTCTCCCTTAGGGCTGTAGGCTCCAGGTTTAGTCTCCCCAGTTCTGCTGCTGTTTTAAGCCTGCTTTTGGGAAACAGGAAAGTGAATTGACCAAATAAAAGTGTAATAAACCGCTCTACTGCCAGAGGCTTCTCAGCGCCGGAACGTCCAAGTGCGTGGTGGAGGCGGTGTTTCTCCTGTGCCTTTCTTACTCCTCCGAGTGCTTTTCATGCTAATCCCTCCATCCCTCTCTCTCATACCTCTCAGTCTTTCGCTTTACTCGCCAGTATCTGCTGACGTTGAGGGAGGATGCATTCTTTTTTTTTTATTTCCCATCACCTCCCCCCCTCTTCGGTGGACGACTTTATTTTACATTACATTCAAGAGTGAAGAGCGTGGCCGCTCCGAACTCGCCCGTCCTGGTACCGTGAACAGAAAAGAAAAAAAATGTGGGGATAGAGAAACAACAATTGTAACAATTACAGACATTAATCACGATGGGGAGAAAGAAAAAAGAGAACAAAGGTACAGAAATAACACTAATAATGTAGGTGGGATGGAGAAAATGAAGTGTAGGGGAATACAGAATACAAACAGCCATATGAAACATAACACTCATTACTTTAAGGACATCAAACAACAAAAATTATAACAGCAATATCAATAGTAATATTATTAATAATGTTACAAATGGGTATTATATATATGTAGCATACACACACGTGTTCCTACATATATCTTTAACATACGCTAAACAGTAATAATAATAATGATGGTGATATCGATCGCTCAAACATTCTTGTGTGTGCAAATGTAGGTGTGAACTGATTAACTGATTTGTCGTTGGATGCATTCTGAGCGCGTGCCCCTGGCTTTGGCGGTCTCTCTCTCACCCTCCAGCCAGGATCCAGGAATGTCTGTGTCAGGGCCCCCTGCTTGGCTGAGAAAGGCATCTGCGAACCTTAAACCAGAGGCCCCCCAGATCGGGGGATCATGGGAACCAGTTGGGGGGATGTGGTAGCACGCCTGGGATACTGACAATGGTCACAAACCATGGTATCTCCGGTCTGCAAGGTTGAAGAACACCTGGGTTTCCCTGTTCAGGTTTTAGGTAGGCTTGTGTCTTCATTTTTTTCAGTCCAGCTAAGCATGTTAATAAGAATTTTTTTGTTAGTAGTTAGATACTTAGAAACGAGTTGACAGATCTTGTCAACTGAATGTTTAAATCTTACCATAATTTTTTTGTATTAAGAGTTGTTTCATTGCAAAGGAAACATATGCACTCCTACAATGATCTTTTTTGTTATTTAATAGAGTCTATGAAGCAGTTGAATAAAATGTCATGACATGAAATCTTGCTAATTGTCACGGTGCTTGTCCTCTTGCTTGTGAGATTCAATTTTCCACCACTGTATTTGTTGAGATGGGACCCACAGTGAAACTGTGAAACTGCACCAGCAGTTTAAATTAAAATCCCAGACTGTTTTGTCATAAAAATTAATCGAGTGAGCCTTGTAGCCTAATTAGTGTGAGGTACAAGATTGTGAAAGTCAGGCGAGTTAATCTACGTGATTTGGTGCCTGTACTGTGTGTGATTCCCCACCTCCCTCTGTGTCTCCAATGGTGCGGGCTCTGGTGGTACAGAGAAGCATGTTTTGGGTGTGGATCCAGTCATCCAGGATAAGTCATCCTCTAGCTGTCTTTGGCCAAATTGCATATGGTGCAATACTTTTTGCGTGAAGCAGGTGGGTGGCAGCAAAGCTGCTCCGTTCCTGGCATGACCCCTCGGATGCCCCAGCACATCCGTAATGCTGTAGGGACCCAGGAATCTTGGCTGAGCGGTCCCAGCAGATGCCTGCGATTTTACATGGTGGATCAGAGACCAAATTCCTACTGAAAGAGGCCCGCAGATAGCTAAAGTTCCGTTTGTTGTATGAATGAACCCTTGGCTGCTTGCCCCACTCTCTCCAGACAGGACGACATGACCTGTACCCATGGGTCATTCCTGTGCATGGTGTCTGTTATGTACCTGTGACCTGTATTCTCTCTACAACCAGTTGATTATTGCTCAATGATGGATAAATTCTAAAGTTGGCAAGAGCTCTTGGGCTTCAATCCTTTACCTTGAGGAACAGTTGTTTCATGGCAGATGAGTCATTCAGCAGGCAGGAGAGCTCTCAGACATGCATGTCCTCCTGTACGGCTGGTGCTGACAGCGCTGTGGTACGTGAGGCATACAGTATATGATCTCTCTGACTAGGGATGCTCATTTCGGTTAATTTTCTTAACCGACAACCGCCGTTCGTTAACCGAACATTAATCGTTAATTAA
>JABFDZ020000042.1:9638017-9654276 GCA_019775955.2 Pollimyrus isidori
CTCAGGTGCAGACGATCAGGGAAGCACAGAAGGTAACGAGGTGGGCGTGGCACACGAAGGGCTGGAACATGCCGGACAACGCGGTACGTAACAGTTTTGTTAATCGGCGAAACAGATATTTTCCCTGTTTCCCAGACAGTACTTTCACCTATACAGGGAGTCTCTGCAGTTGACAGTGCTAACGAACGCTACCCCCATTTTCACGTTTGACTTAGTTACCGCTCTCTTTGACGTCTTCATATATTAGTACACCTCAGCCTGTGCTTTTAGCGTAAGTACTCCAGGAAATGAAAGTGTTTTTTTTTTAGCTTTTGAGTGCACAAACAGAATTGGCTGGTGTGATGCTTCATTAGAGGCATTCAGAGCATTGGGCAATATTAATTTGCTTCCTTGTGAATTCACTAAGGATGCTGTCCAGAGGCTGTGGCGAACTGGCAGCCAATATTCCACAGGTGGCTGAAAGCATTTTTTGGAACAGGAACATGAACACGAAACACATGGTTTTGTTGCTTATAAATGGCAGTATCTGGTAGACAATAAATGACAGTGAATCTTCTACAGTTATTTGAACACAACATCAATACTGCAATGCTTAATGGTCCTCATTATACTTTGTTATTAATTGTGTCCAGTGAAAAAAAAATGATTACAAATCCAGACTTCTTGTGATACACTGGTTTCTAATTAATCGTCTGAGGACATTTTCTGACCTACAATTCCACTCTCGGGTCGATGGTATTATCAGCAGAAGAAATTAATTCCAGTTCTGCAGACCCTCAGCGGCTGCTACTCTTGCTTTCACTCTTTTGTTATGTCCAAACGCGGAACAAAAAGCTGAACCTCACTGCACGCTCCGCACACGGCTGAATAGAGACAGACAGGCTTTCAGCAGCCGGCAATGTGTAGGCTAAATATGCAAAGGGTGCCTTATCTTAACATGGGATCAGCACAGAACATTCCACAGAATATAGAGGTGCGTGCAGACTAGCAAAGGATTGTCTGCATCGCCGTGGAAGGTTTGCCCACGCAGCTGGAGAAGTAGCGAGAAGCACACTGAGAGATGCCTGATTAAAGTCTCACTGCGATATGTGTCTTGCTACATTATGAAGAGAACAAAAAAAAAACGGATTCAAATTGAGAGATGGGTTAAAGATGGATATGCTTAAATATTGCAATTTGCATAACAAAGGCTCATTGTCTAGTATAGTATATATGTACTACAGTACATCTTACTCTGGTATCTGTTCAGACGAAGTCAATGTGAATTGTGTAATGTATGCGCTACTTTTCCAAGCATTATAAAGACAAAAAAAATTATAACAAGGGGCAGGAAATAATCACTTTCTACATAAATTTCATTAGCTTGTCATCTGATGGTTCAGCTTTCGAAAGTGTTTCCATCAAATTTCACTTGCAGCTATTTAATGACAGTGTTATGCAGCGGCACACACAGGCAGGGACAGGCCATCAGGAAATGCCGGAATGTTCCGGGTGGCCCGATTTTGTGAGGGCCGCCTTTTTGTCCCCAACCCCGGGATGATATACATTATGCAGCCTATATACCAGGGGTGCCCGACCTTTCAGTCGATTGCAGGAGATGGTTTCTGGGTGATGCTTTATTACATTGGTTGCCAATAGATTGATTGTGATTGACTCCCCCCCCACGATCAGCAGAAAATTCCAGCCCGCTTTTTGTTGCTAGTCCATCCCTGACTACTCTACCCAAGACCACTGACTCTTAACAGCTTAATCTTGCTTAAAACACACCACAGTCATTTTTCTCATATCTTCATATGTCTGGAAAATACCACATCCTTTTCTTGGCATTCCTACATTTTCCCCCTCTGAGTCCTTTGCGGATCTGTGCCTCTTCGTGAAGTCCCAGCATGCTTTGCGGATCCCCAGAAACACGCTTGGCTGCCAAGGCTGCCATTTTCTCTACCTGCCACATGTCACGCAGTTTTCACCAATCAGAGCGTCAGGAGGCTCGCAGCTGATAGGCAGTCGAGCTGCAGGTGTTTGACGGTTTATCCCAGTCTGCCCAAGCCCTCCAGGTCACACTGGAAACACGCCAGAAACGAAAAAACAGCTGATTGATGACATAGACCTGAATTGGTCTGTAAAATACACTTTGTATGAGTCTGTAATACACAATTGCAGCAGCTGGGATGCCTCTTGTTATGGAAAGCACTGTAAGCAGTACCCAGCTACAAAGTCCTGGCAGGGCTTACGGGCACCACTGCCTCGCTCCCTGATGCGGCGTGCAACTTTTAAGCTTGGATTGAAAGCCACAGCCCAGATCCGGCAGAAGAGGTTATCTTTACTGCGTGTGACACATTTAAAACTTTTCAGTGTCTGAGCTCCTGTGACGCCGCTTGCCCTGACAGCATTGTATCACGTCTTCAAGACGCGCAGAGGTGTTCGCGAATGACTTGGAATTGTCCATCTTAAGAACACAGTCACACCCGTGCCAAAGAAATCTCGTCTCTTGCCTCAGTGTTTACTGTCTCACCTCCCACGTCCATCATGATGAAGTGCTTCTGGAGACTAGTCTTGTCCTACGGGAATAATGATTTAAGTTATGTACAGGTGCTGCGTGTCTATGGAAGATACCGCCACCATTTGTCCTACACACGGCTCTGTAACAACATTAAAGCAAGAACATCTCTGTCGGGGTGCTGTTCGTTGGCGATAACTCTACATTCATCACTATCCCTTCATCCAAACTTGTGTTAAAACTCAGAGTACTTTGTGTGTGCAGCTCCATCTGTGGCTGGGTGTTTGATTTCCTGACTAAAAAGCCACAGGCAGTGATAATCGGAAATAGAACCTCGTCCACATTGATCCTCAGCACCGGTTTGCCGCAGGCTTGCAGCCGTAGCCCATTATACAGGCTGTTCACCTAAGACTATGTGGCAAGGCATGCAAGCAATAGCATTGTCACATCTGCAGTCATCATCATCAGTGATGATGAGGAAGGTGCCTTAAGGAGGGAAGTAAAAGGCCGGAATGTTTTGTGGCCATAAAACAACATGCTCTATGTGTCAGCAAGACAAAGGAGCTCGTCATGGACTCCAGTTCCTACTCTTCATCAACGGTTCAACCTGTGGACAACTGAGTCAGATTCCTGGGCCTCCTGCTCTCAGACTTTCTCTCATGGTCTCGTAACACCAGCTGCATCCTCAACAAGGCACACCAGCGACTGCTCTTCCAGAGGAGGCTTCAAACACGGCACCACTGAGCCCAGCCTGACAGGAGGCATTACGGCATGGTTTGGTAACCTGACAGCCCAAGATCTCACTCTGCAAATTTCAGTCAGGATAGCCTCTGAAATCACTGGCTCCGCGCTTCTGAAGCTCCAATTATTTACACCAGCCTTCTGTCAGGAGACGGCCGGGTATCACACCAGCCACCCCACTCCTGCCCTCTTCATACCACTGCCCTCCACTAAACGCTACAGGAGCATCCCCACCTGCCCCACACGCTTCAGTGACGGCGTCTTCCCACAAGTGATCAGGACTGTAAACACCCTGTGACTCTGACACCCAAACCCCAGAGTCACTGCCCGGACCCAGAGTAACCCTCCTGCATTTATTGTAACGGCAACACTTTGCTTATAGAAGCACAATGATTTTGTTCTTAATTAACCACAAACTAAGTCTTAGTGACATACTGATCTCATGTTTGTTCATCATTAATGAGTCATGGTGCATCTTTTATCCAAGGTAACTACTATGTTCGGTCATTATTTGCACTTCAGTAGTAATTGTTACTGTTGTAACTAGTTTCAACTTATATTTCACAATACTGCATTGCTTTTTGCGCACTTTTCATGCACCATTTTACCACTGTTGCTCTGTTTCTAACACTATTTTATGTACTGTTGTACTGTAGTGCTTCGATGTTGCACAACTGTCTTGTTCTTGTTACACAAGAATGTCATTGTTTTCTTTGACTGAACTGTAACAACTTACACTTACTCATGAACCCAGAATGAATGACCACGGTGTGTTTATAACAACGTCCAAATTTACCGGATTAAAAATGTAATGTTCTTCACCTTGTGAGTGGAGATTAAAGTTGTATTTACTGACTGACTTATCATTCATTTCCCTGTGATGCCTTTAGCAAAGCTGTGCACTAATTGTGATTGTAAACACAATTAAAATTGTCCCATAAACCCTATGAAATCTTAGGGGACACAGATCAGGTGACAGCTCAGGAATGAATGTGCTCATCGCGCGGTTGGCATGGCGAAGATGCCGCTTGTTGCCACGGAGACACAATGTGCCCCTAATTGGGGTTTGAGGTGAGCGTGACACCATGACCTTCGGACTGTGCGTCACTCCACTCCGGGAAGGTTTTAACACCCTCATTAAGATCAGAGCCTCAGAACCCCGCCAGCCTGCGCAGCTCTGACAGGGGCTGATGCGCTGGTCCGTGCTCGAGCCTGAACATCTCTCCCGGCTGACCGCACGGCCAGGGCAGTCCACTCATGCGCCTGTGACGTCTAACCGTGTCACGAGTGTGGTGCCAACACCGTGGTGCATTTAAAAAGCTGCTGAAATAATCGACTTTACGACAGAGACTTGGACTTAGTCGATATCTACATAGACGTTACAGCATTTTCAGTAGTGAACGACATCTCAGTGCTTAAGAGCAGCTTCAAAAGTATGGTAGCTAGTTTGGTGCCACTCTACAACAAGACTTCCCTTATAAAGGGTTTATGAATGATTAATAATCAGGTCATTAATTAGGTTGGAACACTCTGTAAATCATTAAAGGACAATCCTAAATACTAACTGTTTTTTCCATTAAAGAGTTACGACCATTTATAAGTGGTAAAAGGGACTCTTACTGTAAAGTGGTACTGCTAGTTCTATAAAAAAAAGGCCATATTTAAAATGAAAGACTTGCATAAATATCCACTAATAAAGAATTTGGTGTTTTTGACGAATGGGACCATAATATCGCAGCATCATCTCCGGGTGGGGGCTACACAGTGGTGGTTGAAGTGGTTCCCCACTGGTTCCTTAAAGCACTTTGCGTGTTTTGAAAAGTGCTATATAATATGTACAATATAAATGTAACATCCATTAATTCAATATAGGTATAAGAAGCAGGATGTAAGACACAGTCACTGTCCTTCAGAGTGTGAAGGAAACGACCTTGTTATACGCTGGACTGGACCTTAACACCACCCAGAATGGCACACAGATCAACTGAAAAATTGGCTGATAAAAAGTTAAAGTCTCAGACACAGAATGGGCACCCAGATAAATAAAACAGATAGAAGAACATACATTTCCGAAAGAGGCGCTTATTCCAGAAAGTAGGTAAAGCCGGATGATGGGGAATCGGAGATTGTGTCTGGGGGTGACAGTGGAAATATAGGTGAGACGAAGGCAGCGGGTGAGACGGCTTTGGTGTGAGCATGAGGAGAGAGACATGCAGAAAAGCCAGAGTGGCGGCAGGTCATGGTGAGGCAGGGATCTGGGTCTGGGCAGGCGGATAACGAATCACATTCATATATTCACCGTGAACCAATAAGGACCAGATGTGGGAAGCAAAGGAAAAGGCATGACGACTCTGAGTCACCTGACCTGCCCCCCTGGGACCTCATTGGGCGGTATGAAATGGGGAAGTGCTTATTGCTAAGCTCCAAGAGGATATTTATTTCTGTGGCTAAATTGCAACATATTCAGGCAAATGTAGGGGCAGCTATTGGATTAATGAACTTGGAATAGGTATCACTGCAAAGGGAGTGGCAGGGGACAGATTTTAAAGTAAAATTATAGGAGTGCCTGCTGCTATGTCACTGGGGATGGCGGAGTAGCTGGGGGCCGGGGGGCCGGTGTCACTTGCCGGCCTAATCAGTCAGCAGCAAACATAAAAATGACAATAACGGATCTTAGCCAGTTTGTGCTCAGAATTTATATCCATCCATCCATCCATCCATCCATCCATCCATCGGCATGATTAATACGGGGGCAGGGGCCAATATCTATTGAAAATCACATTGTGATATTTTTGAGTTTTGCATTTTGCAATCGAACACATTTCTAAGAGTGTATTCCTAACGTCAATCTTAACCTAAAGAGGGTTACTGATAAATTTATATTAAAAATGTATAAATGATGAAACCTTTAAGATTGTTCTTACATAGGATTCTGGATTACATAGGATGTGATTACTGTATTGCATATGTGTCCATTACTATATCATAATCATATACATCAAACCCCTCACCCCAATGGGGCAAATTCGGTCCCTCCCCCCGATGTCAAACTCCTTTCGATGCCACTGCATCAATCCGTCTGTCTGGTTATGCTGGTCAGTATTACAGGGACTCAGATTAGTAAATCAGGAATTAAGTAAAATTTATGTACAGTGGTACCTTAGAACTCGAACTTAAACCGTTCAGAACTTCAGATCCAGATCGAATTTTACCCATAAGAAATAATTAGTCCTCTGTATTTAGTCCGTGTTTCAGTTTGTTTCTGAAGTCCGGTCATTGTATTGTCCGTCTGCGTTTTGCCTGCCTTACCTGTAATTAAACCTCGTATTCCCCGATACCCTGACATCTGCGCCTCTGTCTCCATTTTGTCCCCACTCTGAACAACAATATTATTATAATTAAAATGTAGAACTGGTTTATTATTAATATTAAAATAATAAGAGATCTTTATTTTTAAATGTGTTTTATTATATAATAATTACTGCTACTATCATTGTATAAATATTTTTTACTGTCTAAATATATGTATTCAGTTAGTGTAAACATGTACGATGCTATCACAGCGAATGCCAGGCTGAGACTGAAGCGTTACTCTTTATTTCTGCTGAGAGATGTGCCGCGTGACTCATTTCCCTGTGTGTACAAGTTATCTTAGGTCAGCGTTCACGGATTGACTTCTGAAATTCAGATCGAACTCTAGGTAATTTTTTTCTAACTGGTTGGTTCGACTTTTAAGAAATTTGAGTTCTAATGAGTTTGAGAACTGAGGTACCACTGTATTAAGTGCCTCTCACAGACAACAGGTCACAAAGCACTGTTATGGCGTCAAAATAAAACACCACAACGAAAAACAAATGAACCGGAACACTACTAGTAACAACAATAATAAAAACAACAGAATAGAAGCAGGAGGATATTAGTTTGCCTTTGTAGCTGCACTCCATCCTCCGTAATAAACTAGAGACAATAAGCTGTTGAAACATGTTAATGCACTTCAATTAGAGAATATTAACACGTCCCACAGCACTACACATTACGCTCCTCATTAGCGATCTCCCCCCCACTCCAGGGTGGGGGGATGTACATCACGACTCCCCAGATAATATTCTTTGTAAAAGTAGCTCTTACTGCAAAAAAAGTTAGATACTTTTTTTTTGCTGTACATGGCTAGTATGGGATTGCGATGTAAAGACAGGAATCAGCTTAGTTATATGTTTCAAACCTGGGAGGAAAGTTGTGCAACACATGGGCGAGATGCAAACTCCACAGACGCCAAGCAGAAGCTGGATTTAATCCTGGAGGCAACAGAATGTCCCACTGACCCACCATGCTGGTGCAATAACCTTATGTAATACAATACAGCTTAGCGCCAATGCATGACCAGCTATTACATTACACTGCTGCCTAATGAGAAGCTCTACCAGCAGTCCTACAATTAAGGGACGCAGAGGTTTACATTACAGCCTCACAGAGACACGTGATTAAACTGCTCTCAGACAGAGCCGCATCCAGTCTCTAACCGCATATCTAATCACCTGATCGTAATTTCAAAATCCTCTTGGCTAATCACTTACCCATAATATAAGACTATAAACTTGCACATAAAATGAAAACAGTATTTGTACTAAAGTGGCAGTCAGTAAAGCTGCATATGACAAGAGCAGGCAAACTAAGAGCACGTGTCGCTACGCTACAGTAATATTCTGTAATCATATCATTGTGGGATCTTTGAGCAAGAGCCATATCCGTAAAAAATACACCAGGGGTACTGGATAAAAGGTGATCCTGGGTTCTGTCTTCAAATTTGACTGCCTACTACTTATTTTTTTACAAAACATTGAGCATTTTAGCCAATGGTCATATTTTTCCTATATTGATAAGGTGGTCTGTGTTCTCCAGGGATATACAGGTTTCCCCCTCTACCTGAAAGTGGAGCATTCCGATGAAACCTTTCGTAAGCAGAAATGGCGCAAAGCAAAGAAACTTATAAGGGAAACATTTTTTGAGCGTTTCCGGACCAAAAAAATAACCTACTAAATCATACCAAATAATACATAAAACACACAATAACATTAACATACAGTAAATACAGTTTACGTAAAGTGGAATTAATGTACGTACAATGTAGCTTCACTTACCAGAATCAATACAGTCATGCATCTCTTAACAGCAGGGATATTTCGCCGTTGTAAGTGTACACATACCTAGAAGGTACAGCCTACTACACACCAAGGCTACATGGTAAAGACTAATGACGATACAAAACTACAGTATAGTAAATACATAAACTAGTAACATAGTTGTTTAATATCATTATCAAGTGTTGTGTACTGTACATAATTGTATGTGCTATACTTTCATACCATGGGCAATGCAGCGAGTAATGCGTTGCACTATGACGTTACAATTACGTTGCAAAACGATAAGAATTTTTCAGCTCCTTTACAATCCTATGAGAGGGCCGTCGCATATGCAGTTCATCACTGACCAAGACATTGCCATGCGGAGCATGACGGTATGTCTATAATTAGCTCGGTAATAAATAATAATAATAATAAACGCTATTTTCACTTTTTTTCGTAAAAGCAAAAATCCTCACTCCCAGGTTCAGCTCTCCCCATGCAAACAGAAAGCAGCCCTCAGCTCTCTCAGCAAGCCCTTGTGCTGTGGGGAAGCTCCATACCAATACTGATCAGATCAAAAGAAAAGTTTACGTAGAAAAGTACAGAGAGCTGGCAAGAAATTCTAAGATAAACAAAAAGTTGGGCGGGGGGCGGGGGCAAGAGCAGCCCTCTGGAGAAGCATTTTCTGGAAAGCTGGTCCCAAGAGACGGGGTGCATCAAACGAGAGCTGGACCCTAACAGCAAACTCACAGCCTTAGCGTTAATGGGCCATGTTCTGCGCAAAGTCAGCTGCCTTTCCATGAATTTGATACACTGGCTTTGATGCCTCCAGAGTTCAGCCAGCAACATTCTTGTGTTATCGAGAACCATAAGTATGTGACTGACCTCTTACAGTCAGACTTCACCAAGGTAATGACAAAAACTGGAGGTGCCTCGCATGTGAAAAAATTGCCAAACTCAACAGCCCATGCTGTTCCGCATGATGGAGCATTCACAGAAGCTCTACTGGGTTAGACGATTATGTGTTATGTCATATGTGCTCAGTCTATCATAATATGTGTTGAGAGTATTCTAGGTTTTACATCTGTCCTTGTTCTTCAGTGTTCTAGGTGCCTAGGGATGTGACCATGCAAAATCTCTACATTTGCTGCAGGAGACAGCGAGGTGATTGGGACAGACACAAGATAATCTAAACCATGTTTCTCTAAAGGAAACTTTCTTGACTGTGAAGCACTCGTCTCCCCGTCTTTGCCGACCTGGCAGCAAGTGGCGGATGTTAAACAAACTGACACAGTGTAAAGCACAGATTTTTCCGTGGGCGGGAGAGAGCAGTTCTTTCCGCCGCGCGTCACTTTGTCATCCGCACTTGGTGACATGTGATTCTCACAGGTATGCTTAGCATTTCCTGCAACTGTGGCAAAACCTGAAGAACAGGCGACCGATAAATTCAATCACTCTCAGACAACACAGACAAATAATTAAGATTTAATCCAAGGCAGAATAGTACAACTGTGGTAATGACAGTAATAAAATACCTTCCTGTTTGAGCGGAGATGCCAAGTTAATCTGGGGGAAAAATCCAAAAGTGTAAACAGTGCATGTAAATACAATATCTACAGTGCAATACATATCAATAACACCTCATTACATATAAGTCAATATTCTGTGCTTGCTTAGCTGATTCAGGGTCGGGGGGGGTCCGGAGCCTATCCCAGAGGCTAAGGGTCCAAGGCAGGGAACAACCCAGGAGGGGCCCGACTCATCACAGGTCACACACTCGCACCATTCAGTCACACAAGCGCATTTACGGGCAACCCGGTAACTCCAATCAACCTCGGCATGTTTTTGGACTGTGGGGGGGGAAACCAGAGTATCCATAGGAAACCCCACGACGACACGGGGAGAACGTGCAAACTCCACAGACATATAACCCAGGTCTCGGAGGTGTGATGTAACAGTGCTAACCACCACACCCCCGTGCCGTCCCTCTCATTACATTTTAGAAGGCTAATCCATTTATCTAACATGTTTCCCTCACGAGTACTGTAAGGTAGAAGAACAGTAGCAATGTGCTCATATGATCGGCTCAAGTGGCTATAAGTTATTTGGCTCCATTATTATGACCAAACAAAGAGGGGAGGAAGGAATAGAAAGACGAGACGCAGCGAGCAAGAGCAGAGGGTGACACAACAAATTCTGGGTGAATCGCTGGACCGGAGTTTCCCAATCAGGTCCATGGAGACCCACAGACAGTCCACACTTTCAGGGAGCTGGGAGGAAGCAAAAAATGTGGACTGTCTGGCAGAGACTTTGGAGGGAGCAAAAAATATTGACTGTCTGGCAGGGAGCTCGGAGGGAGCAAAAACACGGACCGACTGTGGGTCCCTGAGGCCTCGACTGGGCCTCTTCAAACAGAGTCCAGAATAAAGCCTGTATACCACCAAAATGATGAGACGATTTGAAAGATTTCCGCTGCCATGTTCTGGATTTACTGCCAATTTTCTTCAGTTTTCTGTTTTGTAGAGATATTTTCTGTGTTATGTTGGACCACTGGCTGAACACTGATGTTGAGAAAGTGCATTTCCCAGGAGCAGACATAGAAATAGTCATAATCTACTTGGATGCTCCTCTCATTCAAAAGTTGGACTTAATTGAATCAATACAGTAGGTCAGAGGCATATCTGTCTGTTTACACCAGACAGCAACCTTCACCTCCCCCCCCACCCCAGTGAGTAAACAGATAAGCAGCTGAGGTGTGTGAGATTGTCCAGCGCGAGGAAGAAGTTATATCACGTCAGCAAAGGGCAGATTGGGCAGAATGAAGAATAATAGGCTGGTCAACGAAGGGGGCCCCACGTACAAAAAAATGGATGGGGTGCCACACGATGACAGTGCAGAGGAAACCAGGGCAATAATATTGTCATTTGTCATTTTTGGTGGGGGTGCTGTGGGGTGATCAGTACTCTTCACCTTTTGTAACGGGCAAAGCTTTAATAAGGGACTGGAGGCGCCACCACGAAGGCACAGGAGAAACATCTTAAAGTACATTATTTGCCCGCGGACGAGCTACACCGATGTCAAACAACCCATCTTAATTTTGACCCAGAGGTCATTTTTAACGGTTGCTAAATAATTTTGACTAAAAGTAATTCTTGGATGGAGGTAGCCAAAGAATTATCAGTATATCTGAGGGATGTGTCTCGTCTGTGCCGTGTTGTGGTATTTCTGATGCTGCTGAGTGACGGTCACCATGACGTGCTCTGCGGTGACCTAACTGATAGGGCCCAGCTATGAAACACCCACCGACCGGACACCTCCAGCGCACAGACGTGACTCAGTGTTGGAAGAGGGAGGACTGAGGAAGGGGTGACAATGGTGTCTGTATACTTCACCAATGTCAGCTAGCTCAAAAGTCGTCTCCGTATTCAGTGGCATCCAGCCCTGGAGTTTTACACCCGATTTCAGCTCATTTTGTCCTCGGTCTTGGGGAGCTTTCATGCACGATGTCACAATTGAAGTCTTATTATCCAGAAACATTCATTACTGACATTTCACGAAGGAATAAATGACAAATAGCATATCGAACTGTTTAGGCAGAATGACTTTTTCAGCCCTGCCTGGTATCTATATCTGTCTACTGTATCATTTGAGAAACTTCCAGTAATTAGCAATAGCAAACGATTAATTGTTGTAGAATTTTAAACATAAAATAATTTTGTATCTGACCAACTCAATTTTAAACCTGTCAAATTATTTCAGTTCTGACTAGCACAGCAGATAAGGGGCTCACTGGGAATTGACCCAGTCTCCCGATTGGCCACTCTGGACCGGTACCAGAGTCAATTCTCTTCTATAGTCTGAATGCAACATGTAGCGCGTATAATAAGTATTTAAGTCAGTCATGAACCCAATCCATGCCTTATGATGTTGTGAGCTGTGCTGGGGTTTACTGCCCAGCTTTACAGTGACAGCTGGCTACACACAGATAAGATGTTCAAGGGAGACTGACCGATGCAACGGAAGGCAAACGTCTGCTTGGTGGAAGTTTGGGAGGACAAGCCAACGGCAGGATCATCATCTTTGACGCAGTACAGCGATTTAATTGTACATCTGTGCCGGGAATTCTGGGCCAGATTAGATGAGATTAAATTTAATGTCCAGCCTGTTCAAAAAACACTGACTGCATGGAAGAGCCTCAGTGAGATCTGCCTAAAAATGTGAAATGAGTGACAAAATGAGGACAGAAGCAACAATGTAGTTTAAATCTAATTTTTAGTTCTTGATTTTTAATAGTTGACTTGTATTGTTTGCGTTGGCTTTGTCTTTACAATATTTTTGGTTTACACATGGATTAATTTGTAATGTAATATTTCGAAAACCAATACAAGAAGGTGACCCTAATCCTACGTCATTCAAACTCTTTATGCAGTCTCCTTTTTTATAAGTATTGCCTATCACAATTGTTAGTAAATAAGTTTAGCATTGATTTTGTCTTCGGAAGGTATTACTGCAGCAAAGAGGAAAGGACAATAAGCAGGAGAAACCAATGAACAGGATCGGCCAAAGAACAGGAGAGGCCAAGAAGCAACAGAGATCAATGAATAGGAGAGGCCAATGAACAGGAGAGGCCAATGAACAGGAGAGACCGCAGCTCAAAGACCACCGAGATAACAGCCAAAAAAGACCCCTGAAGCCTCTGTTCTCCTTGCCATGGGACAGTAACATACCTGAGAAGGACACCTTCATCACAAGTTCAGTCACTCTTCATTGGAGACAGATGCTTTATGCATTAGCCCCACGCGGGCTTTGGGCACCGTGACGTGCTGGGCTGTACCCTGTGCTTTATCCCCGTCCCGGTGTGCGAGGTCTAGGCTCAGAATCAGTTTTATGGCTCCAGACCGAGACGCAGAGCTGGAGAAGCAAAGCTGGAGAAGCAAAGCTGCGATCAATAGATGAGCTGCTGGGGAAAAGGAAGCACATTTTGTGAAGAACCTTCTATTTAATTGAATTAATCGGGTTGAACCAGAGCAGGCTTCACAATAGGCACTTCCATTCAACTTCGAACCATAAGTACTAGTTTGTAATTGGATAATACATCCAAATGTGAGCCTAAGCAGAGAGTAAAAACTCCCCTTATGCACCATTTGTAGTATTTTTTTGGGCTTCAAGCTTTCTGGTCCAATATGAAGTTCTGGGCCTGTGCTTTTTATTTTAGAAATGGAACAATTACAAACTTGCCATCTTCTGCCCAACAGTGAGATGTGATATTTAGTCACTTACCAAGCAAAAACAGTATCTTTGTTACAGTTATCAGTGCCTATTTATGCTTGGGTTAGAACCACATTGATACTTGCAGCTAAAAAATATGTCATCACCAAAGGTTAGGTATAACGGCAGAGTTCTGTATTTCAAAAGATGATGCAAACTACTTCAGTCCCTGGTTTGCGTTTAACTGTCCAATACAAAATGTAATAAATTGTAATCACACCACATACGAAATTTTTGTGAATTCAGGTGGGCAATGAAGAGGCGATTAAACGAAATGACAGCCATATACAGAAATCCCAAGAGGACCAACACCACAGACTAATGAGATGAATCTGTGAAGTGACTTTGAAGGCTATTTCCGCGAATGCATGGACCGCCGATGGTGTAAACAACACTGTATAAAAATCTTAAATTACATTCTTTCACCTCCTTGTTTTGAGCTATATTTGTGTTTAAGTATCTTTATCACTGGGGTTTTTGTAATATTGCTGCTGGGATGGTTTCCAGTGGTCACGCATATAAATTAAAATGAAGCAAAGGGTGGACTTAAAACCCATAATTTTATATAGTAGTGCCCGGCGGTTCCTTACGTCTTTCATTCGCTGCCATGAAACCCGAATCTCTGTCCAATCAAAGGGGTCCCTCCTCTGGGGACTGGGACCCCAGAGTAATTGGTATCGAAAAGCTGGCACTGAGATGCAGCACAAGTGACGACTTTCGAGAGGTGGGGCTAACAACCTGTACAAAGAAGCATTTAATATAGCCAGAGGCTCAGTGACAGGACAGGCAAGACAGACAACTGTTTGGGGCCCCGAGCTGGGAGGGGGCCCTCAAGGCCAGCTGATTTTGCCAATTCTGTTTTTCGCAAAAGTGAAAATAATAGACTTGTGTCTGTTAAAGTCTCTTTGTCCATGTTATTCATATGCACTTGCTAAAACACTGTGGAAAAAACTCATGCGAAGACACTGCATGTAAAAACTGCCAAGACTAAATTTGTGGTGTAACAGCGCTAACGTGGCACAGTGCTGCCATACAGAAAACCTACAATGATACAGAAATGGCTCACCACACCAGAATACACTGACAACAAAAATGCCTTACTTTGCGCCACTTACAGCTCAACACTGAACATCAAAGTATTAAAGTATCAGAATGATTGCATCACACAAAGAAGTGTGAGTCACTGGCTCTTAGGCAGCCATGTTTGAATGACACACTTATCCCAACTCATTTCCAATCATTTACGGTACGTAATTCTTCCTGTCTAGAACAATACTTGACTGGGGACAGAGACCTAATTTTTTCCCTCAGTGTTTGCATCTGCTGTAAATCCTGGCTTCTTAATAACACTATTAGCTTCCCTCAGCCTCTCTGTCCTCCTGGGATATCAGTTTGCTGCTGCCGGTAAATATCTGTTCAGAAGCATCAGTGCCGCGATCTTCAACTTGTCCTTCTAATGAACACAACACATGGAGACTTCAACCTGAGGATCATCTGAGGATCATCATGCGCCGAAAGCCCCGATAATCGCGGCAGTCAGATGTGATATTTAGTCACTTACCAAGCAAGAACAGTAGTTTCAGTCAAGTGTTTTGTTACATTGTCATTTTCATAAATGAATGGGGTTAGATAGCTAGCCTTGCCGGGCATATTAGCTTCCAATAACAAGTGTGGTTTTCAGAAACCAAGCAGAGTCTTTCAGAAAGCCCTTGAGTGCTACATTTCACCTGACATGTATTTGATCTACAGCAGTGCTTCCCATCCTTCGTCCTCCGGGACCCACAGACGGTCCATGATATTGCTCCATCTCAGCTCGCTGTCAGAAAGTGAACAATTTTGCATGACTTTCAGTCCCCGAGGACCAGATTGGAAAATACTGATACACAGGCCTCAGTACAGTTATCCAGGAGTCATTTAGCACTGTTTCTTAGTCAGAGGATTAACAGTAAGATATGAAGCAGCATAGTAGACACTGTGGTCTATACCAATGATCGGAAGGTTGTTGGTTCATATCCTGTGGTCGACAGAGTGTATTCTCCATTGGGCCCTTGAAGAAGACCCCCAACCGAGGCACTCCAGGGACTGACTGATTCTGCTCGACTATACGCAATTTCAAATGAACACGTCTGCTAAGTAAATAGATGTAAATAAGGTATTGATGATTCTCTAACGTTAACTCGCAGCAGTGTGTTGCAAAATGGATTAATTCCAGCAAAGTTATTAGGACGGTGGCTTCAAACATGCGCCTCCTGCTGGTTGGTCTTTCAGAAGCACGCTGGTGTTTTCGGATTTCCAGCAGCGCAGTCATGCCGCTATGGCGGGCCCGGCCAGATGTCGTCCGCTTGCTAGCGCACACAGGCTCACAGCCACATCGGCGGGAAAAAATAAACACCATAAGTCAGGATGGTAATCTTGAGCAATAAAGCACTGAAATGATTATCAATAAAGACATTTTAATTTCTCAGCACATGCTCAGCACAGCGAGGCTCAGGCGCGGTCTTGCACTACACAGTAGTGATGGTAAATTTGATTCCTTTTAGTGAATCAAAATGAGTTTGAATGAGTCACTCACCAAAATGTATCGGGTGTTTTGAGTCATTTGAGTCACTGAGTCAGTTGCTAGGAGAGTG
>JABFDZ020000042.1:9654376-9666960 GCA_019775955.2 Pollimyrus isidori
AACTAATAGCTCAGAGTTGTTAAAATCTTATCTAGCTCTGATTTAGAGGAACCCAAGGATTCAGCTTGCACTACGTTGTCTGGAAGACCATTCCATGTAGCTCACACATAGGTCACACAGGGTCTCTTCTTGTATTGTATGTCATGTGTGTTTTTGCATTGTTTGAGTATGGTTTCCCATGTTAATATGCTGATTGACATTTTCATCTTCAACAACATCAGTGCTGCTGCATTAGCTAATAAAACGGCGTACTCTAAAGGGTAGACATTTTCCCAGTTTAGTCTTCAGGCGAGTGTCCTTTCAAGTTGAACGATGTTCTTTGAACTTGTATCCAGTATAGCTCACTCATAGCATCATTTCAAAATTCAACTTCATAATATTGCATTAGTTCTCATATATAATGTAGAAATTAGATTGTGGCTAAATTTCAACAAAAGGGGCTTTTCGTTTTTTAATCTCCAATAACCCAAATCCCCTGCACTTAGGTGTACAAAAATATCTCTCCTCCTAGTAATAGTATTGAGTGTGGAAATCTCATCGTAACATAGTAGGCTGGATGAGTATAAATAGGCAGAGCTAATCAGAGGTAGATAGTCCAGGTCCAGAAAGTAAAACACCAGATCAAGATGTTGTTTCAGCCAACAAGTTGAACAAAGAGTCACAGTCACTGAGTCCTCAGCCTGTTGGTTAAAACAAAATCTTGGTCTGCATTTGTACTTTCTGGACCTGAACTACCCACCTCTGGTGGTAATGCAAGTTATACAACTATTTAATCCCAGCAAATTACCTGAGATTAAATAACAGGGTAGATCTCTATAATGGAATAGTTGGAATAAATGCATTATTTAGGTGGATTCACAGTGACTATATTTTTTATGAACTAACTTTAGCAAATGTTCCAGTTTGGCAGCAGGCAAAATGAAAGACACTGTCATTCTGACCCTATGGATTCCTCAGATATAACATCCAGTGCAGCTGGTATCCAGGGAGAACCTGCAGACTACACAACTGCTGGAGATTATGAGGCACAGCCCAAAGAAATGGGTCACACACCCCTTAAGCTTCAATCCAGTTAGAATTTCAGCTAATGTTTTTTTTTTTTTTTTTTTTTAAATATGAATACATCTCCAAAAATGATTTGACTCTGTGATGCTGTTAAGTTTCCAAACAACATGGGTTGTCTGCGAGCTGGAGCTAATTAACCTTTTGCTGGCTAAGATTTTTCTGAGATTCGCTTATCTCCATGACCCCCTTAGAGAAGCTGGCCTTGGCTGGTAGAGTTGGCCAGCACGGCTCTAAACGTGGCGCGAGGGGGGGCATCGCGTGGCACTCAGCTCGCAAATGTTAATTACTTTTCACCACATCCTCTTCAAAAACTCTCAGGCGACCTCTTGTGTCGCTGGCTGCTCTTTTCTTCTGTGCTCGAGGGGGGGGGGTGGGCACCGCAATCTACTTGTCACTGTACTAGGGACAAACCAGACGGGCTTGTACTTGTTAGCAATTGCCGAAATAACCAGGTGACATCAACAGGTATCCTGCTGTTCCTGGTAGTTCTTGGAGTCGCCTGCAAATTCACATCGTCTGCCTGACACCTGTGAGTGATGCTCAATGTCCTGGAAATCTGTCGTTCAACTGCCAAGTAGTTTCACTGCCACAACCTCTAAGCCCTGATTTTACTACCAGCACTGGGCTTGGCAATTCTGTCCAGACATTATACCATGGTAAAAGGCAATACTATTTTGGTATTTTCCAATAAAATTTGTTGAGCAAAAGTACTGTGGTATACGGTATTAACATAATACAACCCGAGCCTAACCAGAACTCCTCGCCCCCATGGTTGTCTGTTATCTGCCTCCCCGAACTCATCATACCTAAGGTAGGATGTCTGCATTAGTTCGTACCTCGTGCTCATCAAGCTGAGATGAACCTGACTGGATGGTTGTCCCTGGAAGCAGAGTACAACATGACAAGCACAACGCATATGAGGCAGTCCAGCGACGGTGCTGCGGTGAGGCTCTGTCTGAAGCTCTGGTCTGAGGCTCTGGTCTGAGGCTCTGGTCTGAGGCTCTGGTCTGAGCCTATGGTCTGAGGCTCTGGTCTGAAGCTCTGGTCTGAGGCTCTGTCTGAAGCTCTGGTCTGAGCCTATGGTCAGAGGCTATGGTTTGAGGCTCTGGTCAGAGGCTCTGTCTCGCCAGTGATTCCTGACCTCGGCACTGTTAATGGAGAAGTTAAGCATGTGCGATTAAGCACTGCAGATGCTGTTATTTAACAGCTAATCATGCTTTGGCAATGCTGGCCAGACGGAGTGGTACTGAAAGGCATAAATTTGCCTCACTTGTACGTCACTTTGGTCTAAAGTCTCTGCTAAATAAAGCAAATGGAAAAATACATCAAATATGAAGCTCTGGGTTATGGTTCAGCTGTAAACGGCCTCCTGGACATTACAAAATATCACCCCTCAGTCCACTCTGCTGGTAGTAATCAAAACACTCTGGGTTTTTCGCAACATGGCTGCCGTCCTTTGCCGTCTCTCAAATCAGATTTCCTTCCCTTGCTCGCATCATGTGACAGGGTTGATTTTTCATGAGCTCTCTGAGGCAGAGGGGGTTAGTTATGGGTAGGCGGAGGAAACAGGTTGATGGCAGCGAAGGGGGTTGCTGAGTTTCAGCAGTGGAGTGAGTGGAAAGTGGAGGACTGATTAGGCAGAGCTTGACGTGGTGGAATACCGAGTGTTAGCTGACTGTTTGGGGGCTGTTAACAGAATCAGTGACTCATCACTGCTGCGCAAGTGATCCAGGCTTCAGAGCTGCGAGAAGAGAGTGGCCAGTTAACCTGAAGCAAGTGGAAAATTCTAGGGTACAGTTACCTGCTCCACTCATTCTCAAACATATAAACAAGTGTCCTCCACTAAAAGCCAGATAAATAGCAAAGTAAACGCATTAATGTGGGAACGGCTGGGCCAAACATGCTATCCCAAAACTCTCGATGTTTAGCCACTAGAGTCCCATTTCCAATGTATTACACATTTTGCGATTTTATCATCTCGGTGGCATGTGGCTAATTCATTAGAAACCCTGCTAGTATAAAAGTAAATCCCATCCGGATCTAGCAATAATACAAGGATTTGTTGTCAGTATAAACTGACGTCAGTCAGCTTTTTCCGGAATGACATTTATGAGTTTGAGCACACAGTCAGCACTCGATGTCACACAGACGTCTTTGATGCAATATAGTTATTCTCACATTTCAACAGCCAGCGAATGACAGGAGTCTCAGCTGAATGAAGTCGCTCGGTTGACTTGAGCTTGTATGAGGGGGTGTTGAACTTTATTTATTAGTGATGTAGAATGGCTAATATAATGTAATATAATGTAGGAGGCTAATATAAGTATCCTGTTGCCAGCTGAAGGTTTCCGCAACTGAGATGCTATGGGTGGCAGAAATACTTGTACTTGGTTTTAGGAAAGGTGTTGCTCAGATTTAAATGTGTGGTTTTACTTACACAAGTTTTATAAGAAGTTTCACTTTTCAGGATGAAACAAGTAAAGAACAGTATAATCAAATGCTACTTATTGTCAAGCATCCTCTTGCAAAAACGTTTCACCAAAAACGGCCTTAAAATATTGAGACTACCTGGAAAGGTCATCTACGTGGTTAGGGAGATACAGAGCAATATCATCAAAACAAGCACAAATATCAGTAAAATGCATTTAAAAATTACTTTCAAATTACAGCGTGCTATTCTCAAAGTGATATCTTCATGCGTTTACTTTTTTCAGTTGCGACTGTTACTCATAGCCCTCATCATGCAAGTAATTATCCTGCTTGTTTTGTTATTCTTGCCCCCTTCAATAAATCCTCAGTTAATGACAAAAAATATCACTGCTATAAAAAGAAAATAATCAAATGAGCCCTGTCCTTCTGTTCGCCATTTCCATTAAGAACGTGCAAACGACGCAGACTCTGCATCCACTTATATTTTCTGATGCAATCAAAGAAGTGCAAAACGCACACAGAGAGCAGAGGAATACTGTTGTACAGTTAATGAAAGGCTGTCAAAAGGACAAGAGATCATATTATTTACCGGAGAGAACTGCATAGCATGGGGGTGCTCCAGTCCGCCCCCCAACAGTGCAAAAACATGCTGAGGCTAATTGGAGTTACCGAACTGCCCTTAGGTGTGCCTGTGTGAGTAAGCCCTGACATGGTTAGGTGCCTTGATCCCTGCTTTGCGCCTACAGCTTCTGGGATTGGCTCTGGACGCCCCCCCCCCTCCCCCGTGACCCTGAATAGGACAAGTGGTTACTGAAGGTACAAGGACGGATGAAACGCATAGCAAATATAATAAAATATAAAATAAAGAGTGACATTACACATTTTCATCACCATGAGATTTCTTTTCCACACTCTATTTTGAATCAATAAAATTACTACATTTACTACATTACTACATCAGTTATATTCAATCATATTACTGCTCCCATTTCTAATAATATCTTCCATTCATCGAACCTTCCATAACCACCTAATCAGTACACTACGAATCCATACACAGAAATCCTATATTCTTATATTTTATGCATTCAATCTAAACTAATCTCTTGAATTAGGGTCCTGACCAGGCCTGTGGGCCACCCCAGGCAACTACCAGCAACAGGCATGGGAACTCCATGGTCGGGATGTGCTGTAGACATGCAGAAGGAGAAAATATCATCCAAAAATAAACTCTTCTTCATGTTTATGGTAAAATGCTGTCGAGTGGGAGAGAGCAGGCAGGCATACAAATCAAATACAAGCAAGAGGGCTGGACCTCTGCCTGCTCACGCCACAAGCTCCTCCAAGATTTGTATTGTGGTTATTTCAGAAGAGCTGTTTTTTTTTCTTCTTTTGTTTTGATATTCATTACAGTGCAACTAAAATGATTAACATCCAAATTTCTGCCATGTGTGTAATTATTACAGCATGGCAAAAACTCTGCATATTTGCAAGCAATTCATTCCAAGGTCCAAAACTCACCCTTGTTTCTCTGTACTGAAAATAAGTGCTCATGTTGCATCATAAGTATAAAAACATAGAGGAATGTCTTGGGGAAAAAAAAATAGCGAAACTGTGAATGTGTTAGACCGACAAAGTGAGATTCTATCAATATTACGACTGGCAATAAGCCTACTGTGGCCCGTGATTCCACCTAAACACTCGTAACATGTGACTTTCCGAATATGGCTCACGCGTTGATGGCACTTTCCCACTCTTGTTTGGAATCAGTACCAGGTAGCTGCTTTCCACAGAAACTGAAAAAGATCAATAACTATCCGCACTTAAAAGGCGACAAAAGTAAAATGTGGAGAGTGCGTGCATTACTCACAGGGAACAACAACAGAAGATCACCACTTACTCATAGCACATTCAAGTGAGCGATTCCAGAACATCATCATCCGCTTTCTCAAGTGTCCTCATTTACAAGAAGGCAGTGTTTGTTATCTGTCCGCAAACATAACCATGAATATCACATTTTCAGTCTCTGAAAACATGATGTACTGTATATTTGGTATTTATGTGCATGTGCTTGAATCCATGTTGATATTCATATTGATAAAAGTGTCCTGCTGTTACCTCTAATGTCAAAAACAAATACATGTACACAAAGGCAAACACAGTGGGCATATGCTGAGCGACTTTGTGCTAAAAGGTAACAGAATATATTTGTAAGTACAGTGGTACCTCGGTTCTCGAACTTGTATTTCTTGAAAGTCAAACAAACCAGATTGACCTACAACTTGATCTGAATTTCATAAATCGAACTATGAACGCTGACCTAATACAAACTGTATGTGCCAGGAAATGAGTCATATCTATTGCAATTTTTACTTGAATGCCTTCTTCACAGACTGGACAATTACCAAATAAAGCAGCACAACATTGCAGTAACAAACAATAAATAAACCAGTAACTTACGTGTACTATTAGAGCATTTATACAATTTATTTAAACTTTGTTTTACTAGGTAAATTAACTAAAAACCAGTTCTCACTGCTTTACGTGATATTCAGGAGAAATATGCATGGGAACTGCCTGGGATACCAACGTCATGCATGTAACTAAACTCTTCAGCCAATAAGGGCAAAGGCGTGTTGTCACGGAGGCGCTTCCAGTTTGTGCAGCCAGGTGAGAGGTCGAAATGCATCTAATCATAATGCGTTGTTTTTAGCCAGCGCTGTAAGCAAGTTGAATGCACCCAGTGACTGGACTGGGGAAACAAACTGAAACGCGGACTTAATTCAGAGGACTAATGACAACAACCAGAAACAGCTGATCGCATAAGGATCCCACACGAGGTTAACGAGGGGGCGTGGCACACGGAAGGAGCGGACAATCAGGGCAGGACAGGAGTAATGATAAAGATCTTTATCATTTTGGAAGCCATTAAAAAAAAAACATATTTAGGGGTGGCCGGGAACCGATGAATTAGTTTTCCATTATTTCTTAAGAGAAAATTTCGATCAGAACTCCTTTTTAGGATTCGACCCAGAGTCCAGAATGGATTAAGTTCGAGAACTAAAGTACCACTGTATTTATGGTAACACTTGAGGGGCTACAAAGAACTTAGTTTCTCAGCTACTACTCAAGTAAAAATCATGAACTAATTCAGTAACTGCATGAAATACATAATGAACCACCATGACTGATGATAATAAATGAACATGGTATCATAATAAATTAACACTGGTTAATTAATACATTAAGTAAGAGTGTACTACTATATTTGTGCCTTCTCAAGTGTTGCAGATAATTTTACTGTAAAATTCAACTACATTCAGAAATTCACTTATCAGTTTTGCACACCTTGGCATTTAGACAGAACACTAAATCTGAATTGTATTACTATTAAGTCAGGTATACAATACATATGTATTCTAAATCTGATTTCCAAATTCAGTGTCGAACGATATATCCAGGGAATACAATGAAGAAGTACAAAAAAAACAGAAACAGACTTCAATTTCTGCAGACTTAAGTATTGCAAATCGACTCCTATGTAAATGCACTTTATATGTTCAGGTCACCTTAAATTCGGACGAATGAGGCCTGAGTAGTATATAGAGTTCAATGTTTCACATTTCTGAGCTTCACCACACCCATTCGACAGCATGACAATATGCTGCAGTACACCGTTAAATGTTTCAGTCTCCCAGGCATATTTTGAGACATTGCATTTCTTGGTTTTCTCGCAGTATTTGACATCAGTGACTCCACTTCATTGAAACCATGTGCAACCATGTGATGATGGAATTTTGAACTGTAGATGCACTGAATGAACCCAACACTATGGCATTGATCTGGGACAATATCTTCCCATTCATTCGGTTCTAGTGGCAGCGTGTAAGCTAGTTATCGCAATGAAGAAAATGTCGACTGCTCATTTTACAGTTTGTCCACCCAGATGGCCAATCAACTGCCCCACTTGTTAGATACTTTACAAGCCAAAAGATGTGAATAAAGACAAAAATACTGAATACAAGATCTTGTAATAAAAAAAATATATTTTTTTTATTTAAGATAAGTTCTGAAATTCAGTAATACCTACCTGTCGCTAATCTCACTCCATACATGCAGAACCTGGCTATTGTTTAAAGGGATCATTACTATGACCAAACTGATGCATTTTCTTTTTTGTGAACAATTGTTTATTGACAGTCAAATTCAGGACAGTACAAAAATGTAACACAACAGTGCAAATCCAGACTGCACTTATATACCCTCACCCACCCACCAAACTGATGCATTTTCAATGGTTTTTCGCTAATCCACCTCTTCAATGGCAATTTTCATGAACAAATAGGTTACATGTAGTCAAATAGGTTATACAGAAAACTGTTATATCAAAATAGGGCTTACAAGTCTTGCCTAAGGTCCAGAAAAAGTAGGATGCTCTGTATTCTGTCTCTGACTGACAAATGATAGCTTGGGAGATGGTTAATAGGGTCCTATGATGCAGCTCAAAAAGATCTGGCCCTGATTGGTTATTTCCCTGAGTAATAGAGGGTTAGACGAGTGAAGCATTGCAGAATGACAAATTACATGAAAAGTGTCTTTTGGGACATACGGGTGCAGCAACCTGTAGCTACAAAGGCGAAACAGATTTTATCCAAATTTCTCTGAAAAATATCACTGGTGAGTCGCTTATAATGTATGATTCATGTCTGGTTTTATAGACAAGGAACAGCCAATCCACGTTACCAAGCATGCAAAAATTGCCTATGTGCCAGGCCAGTTATTATGTGTGAATGACAGAAGAATGTGAAAGAGAAGTGATGCTGCTTTCTCTAGATACTGGGCAAAAAACATTAATAAACCAATGAAAAACAAATGGTGTTTAGAAATGTTCTGATTGCCCTGTGAGGGCAAAACCAGCAGGAGATGCCGTTTCCTTCCTCAATTAAAATCTAAGTTGAGAGAAATAGAGCAGAAAATGTTACTTTGGGTGTTTTTTAATCATAAACATGCAAATTTGTCAATACTGTAAAGACAAACTGGAAGCCCTCAGTGCGGGAAAGGTGCTATCAAACAGGTGAGTGTTTTTCCTAGCAGGTGTCTCTCGGGGTCAGTTATGGCAGTTGACTCCGTTTCACTGGAAGGGCTGAAATTCTCTGTGTGGATAGTGCATTAGCCCCTGTGCTATGCGCAGTGGGATGCCTTCACAGTGCTATGTGCAGTGGGGTGCCTTCACAGTGCTATGTGCAGTGGGGTGCCTTCACAGTGCTATGCGCAGTGGGATGCTTTCACAGTGCTATGTGCAGTGGGGTGCCTTCACAGTGCTATGCGCAGTGGAGTGCCTTCAAAGTACTATGCGCAGTGGGGTGCCTTCACAGTGCTATACACAGTGGGGTGCCTTCACAGTGCTATGCGTAGTGGAGTGCCTTCACAGTGCTATGCGCAGTGGGATGCTTTCACAGTGCTATACACAGTGGGGTGCCTTCACAGTGCTATGCGTAGTGGAGTGCCTTCACAGTGCTATGTGCAGTGGGGTGCCTTCACAGTGCTATGTGCAGTGGGATGCTTTCACAGTGCTATGTGCAGTGGGGTGCCTTCACAGTGCTATGCGCAGTGGGATGCTTTCACAGTGCTATGTGCAGTGGGGTGCCTTCACAGTGCTATGCGTAGTGGAGTGCCTTCACAGTGCTATGCGCAGTGGGATGCCTTTACAGTGCTATGCGCAGTGGGGTGCCTTCACAGTGCTATGCGCAATGGAGTGCCTTCACAATGCTATGCGCAGTGGGGTGCCTTCACAGTGCTATGCGCAGTGGGATGCCTTCACAGTGCTATGCGCAGTGTGGTGCCTTCACAGTGCTACAGGTATGCGCAGTGGAGTGCCTTCACAGTGCTATGCGCAGTGGGATGCCTTCACAGTGCTATGCGCAGTGGGGTGCCTTCACAGTGCTATGCGCAATGGAGTGCCTTCACAATGCTATGCGCAGTGGGGTGCCTTCACAGTGCTATGCGCAGTGGGATGCCTTCACAGTGCTATGCGCAGTGTGGTGCCTTCACAGTGCTACAGGTATGCGCAGTGGGGTGCCTTCACAGTGCTATGCGCAGTGGGATGCCTTCACAGTGCTATGCGCAGTGGGATGCCTTCACAGTGCTATGCGCAGTGGGATGCCTTCACAATGCTGCACGCAGTGGGATGCCTTCACAGTGCTACGCAAGGTGCTTCTACATAATTTCGTTTGACTTCACCTTGAGACCCTGAGACAAGGTGTCAGAAAAGCTGAAAGTGTTGTGTGATGTTTTAAAGTTATGGGGACTGCACCCAGTTTTAGAAGCGTGTTGAAAGGGGAGAGTATATATCAGCATGGCACCCCCTACACCATCCATGTCAAAAAATAATAATCCGAATCTTGTTTGAAAATCCAAACTGAATTAGGGCTTCATAATCTCACATCGCGACATTACATCGCGATATGTGAAATTTATGCCAGTAACACCGTGATATTTATGAAACAAGGAGATGAAATTATCTGAAATAAAATACAGCCAATAGAACCTGTTATTATCTACCAACAGTGTGACAAATAAGTTGATGGTGTTGCCATGAGTTGTGTTAACAGAAACAAAGCAGTGCTGACAAATCCAATGTGATGTGTACTATATATCATATAACCTGAGTCTCTAACATCTGATCGGCTTCATCCAACATTGCATGTCATGGTTTATGTATATTTCTGCAGTATTCAATATACAATATTTAATACTAACAATGTCCATCCATTTCTCCATCTTGAAACTGCTTTCTTTGGAGAGAGTTTACAGTATATGCATTTTACATTTTGAATATTTAAGAAAAAAACACTGAATATAATATTTAATACTTTAATATTCCTGCCAGACAGTCCATATTTTTGCTCTCTCCCAGCTCCCTGCCAGACAGCCCACATTTTTGCTCCCTACTGGTAGCCAGGAGGGACCAAAAATGTGGACTGTCTGTGGATCCTGACGGACTGGATTGTAAAAAACTGATGTACGCAACTCATCTTGTAAGTCCAGCTAATTTCATCTTATGCACAGTCCGCAGCACGTGGCGTCCAACCACATGCTGGCGCCGAGGGTGACTCGGTGATTGGACGACGTTGGCATCTGCCATCGTGAAAACTAAAGCGGAGTGGGGAGATCCCCCGCAAGGCTAGATGATTGCCGAAAAACTCTGTGTCTCCTGCGCCAAACAGATGTGCTCACGCTTTACCGGCCCTTTAAGGAAGCGCCTAACTGTCAACGTGCCGTCGACAGGCCAACGAGTCTGGGGATGGTGAGGCTCAGTGTGTTTTCAAGGCAGGTGGTAGTGATGGCTTATTGGTGAGCGCGCAGGGCCGGGCTGTCTGCGGCGGTTGGCACTGTTTAGCTCACCTGCCCCTTGCCCCCCCCCACCACCACTGCCGCTACGTTGCATTCGATCTCCCCTCTCCTGAAGTCCCCCGTTCCCAGGGCGTCTCCCCGGCCACCACGTGGGCTCTTCTCTAATTGCCAACTTCGACGATAGATGCCCGATCGAGACTAATTGTTTTCTTCCGATTCCTGGCTCCTCACCCGACAGTGGCGGCCGGTGAGAGACGGGTGCGCGACATGGTGACATTTTACCTTCTGGAAACGGTCGTGACAATTAGCCCAAACAGCCAGGGCTCAATCTCTCCCATAGTGCCCTGATCCCGACACAGACGCATGTCTGCACTCTCTCCTCAAGTGGCTGAATGGTTCTTTTCCACACTACAGACACTGCAATATTCGAAGAAATCAAAACTATAATAAAATGACACAATTAGAACAAACCACAAGGACTCTAAGAATTTAGAGGAATCTCTCCGTAAAGCATCTCTTTATGAGTACTGGAATGCTAGGTCCTCCGATGGATCAAGGCTGGCGATTTCTTTTTGTCTCTTTCCTTAATACAGGACAGTGTGGCTAATGTAGGGTAAGTAAGAAGCATCTGCGGTGGTGCCTGGCAAGGCGCTTTCAAACTGGGATTTTAATCCTCAACAGAGGTGGAAGGTTCAGGTCCAGAAAGTACAAATCCAGACCAAGATTTGGCTTCAACCAACCAGCTGAGAATAAAGATTTACAATCACTGGGTCTGGGTACTCAACTGGTTGGTTGTAACAAAACCTTGCGCTGGATTTGTACTTTCTAGACCTGAACTTTACACCTATGCTGCAGAGTGAAATCAGCTTTTCCTGACTGTCATCAGTCAGAGCGAATCGTGCAAGCCCGGGTTTAATGGGTCACTGCTTCTGCAGACCTGATTCAACAAGTAACACAGACAGTCTGACTGAAAATAGAGAACAGAAGAGGCATGTATTTCACACGGAAGCTATGCTTTTAAATGAGAGACAGCATAATAGAAATTTATAAGCATGCACTGCAATAGACAAAACCAGAACCATAAGACAATTTACAAAGGTACAAATGTATCTGTATTAAATACAATAAAGTTTGGATTCTTTTGTGTTCAGAGTCTGGCTGAACCGATTTTAGTGCCTCTTCCAGGATAGAGATAAACTACCACTATGGATAAACATTAGGTGAAAGGATGTTATGACTTTGCATTAGTAGTTAAATGCACCGTTATGATGAATGTGAAAGCAAAGCGGCAGAGACGCGCATTACTGTGAGCGTACGCTTTCCTCAGGCATGACGAACGAGCACGGCTGCTTTCATTTGGGAGATTAAACCTTTCAGATGTGCAAAGCAACACCGTGCTCCGATCAAGTCTGAGACACGCATGCAGACCAAAATCTGATTCATTCCCCGTTTGGCATTCAAAGGCATAAAGTGAAACCAAAGACAAGAAAAAAAATCATGTCAGGTGATGATGCACAGAGCGGACAAGCCGGCCGTTATCTTACACTTCTTCAACCGTGAAATTACGGTATAGTAGGTGAGTATCGGTTGTGACCTTGTGACCTGATCAATTTCCGGTGCTGGTCCTCTGAGAGAGATGCGTGGCACAGGACTTGTGGAGGAACAGCCATAATTGCAACAGTTGGTTGGACGGAGACGCACAAACACAGGAGAGGAAACTATGGATAGGTGGGGGT
>JABFDZ020000042.1:9711799-9724119 GCA_019775955.2 Pollimyrus isidori
CTGACCTCAACCCCATCAAGCACCTTTGGCATGAACTAAAATGGAGATTGTGAGCCCGGCCTTCACATCCAGCATCACTGCCTGACCTCACAAATGCTCTTCTTGATGAACGGGCAAAAAATTCCCAGAGACACACACCAAAATCTTGTGGAAAGCCTTCCCAGAACAGTGGAAGCTGTTATAGCTCAAATGGGGGACCAGCTACATATCGATGCCTACTGTATGAATTTAGAATGTGATGTCATAAAAGTTCCTGTAGGTGTAATCGTCAGGTGTCCAAATCGTTGTGTCCAATCAGTGTATTTTTCACGGAATCATATTCTCACCCCATCGTCACCTTCCACGCGTAAAGATTAACTCTAAACTTACATACTAAAGAAACAGAAATTTAAACACTGTTGCATTTCCTGCATATTCTGTCTTAGAAACAGAAATAGTGCTGGAATGATATGTATCCATAGGTTGATTAAATTCGGTTGGCGGAGCACACCCCATGTGTCGCGATCGCTGGGAAGGGCGAAGGCAGGCAGGCGAGGATGCAGAAGTGAACCGGTTTATTGTAGACGGACAAGACAGACGGCGACGAACACCAGTGACTGATCTGGGGAAAACAGACTTGAAAGCGGACTAAATACACAAGACAAGCAGAAAATAACAGGCAACAGGTGATCACAATTGGGAATTAGCACAAGGTAACGAGGGGGGCGTGGCACACATAACTGGACGCACCGGGCATGACGACATGCTACTGTTTGGATAAATCATGGAAGTGATAAGCACTGAAGTGTCTGTGAAGAGAAGGACAGCAGGCACGACAAAAGAGGAGATATTGTGGATAAACAAGGTAAAAAAGGTAGCGGCAATTTTTTTGCAGTTTAAACATTCATACATTTATTAAACATAAGGATACACTGAATTTAGATAGATTACTTTTGGGCGTCACAATATGCCTCTCTTTAATAATTTAGGTGTACTACTAATCTGCTTACCAATTTGTGAAAAGCTGGGGTCTGGACAGATTTTGCTAGGTGTAAATACCCTGGTACACCCATTATCTAAAGCCGTGCATATCAAGATTATATCATTATGGTGGATTCTTTTGCCCACTATAATCATGTCAGAAAAATGTGATATCATGACAACCCTAAGTAGAAACGGGTGGTTTGTGAAAACTTCCACTGGAGCGCATGTAAATTAAAACCAAGTACAAATTACTTTTAGCTTAATTATGGTGTGATTTTTGAAATAGCATTAAATTGTTAGTGATTGGCTACTTTTGGTCAAATGACCACTCATGCCAGGAAATTGCCTTTAGATGTCAAGGGCCTGATTATAACGGTCTGAAGCACATGGTACAGCCCCAAACCACTTTTTTCTGTCATTTTAAATGATCAAATTCAGTAATAATGGATATGTTTAAAACGACACAGGCACAGCGGAATATCAATGTAACAATGGAAAATGTAACAAGAAAAAAGGATATCTATATGTATTTAAATTAACATATTCAAATGTAAAGACAAGTTTAACATTAATAAAATAGGGCAAGACCATTTAATGTCCCATATTAGGCAATTAGAGATAGTATGAAAAACCTCTTTTTGTTGATTAAATTACATGAAAGAGGGTGTAGAGATAAAACACTTAATTTTATATAAAATATTAGCATATTTACTAATACATTATACTACACAATTCTCAAACTTGACTAGGAAATTCTCTGCATTGTGCTTTCAAAATGAAAATCCTGTACATTACTGGAGAGCACCGTGAAACCCTGTGCACTAAAGGACAGAACCGTGAAACCCTGTGCACTAAAGGACAGAACCGTGAAACCCTGTGCACTAATGGACAGCACCGTGAAACCCTGTGCACTGAAGAACAGCACCGTGAAAGCCTGTGGATTAATGGACAGCACCGTGAAACCCTGTGCATTAATGGACAGAACAGTGAAACTCTGTGCACTAAAGGACAGAACCGTGAAACCCTGTGCACTAAAGGACAGCAGCGTGAAACCCTGTGCATTAAAGGACAGCACCGTGAAACCCTGTGCACTAAAGGACAGCACCGTGAAACCCTGTGCATTGAAGGACAGAACCGTGAAACCCTGTGCATTAAAGGACAGAACTGTGAAAGCCTGTGCATTAATGGACAGAACCGTGAAACCCTGTGCATTAAAGGCCAGTACTGTGAAAGCCTGTGCATTAATGGACAGCATCGTGAAACCCTGTGCATTAAAGGACAGAACTGTGAAAGCCTGTGCATTTATGGACAGAACCGTGAAACCCTGTGCATTAATGGACAGAACCGTGAAACCCTGTGCATTAAAGGCCAGCACCGTGAAAGCCTGTGCATTAATGGACAGCACCGTGAAACCCTGTGCACTAAAGGACAGCACCGTGAAACACTGTGCATTACAGGACAGAACCGTGAAACACTGTGCATTACAGGACAGAACCGTGAAACACTGTGCATTACAGGACAGCACGGTTGGTATCCGAGGTCACAGGATTACATAACGTAGCTGTGCAGAACAGTCTAGATAATCATCAGGGAGAAAAAAAACAGAGGCAAATATGTTATTTTTGTTTAAATGCTACTTAAATCTGCCAGTATGAATCATGACTTATTTTTTGTAATTATTACATAATGTCATTATACATAATTATTTAATTTCATAAATGTATTTAAACATGCATTTTTTTCAAGACTGAAAGACTGAAAAGTGATACATGCATGTGCTATAAGTCATTTGAAACCTGCAGTTGTCTTATTTCCACCTGTTTTGGATACAGTCTAAGCTAACACAGGATTCACAGTTATGTCACTATGTTTGCACTTTCTAAAAAATATATAATAAAAATTCAGCAAGAGTAGGGTGTGAGCAGGCAAGTCATTTTAATTAGAGAAGATGGGTCTCTTCAGATCTTTTCGCTAGCCTTATCTCTCATTTAGTCTATAATTAACACCACAGATGTTTTTTTGATTATTTTGAGGTGATGTTATTATGAACCCAGTCTCATACTTTAATATTTATAACCAATCATCTTAAAGTATTTATTATGTAAAAAATCAACAGGTGAAACTAACACAATTAATTCACTCCAGGTTAGTCACTCTGACTACCATAAATTACCTAGATTTGGTTTAGAAAAAGCATGCCCCTTCTTTACATATATTTAATTTTGGAAGAACTGTTGGTAACACTTTACTTAAGGCTGTTTTTTTTTTGTAATTTACAAACATATTCATAACAAAAAATAATGCATTCATAAAGCATTATAAACATTGCTATAAATATTTATCAAAAGGCAAAAAATGTTATACTCATTTGTATAATACATTATTATTAGTTATGTGTTTATAAATTACTTTTTATTCTATAATTTATTCTAAATTATTTTAAATTTTACTTTTTACATTTATATTGTTATTGTGTTGTATTTTGCACCAAGGGATTGGCACTCCAATTTCGTTGTACCTGGTACAATGACAATAAAGGCTATTCTATTCTATTCTATTCTATTCTATTCTATTCTATTCTATTCTACTTCATTAATCATTAATAGATACCTTATAGTGCATTATAATGGTTGGTATAACCATTAAGGATGGTTTGTACTGCATTATGAAGGTATCTAAGGTGCATTATAGATGACAGCTTGATAAAGCATTAATAATGCATAATAAAGATGGCTATAATGTATTATGCCTTTTTATAAATATTTGTATCCTGTTTATAATTCTTTATGAATGCATTATGAACATATTTATAAATGACTAAAAACATGGCCTTAAGTAAAGTGTCACCAAACTATTATTGAAAGAAATTTTACAAACAATAGGAATAATTGTCTTTATATGTAATTCACTGCGTAAAAATTAATATGTACTGAACATTCTAGAGTTTTCTGCATAGTTTTGCCAGTGAGAGCCTTGCAAAGGAAACTGCTGATAACAAAAACCAGGGATTAAAAATTACAGACATGCAGTGCACAATTATCATAACTGGCACAGAAGGGCATTCATTAACACCTGAGCGCTACTGTCACTGAGTGGCACATGGTTTTTTAATGTGCTGTGTGTAGGCAGTTCATACTCAGGGCATTAATTGGCATGGTGATAAAACAACCCCCCAACACCCTGTGAAAAATTCTGCTGGGTGTTTATCGCCCTGGACCATGACAACCCAGGGCTCTGTCACATCTTCCTGTGACAGGCTTTTAGAGTCCAGGTTCCCAAACTATTCAGCCTGTGACCCCCAAAAAAGACCACGGACCCATGACCCCCATTTAGCTGACTGGGGTTGGGAGGGGGAGCTTTGGTACATTTATTGCAATCAGCCAGTTGTGGTTACTGTAAATAAGATATTTAACACGTTTTATAACCATCTTGTGGAAATGTTATCGTTATCCCCCCCCACTATGGAACCCGTTTTAGAGAATTATTAGCTTCTGTAAACAAAAGCGCACAGTGTCACACCACACTGATTCCGGATTCTCCATGTGTGTCTCACTCAATGGTTCATTCACTAACAAATGCATCATGGTAGACTATTGAGATAAATTAAATAAATCACACTATAACAAAGGCAGACATTATGCATGTCACATAAAAGGTGAAATGTTACGACGGTATGACAGTATATCATCATACAAAATATGACAGTTATCATTAGTGCTGCTCTGTATCATGGTTTAAATGATTATATCACAACACATTAATATCCGTGACACACAGATATGCTAATAATGTATTATTATCACATGAAATATCCATCGTATTGAATGTTTTCAATTCACAATTAATTCAGATTTAATCCCTAAAACTGTGATAATTTGCTGTAATTGTCATAACAGATGTGCAAGCCCAACACCCCCATAGAAGACAGTATCCTTTGGTCGGCTGACCAGATAGTAAAATATGGTCTAAAGATGTCGGCATGTTCTGGGGACAGAGAGGGTGCGATTCATACTAATGATGACCCACCACAAAGAATTTGTTAAGTTGTGTCGATGCATTTTGAATTCAGAATAAGATGAAAGAGAATGACTTTCTGATTTGTAGGACAGGTGATAAAGCTGGAATGACCAAAACAGGCAACGCAGGAAGTCTGAGACACCACTTTTGGAAAAAAAAATCATCCGTTACATTAATATGTTGTGAGTGTCTCTATGCGAGTAACCTGCTAAAACAGGTACTTCAAGCTCTAATAGCCCTGGCACCTCTGACTTGGAGACCTTCAGCCAATCGGGCAACTTAAAGTTTTTTTTAACGATATATGGATAATTTGTTAAATAGCTGGGTGATCGAGGGATGTGGCAGTTGTAAAATCCACTAAAATGCATTACACAGGATTCAACACCATTCCATGGTGAGCTGGATTTCATAGTGATAAAAAAACTGTTGTGGGATGGATAGAATCATTTCACAGGGGCTGGTACTTTGAGACTCCTGAGCTAAGAGCATGTATAGGCTATTATGCATAGGAACCATGTCACTGATGCTTGCTGTGCAACTTAGAGAAGACAAGAGGTATTTCATGCAAATAAACAAATTAGTAAGGAATAAATTAACGAAGTAATTTATTCATTTTTGTATTGTTCGTATAATTCATTCATTGAGTAGCATTACATGTTAAAGATTGATATATCAGAAATCATGATATTGAGATCTACATGGTTATCATAGCAAGAATTCTTCATACTATTGTAGCCATAAATCACACCATAATAGAGGAAGTAGTAAAGAATGACAAAAATATTACTTTTCTTCTTAAATACATGATGCAACAATACATAGTGAGAGCAATCCTGACAAAAATGTCATTTTAAGATGGATGGATGGATGGAGTGGGAAATAGACACCAAACCAGTAATTTTCTAAACTTTTGCGGTGTAATGAACATCACATACTGATCATTTGAAAGCAAACGGGTCTTTCAAAGACAGTGATCAAAAAGGCGTAATCGGCGAGGCAGCAAAAACGAGCTATTGAGCAATCAGTGTGAGGGGTAAAGGGCGTCGCTGGGGAGTTCGGAGAAAATCGTAACAGTTGAATCTGACTACTAGCAGGAATATAACTGCAGTGCATACCTCTGTGTTAAAACGCTCAGCACACGTCACCCAGGAATACATTCATTCTTAACTCTCTGTCTCAGCACCTATGTTCTTCAGTCATATGTTCCTTCCTTGTTAGAAAGTCGGCTTCTAACATCCTCCTTTGTGCCTCATGTTCTTGTCCCAGTAACCCACAATGCCAGATCCGGCGACAATTTCTTCTTCATCATTATTATTGTTATTTAGAGCATTAAAGTTGGACCATTCACTTACTGAAGATCTGAGCTTCATTACCACCTGAATATTGCTCATTTTCTTACAGTAGTGAACAGATGTGCTACCAACCTACTTATCGAAAGATAATGATACCATCTGCTTCTCCGTCCCAGTTTCTTGCATTCAGTAATTCCTCCAAGTTGAACATGTGGTTCAGCTGACAAGCACGGGCATCACTTTCGTTCAGCCATGTGATAAGGCGTGTCGTTAGAGTTTCTGGGCCCCATAAGAGCGTGTCAGATTGGCCCCCAAACAAGACCAATCATATTAACTTTCCCATTTGTTATGGTCCCTGTCACTCAGGCACTCCTGGAATCATCCTGACTTTCCTCCCTTAACGGCGCCCCTACATGTGATTCACACATGGAGAAAAAGTTCTTTTCATGCTTCCCGTAAATTAAGTTTCACCACTAGTCGAATTTGCTAAGATTAAACATTTCTATAATCCGTGCTAGTTCACATGTGATAAGGTAAGAGCAAGTCTGGCTGGCCTAAACTATCTATATGTAAGCATATATGGAAGAGATCAAAGAAGTAAAACAGCTACATGAATACATTCTCATTGATATGAGGCAGTAACTATATTTAAAAAAATCATTTCCGAAATAAATAAAGCAAACTGAAAATCGTTAACCCCCGAATTACATGCAAGATGTGTGAGATAAAAGGTATCATTCTTAGACCCAAAAAATTACTGACAAGCCTCTGTGTAATTTCTCGTCACTTGTCTATTTACATAAACACCTTCCTTCAGCAATGCTGACAGGTCTCACTACATTCATCTGTCTTTGTCGTAGTGATTCTAGAAGCTGGCGGACACAAACCTGCCTGGGAGATGTTTCGGCTACATTAGCACCCGACGCCTCTTATCCTGTGTGTCTTTAACTCTCTGCTTTGTCTCTGGGCAATGGAGCACTCGGCCCGCCAAAGGGCCGCTAATCCACCGAGTCACCAACGGCGTAAAGCGGCCGAGTCGCCAGGATGCGCCGCACGCAGGCAGGGCTCTCGTGTCGCATTTAATTGCTGGCTCTCGCTGTTTACGAGAGGAGTGTAGGTGCCCTTCAGATTTGCAGCCCTCACCAAGCTGTACTGCCAGATAGCATTTGCCACGCTGTGCAGCTCCATACTGCGCCAATGCCATTTTAGCCATACAGAGCCCCCCCCTCCATTCCTCCACAGCCTGACTTCACACTGTGTAACAGGTTTTGTACCCCTACTCTTCAATTCCCTCTCCCCACTTCTGCCAGCCACACCATTTCCAAAGAAATGAACTTCTGAGAAGTTAGACTCACTAAATTCTGCTTCAAGAAATTACTTTAAGCTATTCAAAGGGTTCGCGCAGTTTTACAACATGCATCTTAACTGATGTCAGATAAGACTGAAGGCGGAGACGCGAAAATCACATTTTGCCTGCGATTCTATGACTGTGCGGCCGAAAATGTTCACGCTTGATTTACCAGCAATGGGTTGACATCCTGCCAAGGACGCACCTTCCCTCACACTAAAAATTTTGCAGTAGAAACCAGGGCAGCCCGTTCCTTTAAAGTCCAGGCCTTCTGTACACTGCGGTGTGATTAAACGTGGCATGTGTTGCTCTCAGCTCTGGGCTCAGTGAGAGCTCGCTGAATGGCAGCCCAGAGCGGGCCACAGGTCTCCAGGATACCAGGGCGTCTGAGAAAAGGGAAGGAAGAACTGCTGAGCATTAACGATTCTGCAGGGCAGCAGAAGCCAAGCCCAAGCAGTGGCCCTTTTATCCAAATCGAAAGATCTGGAACATGCAGGAAAATCTTACAGGTGAATGAAATGCATTAAATCAATTTCACCATATTTGATGCGCAACAACCAGCTTTCTTTTTATGCACCGTTGCATGAGAACACAGAAGCATATTTTTGGTAATTTGTTTATTGATCTCTTACTCCAAATCGAGATGCCGAACAACACCATTCACTTGTGTCGTGCTCAGCAGCAAACCTGTTCTCTGTAACGCTAAGCTCCCCATACTAACAAATCCGATTTACTCTTCAACACTGTCACAAATTACCAATTAAGGTGGTCGGGCCTGAACAGATTAATTATTCAGCACCACATTAAATAAGATTCTAACACATTTCATCATTATTTGTCGAAAACTTTCCCGGTTAGTGAAACTGTTAGCTGTAACAGGCAGTCAAATGTGCGAAATGCCTAGATCGTTAATTTTTAGACACAAATTATAAAATATTCATAATTAGGCTCCAGTGTTGTTTAGTCATGTTGGTTTCTGCAACACGAAAGGACCACCTTCTGTTTGAAAGTTATCATGCGGAGATGAAAAACTCATGGTTCCCACACTCGCATGTGAATTTGAACTGAAAAAACTAAAATCCCTTTGTTCCATAACACTGTTCCAGACAGAAAGAGCCATAGAAGCTCAGAATCGTTCTCTGGGAAGAGCTTCACCTACAGAATTACAATAACCAGGAAAGCTAGGGAAGAAACCGGGCATCCCATGGTGGATTTGAAAATGAATGTATTGCCTAAGGGTTTTTATGTTTATTTTTTATTTTAGCTGTGGGGGAGAATCTTACCTTGGATACGTTACCCTGCATTATATGTCACTACCGTATTTACATCCAGCCTTTTCCCATACTCCCTTGCAGGTGTGGCTTCCCTGGTGAAATCCCCCGGCCGTACTTACATATATACATGTTTATGTAAGCAATGGTGATGCATCAGCAAGCTACGTTTCATTATAGATTACAAATAAAGCATAAATGAGCAAATGCAGCTTATGCATGAATAAATGCCGGTTGTACAAAAAAGTGCAGGATCTGTGACTTGAAAAACTATTAAGACATTTCACTTGTTGAAGCGATATTCTGATATAACACAGCGTTCTATTCGTAGTGACAGGAATAGACACATGGTCTCTGTTCTAATTGGACATTTGTTATCCTAACGACCAGTCTGATACAGCATAAATTGGACTTTGGAGGTGCCAGAAGAAAAGAATTCCTTCCCGGGACCAAAGCTTATCTTGATATAGCTACAGAATGGTAATATTAAGAAACTCATTTTATCTAGAAGAACAGAATTACTTTGACATCAGGTATGACTTTTCCTTAATCTTCTCCATCTATAAGCAGCAACTATTGTGTTTACAGGGCAAAAACACTTTCTAAGACCATGGACCACTCAATAAGATACTTTTTGGCAGATTACATTGTCAACCTATGTCCTCTGTATTATACAATAACAATGGACATCAGTTCTATTAAGCTTAATTTAAAATGAGAATTATGAAGCCACACAGATTTTGGAGAATGCAGTAATAAGTATTAGAACACAGCCAAGCTCTTAAAAGGATTTCATACCGTTCAGCATTTCAAACTATCCTTTGGCCATATTTTACATACAGCACTATTTGCACTTGAACTAAAAATGATGGAACGAAAAACTACCCCACAAACCAGGAGCCAAATAAGTTCTTAAAAAACATAACATGCTACAGCTGAAAGGAACAAGGCCACCCTTAAGGCGGTAGGTGAGAAGCTGAAGAAATACTTTGAAGGTTTCCATGGTTCGAGAGTCAATGGCTTTGGCGTCATCAACTGCACTCCCACTGGCTGAGGGAAAATTTCAGAGAGGTTGAGTCACTCACGGACCTGTAGCATGCAGACATCAAAATTGCAATGTGCAGAAAGAAAATCTCAAATAGCCACCATAAATAGGTAAGTAGAGCTCCACATGTGGGAGAAACTCAAGGTTTTCACGATGAATAAGTTACTCAAGACCAATGGGATCTGACTTAAGAGGCTTATTATTGATATGGTATCGATATTTTAAGTGCAGGTAGTATCTAAATAGGCCTTGAAATGTAGTGTATGCAAAAGGACTGTGGGGTCGCCATTCAAGCCTGCAGACAAGAATAACAAGTGTTTGTCTTTTAATGAGCTCAAAAGCAAATATTATTCACTTGACAGATTTTTTGTTCCACTTCACCTCACCTGAATCCCAAGATGGATGAAATGTTGCTGACCCACATAAATATAAATATGATCAGTCCCGCAAACCCCCTCATGGATGCATAACATGATGGATAGATGATTAATGGTCTTTAATGGGGGTGATGCAACTAAAGGTGTTAAATTTAATTTGTACGTCAATTTCTTTCTTGGCGTTAAAACTATTTTTTTTTCCAATGAAAAGAAACTGAAATACATATCCATGTGAAGTTTAATTGTCCAGTTCATTACTTTTCACTGTAAACAAAAAAAAACAAGTTTTTTTCAACAATTGAAAATGACATAGCCCTTTTCCTGTAGAAGAGTCTGGGGTATATACTGCTTTGGAACAATGGCACGTTATATACTGATCTGAAACCATGACCAATGAGATCCGTTTGAGCAGGCGTACAAAACAGGTTTTATTTACTGCTTGATATATTTCATTAGCATCGTACTTTGCGGTAATCAACATAGTTAAGTCTGTTATTAATTTTCTCATGATTGGGCCACACATGGAACAAACAAGCAATATAATGTATTACAGCAAATTTATATAAATAATTGCTCCACAATGTCACCTTCCATGCACATTGAATATTTTCTTAATACCTACAAATATCAGTTACATTTTTTTTAATAAGAGTTCATCTGATGTGTGTTACCACATGCTTGAGCAAATACTCACCACATACTATGGGAAGCATTTTGGACACTTCCCTAACTTTACATGTGCAACTCTGTTCTTTTATTTCACTCTAAATTAGTTTTTTCATTCCAAAACTGTATAAACTGCAAACCTGTGTTAGATTCGTCAACATTCACTGGAAGTCATTAATTCAAAATGTCCCATTTTAGAATTAGTAAACTACAGGAAACGAATCAACTTCTTTCTTATTTTCCTGGTATGACACTGCACTGCGGTTTTCCGTATGTGCTGAAGATGTTTAAACAGAAGTGAAAATACAGTTGATCAAATAAAAATAAATTATTCACTGCATTTAATAATGCTCCTTGCCATTAAGAACGTGCTGACTGAAATGTACTTTACAGCTGCCTCCTCTAAGAACTGAAGAAATGAAAAAAGAAAGTGAATTATATTTATTTAGAGACAAGAACACTGAAGCCTATAACTTAAAACATAATTTAAAACTGGATATTTTCATGTATAAAACAAGCTTTAATTAATCATTTGAGGCAGCTATTTATTTAGATTTTTTTTTACCTTTATACATGGCTGCTCCATGACAAGCTACTGTGCCCTCTGTCTTTACTCCGGATAAACAATTGAAAGATGCTCTTTGCCATTACTGACAGAATCGCTACTGGGATTGTGGCATCTTTCTGGGCACTGTAGCTGCACTGGACAACAGCTACAGGCAGTGTTAAGACCCAGTCACGGCAGATAATAAGGCAACTTTAAAAACCAATTAAGTCCTAAACTGTGCAGAGACACAATGCATCGTTCCGTATAATGGTAGTGTGCAAGAAAGACCTTAATGGCTCTCCTTCACACTGCTGTAGGATGAGCCTGTTGCTGAGAATTCTCCACATGCTGAGATGCATCGACCAGAAGATTTGGGAGACTTATTGGCCTGCATGACGTGTGATGTACTATCGACATTGTATGTTATATACAGGAAGCCGTCACATCGCAAAATTCTGTTTCTGATTTTCCTATAATTGTCGGGTAAACATATCTTTATGAGACCACTCAATCATATCTATGGGAAAAATGCTAATGCTAACTGTAACAACCTTAACCCCTACCCAGCTCTAACCATAACCATAAGAAACAAAGCAAAATACAAGTGTTTTGCATTTTTAGTTTTTTCATTGCAGTCATGGGGAAATTGGTCCCCAAAAAAATGGGTATTCATTGCGTTGTGGGGACGTTTGGTTCCCATAAGGTAAGGTATACCCGCACACACACACACACACACACACAGACACACACACACACACACAGTATATAACTTCTCTGCATATATGTATATAACT
>JABFDZ020000042.1:9728416-9748656 GCA_019775955.2 Pollimyrus isidori
AAATAAAATAAAAATAAATTTGACTTGACTTTAAAAAGTATACATTTCTCTTCATGGATGAAATGATGTGCTAATACTTTTAAACTTTGTTTTTAGAAGTATACAAGGTCAATGCTGCAGCTAGAGAAAGTTATATAACAGACATCTAAGAGAAATTCACAGAAGGGTTTTCATAAAAAAAAAAGGAAAAGACGTGCAAAGGTTCATGGTTCTGCGTAAGCAGCTTACAGCGCCTCCACCCAGCCCACCTCCACCCAACCCCACCTTGCCCTTGTTTCTGACGTCCGCTATATCATGGACCTTGATGGCTGAAAGCAATGCTTTCTTCCCAGCAAAAAAAAATAAAAATAAACCAAACATTTCCTGACAAAATGAGTTAGTTTTCAAAACTTACAAATGCAAAATGTTATAGAAGCCTGACAGGAACACAAAGGAACTGAACAGCCGTATAACAAGCTTTTGAGTAGACAGGGTCTAGCTATGGTTAAGGGTTTTTAAACTTTTTTCTGAGATATTCCTACTCTGGCATACCCTACCAGTGAATAATTTTTGCACACCACAGGTTTTTACCACAGACTTCCCGCGAGAACAAACGCTGAGACAGGGACGAGGCAGGACAGGACGGAGAGTTCCCACAAGAGCGAACACTGGGACAGGGACGAAGCAGAATGGGATGGAGACTTCCCACGAGAGCGAACGCTGAGACAGGGACGAGGCAGGACAGGATGGAGACTTCCCATGAGAGTGAACACTGGGACAGGGACGAAGCAGAATGGGATGGAGACTTCCCACGAGAGCGAACGCTGAGACAGGAATGAGGCAGAATGGGATGGAGACTTCCCACAAGAGCAAATGCTGAGACAGGGACGAGGCAGAATGGGATGGAGACTTCCCACGAGAGCAAATGCTGAGACAGGGACGAGGCAGAAAGGGATGGAGACTTCCCACGAGAGCGAACGCTGAGACAGGGACGAGGCAGGACAGGATGGAGACTTCCCATGAGAGCGAACGCTGGGACAGGGACGAGGCAGAATGGGATGGAGACTTCCCACGAGAGTGAACGCTGAGACAGGGATGAAGCAGGACAAGATGGAGACTTCCCACGAGAGCGAACGCTGGGACAGGGACAAGGCAGAATGGGATGGAGACTTCCCACGAGAACGAATACTGAGACAGGGACGAGGCAGAATGGGATGGAGACTTCCCACGAGAGCGAACGCTGAGACAGGGATGAGGCAGAATGGGATAGAGACTTCCCACGAGAGCAAATGCTGAGACAGGGACGAGGCAGAATGGGATGGAGACTTCCCATGAGAGCAAATGCTGAGACAGGGACGAAGCAGAAAGGGATGGAGACTTCCCACGAGAGCGAACGCTGAGACAGGGACGAGGCAGGACAGGATGGAGACTTCCCACGAGAACGAACGTTGGGACAGGGACGAGGCAAAATGGGATGGAGACTTCCCACAAGAACGAACACTGAGACAGGGACGAGGCTGAATGGGATGGAGACTTCCCACGAGAGTGAACGCTGAGACAGGGATGAAGCAGGACAAGATGGAGACTTCCCATGAGAGCGAACGCTGAGACAGGGATGAGACAGAATGGGATGGAGACTTCCCACAAGAGCAAATGCTGAGACAGGGACGAGGCAGAATGGGATGGAGACTTCCCACGAGAATGAACGCTGAGACAGGGACGAGGCAGGACAGGATGGAGACTTCCCACGAGAGCGAACGCTGGGACAGGGACGAGGCAGGACAGGATGGATGGGTCCCGTGAAAGTGAATGCTTTGTGCCGACTGGAAACCTTGATTTTCTCCCTGAATTCCCCCATGATCATAATTTCCTAAGATTGTCTATATTTGAATGACAAATCAAGAACATGGGAGCATCTTTACCATTTCTCCTGGCAAAAGAAAAACATGAACAACAGATTCAGACTACGACTCGTCATCAGTGGCATTCATGTGGACAGCATTCCTTCCTGTCCTCCTATTCTCGGTCACTCTCACCTTGTCTCTTTGATGCGTCTTTGCTGAGTATGACAGATGCATGTAATATGTCACTATGTTTTACAGCTGCCATCTTAACCTGACCCTCACAACGCACGCTGTTCCAGTGGCTCTGGGGAATTTGCATGTATGTTCGTAAAAAGATGTTAGCAGGATGTTTATTAATATCGTCCCTGGAATCTTCAGATTAATAAAATGCCTATGATTCTACCTTTTGATTTTAGCTCAAATGCCTGCTGTAGAACAGTCCAAACATGCATCTGCGGAGTCGCTTTGTTAAATCTAAACTGCATATGTCTAAAGAATGAACAATGGGCACTTTCAAGGTGATCCCGGGAGTGCATACGCAACGCTGATAATAATCTTTTCTTCTCTAGACTGTCAATGAACTGTTAAAGAACAAGAAAGGTTTCTGATAGAGAAACATCTCGCCTCATTGGCTTTGTTATTCAGTTAGCGTAATTAAGTGTTGCGTTTGTCCGGGGGAAGGAGTCGACCTGCAGAATCTGCTGAGATTGGCTTACTTCAGTTCTCGTTTTCATACGTAGGAACTCCATGAACAGATAATTATGAACCACTGTAATAAATATAAATATAAAATAGTCTACAAGTATACAAATAGCTCTCTTTGCTCAGAATTCAGTTCATTATTCCATGCACAAAGGATTATTCCTTGATACATACATTGTAACAGTTGTCATTCATTTTTGCTTTCTGAAACTGCATAATACATCTTTAATGCACAATCACCCAGGAGAGCAGGGAGCCTCAAATTCTTCTATATGCCTATTTTATCTTCCTCTTCCTGCTTCACGTCCACTGGAATGTTTATTGAAGCATCACCTGATATGGTCTGAAATCAAAACTGCATGAAGAAGGTATTCTAAATGGTTCTTGGGGGAGGCGGGGGGGGGATACCTATTTTAAAATTCTGAAGAACAAATAAAAAGGAAATAAAAAGCATGCATCCCACCCAGGGGTGGACTGGCGACAAAAAGCAGACCAAGAATATGCCACTGACCTGGAGGGGGGGCTCGGTATATTTTTCTGATAACCAGTTGACTGACAATGAAATGATGCATTATCCATTAATAATCTTCTGTGATCGACCCGGGAACAAGCTGATATTGACTGATGGGACAGAAAACTCTGGCATATAGACAATATCATGGCAGTCTGGGGAGGAGAGACCAGCACTGACAAGGCTGGTTCCCAGGGAATATCCCCCAAACTCCTGAAGGCCAGGCCATGCCTGTATGCAGCCAACCCTGCTGTCCTTGTTTTTTTGTCCGCCTGTCTGTATGTACCACTACAGGCCACAAATGAAAGTGAGAGAGAACAAGGTGTGGATCCGACTGAGCTCTTGGAAAATCCACGGCTCGGTGATCCCCATCTGTCGGGTACCCGTGAGTCCCAGGCCGCTGGCGGGTGGGCAGCGCCAACTGCTGTGCAGCTGCCTGGCGCCGTAGCTGAGGATCTGCAGTGTGAAAACCCAGCAGGGGGATGCCAGGGCAGAAGTGTATGGCGGGCACAGACAAGGTGTCTCACTGTGGCAAACAGCTCCAGACACTCAAACGGAGATTCATTAGACCGGAGAATGAGAATCGACTAAATTATTGTGGCCATGGTTAAAATGAACAAATAAATATTCGCAAATGAATGAAAACATATTAGACACCTTATTTAAATATCTCACGGCATTAAGTTCCACAACAACACAAAGACTCATGGACATTCTATCGGCCTGAATAAGACAAATGTCTTCTCATTTACTTACTGCAGTGACCAACATGGCGAGCTTTGGCGCAGAGGTTGATCACCGGGTGTCTAACCAGAAAAGATTTATTTAAATACAGATTAAAGATTACTGAAATATATATAAATCAACATGTATACAGCCTGACACCTTATTTGCTATCACCACACAACATTAAAGCTTCCCTCCTCACAGACAAACTGTGGTTCTGTGACTCTATGGGGGATTGTGGTCTCTAACTGGGCACCAGGGGAACCACAGAACAGCTTCACATTTTCTCGCTCAAGTTCACTGACTTACTAGCTAATTGCCTAATTAGTATAGACTGCCTAATTAGGGTTTGTTTATAACTTTTTAAGTTGTAAGTGGATCTGCGCTTGTTGCTCAGTCTTGGGGATGCCTACCTGAGGTTTTGAGCTCCATAGTTCTACATGGAGGTGCTGCTTTTTTGTTTGACCTCCATTGAGGATCTAGTTTCTTCCATAAACTTCTGTTGTGTGGAATTCCTGCAAAAATTATCATAAATGGAAGTTTGACAGCGAATCCTTCTTAGTGTGGCCCATTGTATGTAACTGGTTTCTCAATGACACTGTGAAAAGAGATCGTCCAGGAAATCTTGTGGCATGCAGAACGTGTGCAAGCAGTCTGCAGACACATTTTGTAAATCACACACGCATTGCAACACTGTAGCATGTTTTTAGCCTCCGAATAATCAGAATATTATATCTAAATTATTCATGATTTATAAAATCATGCATTATTGATAGGAGATTCACAGCTCTTTGTTTATTTTTGTGGTTAATTTCTTACTTTATTATTACTACAGTGGTACTTCAGTTCTCGAACTCAATCCGTTCCGGACTCGGGATCAAATCCTAAAAAGTTCGAGTTCTGATAGAATTTTTCCCATTAGAAATAATGGTAAACCAATTAATTGGTTCCCGGCTCCCCAAAATTACACTTAAATGTGTTTTTTTTTTTTTTTTTTTTTAGCATTTAAACAAAAAATGAGCAGGATAAAACAAGAACAGTATTTTTTTCTTAATAGCTTCCAAAATCCAAGATCTTATCCCAACATTACCCAGGTCCTGCCCCAATCGTCCGCTCCTTCCGTGTGCCACGTCCCCTCGATAACCTCATGTGAAATCCCACTGTGATCAGCTGTTTCTGGTTGTTGTCATTAGTCCTCTGTATGAAGTCCATATTTCAGTTTGTTTCCCCAGTCCGGTTATTGGGTGCGTTCGACTTACAGCTTACAGCGCTGGCTTAAAGCAACGCATTCTGATCCTGAAGCAATGCATTACGGTTAGATGCATTGCGACCTCTCACCCGGCTGCACAAACTGGAACCGCCTCCGTAACAACACACCTTTGCCCTTATTGGCTGAAGAGTTTAGTTACACGCATAATGTTTGTATCCCTGGCAGTTCCAATGTGTAATCTGCTGTTTCTCCTGAATATCATGTAAAGCAGGGAGAACTGGTTTTCAGTTCACTTACCTGGTAAAATAAAGTTTAAATAAATGACATAAATGAGCTAATAGTGCACGTAAGTTAGTGGTTTATTTATTGTTAGCTACTGTAATGTTGCGCTGCTTTATTTGGTTAATCATCCAGTCTGTAAAGAAGGCATTTAAATAAAAATTGCATTGTATTATGACTCATTTCCTGGCGCGTACAATTTATATTAGGTCAGCGTGCACGGTTCGACTTCTGATATTCAGATCGAGTTCTAGATCAAACTTGTTTGTTCGACTTTAAAGAAACTCGAGTTCCCTTTTTATCTCACGCTTTTGTACTATATTCAAACTACAGGGAACAGGAAGCAAACATTAAAATCTGAGCCTTAACACAGCATTGTGCCACCACAGTATCTTCGGTGCACCAATGTGTACATTCTACAAGGAACTTTGGAATTCATCCAACAGACATTGCATTCTTTTCCATTTTGTTAATGGTGACAAAAAGTTTCCTGCAGTTTTTAATTGGGCTGAGATCTGATGGCTGAGGTGAGCATGAAAGTGACTGTTCTGTCTGGTATATTTAATGATATTTAATGTCACCCCAGCCACTGGTTCCTGTGGTTGAGTACCCAATGACATGCCCTAGCATCCACATATGTGAGAATCATTGAGACCTTAAAATGAGGCATCCATCCATCTTCCAACCCGCTTATCCTACTGGATCGCGGGGGGTCCAGAGCCTATCCCGGAAGCAACAGGCACGAGGCAGGGAACAACCCTGGATGGGGGGCCAGCACATCACAGGGCACATTCACACACCAGTCACTCACACATGCACACCTATGGTAATTTAGCAACTCCGATCAGCCTCAGCATGTTTTTGGACTGTCGGGGTAAACAGGAGTACCTGGAGGAAACCTCATGATGAGACGGGGAGAACATTAAACTCCACGCACATGGAGTCATGGCAGTGACTTGAACCCTGGTCCCACTTTGTACTATACTGTATACATTCCTCATTTACACAAATGTTTCTTTTATCTTCATAGTCACCTATAAATCTCTTCATAAAAACATTAATGATCTGCTGGCCCTGGGTTGATTTGTAGAAAAATCTATACAATCCCCACCTATTCCCACAACAACAAGCAAGCAAAATCATGCCAGGTTTTACTGATTGTATGTCTGATACACGTAAGCCATTGACACAACCAATGCAAAACAGAGACTTATGCAGAGACTTATTAATTTGTTGTTGTCAGATATCAACAAGGAAAATTAAGCAACACATTCTCAACACGTATTTGTTTTGTCATTTGTTATGATGAGTTTAGATCAAGCTAATCAGTAAGGTCTGGACAGTTATTAATTACTGTGACAAACAGTCCCTCATTATCAAACCACCACCACTAAGTAATCCCAAGTTTAAAAAAACACCCTTGATTCCTCAACAGGATTCTTTGCAAATCTGCTTTACGGACAGTCGAGGTCTTTATTCTGAAGAGCAAAACCCTTCATATGCTTCAAAAACAACTTATGGATTCTTCTAAAATATATTCCTGAGCTCTGAAAAATGCATGGACACTGAAGCTGCATCCTTTGGTTCCTTAAGTGGATCTTGTCAAAAAAAAGGCCACCTCCACTACTGATACTCCAGCATGTCACCCCTGATACTCCCGCATCGGACTACTGAGCCAGGCACCTCGGTCAAAATGACCCCCTTCTCTGTAAATGATTATCTCCACTTGACATATACATGCAGACTCTCTTTGGTAATTATCCTTCACTGTCACTCCATTGATTGTGATTTTGTGCCTCATCTATTTGTTCATCCACCCAAATCTATTAGTATCTACCTATGCTCCAAATATTTCAACAGATCGCTCGCAGATAAAATCCTGGTAACCTACTGCCCCTATTCTTCAAAATCAAATTAGCAGCTAGCAGCTCTCTAATGGTTTCTTGTGGGTTTTTCTACAATAAACGAGATTAAGCAGTTTCATTTTTATCCTGGGTTTTTCAAAAATATAAGTGTCTGCCTGGTATCTTTCTGGAAGCTCATGGGAGTTTTACTTATACTAAAATGTTCAGCAGAACAAAAAAAACTAATTGATTCAAAGAGATAACCAATCACATTGTAGCAGAGGTGGGTCAAAGCAACTAGAGGTGTGACCAACACATCTGATTGGTTGGGCTTGCCTCCCCTAATGTTTTGGACCCACCTCGTCTACAATATGATCGGTTATTTCTCTGAACCAATCATTTTTTTGTTCTGCCCTCAGAACATTTTTGTGTAAGGAAAACTCCTTTGAACAGCAATTCCCTTAACCACCCCCCACCCCCGAAATGCATCGAAGGATCTCAAAAATCTCTTGACAAATTGCCCTGATATTCTTCAAAGCCCAAAACCTCGTCATCATCCTAGAAAATGCTGTGCAGACCTCCGAGATCACCGACAACCATGGACAGCTCGCTTTATTAGAGCAAGAGACTTGGTGGTAGAACACTGAATCAAGACCCTTATTGTCCAGCAAATACTTAACTGACTGCTTACAAAACATGCAGTACCTTTCTAAGCTTCTGAGAGCAGAGATCGATCCAAAGCATTTCTGCTTGGCCAGCAGACACCTACGCACAAGAGCACCTCCTCATTTATCTTCTCTCACCTCCAGCTACAGCCCATAAACACTTCAAAAGTCTTGTATGGTGAATATAATTAACTAAACCTCAAGCCACAAGAAAGGAAGGCAGAATTTCTAAGTGATTATATTAAGCAGTAAATTATAAAAAAACATATGAGGGAAGAGCCCTGTAGTCTCACTGGTGTGCAGTAGAGTCAGTGTAATTAATTGCATGAATATAACTAAAGTTTGCCTCTGGCCAACACCCTAAAAAGATAATCAGCACTGATGTGCTCTGTGTAGCCAAGATTTTCAGTTTTTAATGTACACAATATATCACTATATGAAAAACACACTGCAAAGGTTATTTTGAGGGATACAGACACAACCACAAATAGGATTCCCTCCACTGGGGTCCTTGTGTCTATAAGACAGTATTTTGAGGCTCAAGAACCAGCCAGGATTTCTAGAGAAATATTATAGTCAAGCAATATCAGAAAAGATGAAGTCCAGCTTTTGAGCTACTGTGAAGTCCAGCCAACTAAACACCAGATGTTTTTGGTGCAATGGTTTTGTCTTTTAGTAGTTTTGTGGCATGTGTGTGAAACAACAGCACTCACAAATATTTCAAAAATAAGAAAATAATAAAAAATGTATGCTATTCAATGCTCTTTGTAAAATCCCTTACCATCAGTATGGTAGAAAATTGCATTTTTTAAAATGTTGTTTTAGGGTGTAGCATAATGATGCCTTCGGGGAGAGAGGGATCGAAAACACCTCTGGCTACATTCCTTAACATATTGTTTTAAAGCAGTGTTTCCCAATCCAGTCCATGTTTTTGCTCCCTCTGAGCTCCCAGTTCACATCTTGACTGTGAACATGGGGTGTCTGTGGGTTCCCAAGGAAAAAGCCCCGTTTCCTGTAGCCCCACATGCCTTGCAGTTTCTTGCGGGTAACCATGCAGCAATGACCCTCTAGCTACTTTTCATTCATGGTCATTCATCCTGTACTACCCCAGGTACAGTGTTGCAACAGGAATCATATTTTTATATTACCTCTATATTGTGGCCATATTTCACTTAAATGTAGAAGTTCATGTATGATAGTATGACGTAGCACTATTAAAAAACTATTAAAGAAAGAGCTGAAATAAAAAGAAAAAATAAATACATTTTACATACACACACACACACACACACACACACACACACACACGCACATGCACACACACACAGATCGTTGTGTTTTATTCTGCTTGGGACCCAGTCTGTTCATTTGGCTGTATGCACATCAGTAATGTGCTGAGGGGTTGGCGTGCAAGTTCAGAGAATGACAGAATAAAATTACCTCGTTAGACATACAGGAGAACAGTGATGATTTCAACATAGCGTTTAAGGCACAGAACATGGCAGGTACCTACTGATCACTGTAGACACCCGTCTACTGATCTCTCTGAATACTGACCTTGACGGAGGATAGAAAAGGAGGAGGAGGGTAATGGATGCATCAGAGGATGTGACCACACTCAGTGAAGCTCAGCGTAAGTAGGTTCAGTACATGAAAATAAATAACAGCTCCACAAGAAAACACAATTGTGCTTTGATCTGACGTTTCCCACTGAGATTCAAATGCTAGACACCGTCATTATCTATCCTATATCTTATACCATCTCCTATCCTATCCTATATTATACCATATCCTATCATATACCATCTCCTATACTATCCTATACCATATCCTATCCTGTCATATACCATCTCCAATCCTATCCTGTCTTATCCTATACCATGTCCTATTCTATCCTATAATATACCATATCCTATCCTATACCATCTCCAGTCCTCTTATCATATGCCATACCCTATCCTATCATATACCATCTCCTATTCTATACCATATCATATACCATCTCCTATCCTATTCTATACCATATCCTATTCTATCCTATACTATATCCTATCCTATCCTATCCTATACACCAGTTAGCTGCTTGGAGTACGAGTTTGCCAGTGACGGCATCTCTGCCCATTGTCTGCCTGGCGCAGACAGTGATGAATAGGCGCCGGCACGCATTTCCATACACGTAGATGATCGAGCCGCAATTACGTAATCATGCTGTCGAAGAGGAGAGGGAGCTAACTTAGAAATGTCAAGGTAAGCTGGATAAAGGAAGCAAGTGGGCAGGGCGAGAGTGGGAGACAGATGAGTGTAGATGTAGGAGCAGGGAGGTGGGGGGGGGGCTCGTCACACAAGCCCCTCTTTCAGAAAATTATAAAAGCATAAGTGTGCTCAACAGCTCCCCCCAGGTTCATGACAGATACTGTATTGTCAGAGGTACATTGTAAGGATTCCACACATGCTTTATGTAAGTCAAAGCACAAAATACCTAAACCTACCGAAGTTAACAAAAAAAAAAAGTCAGGCACTAGTTTTTCTAGCATTTGGTGAGAGAGAAGGAAGGAGCCGCACGAATGCATATGTGAGCTCAGCAAGCTTCCGTATGATAATCAACTCCTGTCACCACAGCCTTATAGTTCTTAAATGTAGGTTTTTGTAGCTACTGTACTGTGTGATTGGTTGTGTTATGGGAGCTGAATACATCCCTTGAAAAAAAGGTACCACAGTTTATTCAAGTCAACTGGATACACAGATACCTCTTTGATATTCTGTGACAAACACGTAAAACTAAGTAAATAATGGTGTAACCACTCAAATGGTTAGGGCCTCCTAGTGGCCCTCAGCCATCAGCACTGATGAGTGGAGTTAAGGCACATCAATGGCTAAGTGTACGACTCCCATTTAAACTACATGCAGGAATCTGACACGACCAGCAGAACTAAAACATAAACTTCCTTCCACAGTTTAATCAGTGTGCCATTAACAGTCTCATACTCAAATTGTAAAAATCATCGTACAATGTTGATGAACAACAAACAACAGAAAGACAAAAATCAAATTCTGAGGTTTCATCTAGTTATAGTAATTACAGAGATTAGGCATGGCAGGCCAACCGAAGTTGGATGTAGAAGAGAAAGCAATACTATCTTCTCAACAAGAGAAAGCAGTGCTAACTGCTCAATCAAAGAGGAAGCAGTATTATCTACTCAACAAGAGAGAAAGCAGTACTAATTGCTCAATCAAACATAAAGCAGTACTACCTACTCAACCAAAACTCTTAAAAAATGCAAAAAACTTTTAGGATTTTCACAGAATCATATGCGTTAAACTGTGGTCAGATTTTTTGTTACTGGATGTTCTACTTGTAATAAAGTAGTGCACTGAAAAGTGTCTATCCACAAATTATATGTACTGTAGTTTGCATATTATACAATGCAGGAAGTGAGAAGTTAAAATCACCATTAAGCTAATCGATAAATGGATGTGCATTCTTGTGTTAATATTCCACTGGCAGCACATTTTTAAGCTTTTAATATTCAATCGGCCAGCAAACTTATGTGGTAAAACACAAAGACAACTTGTATGGCTAAAACACCTTTAAAAGTACTGCAAGTATTCCTAGTAGGGAAAATAAAACATCATTTTGGATGACTAGCTCCACAACACCCAAAAGTGATTATATAAAACACTAATTTAGTCATAATTGAATTAATAGTAATTTATGTCCAAGAATCAGTGCCTTTAAACATAGATGCAAGAAGAGATGTTACTTCAAGGGGAGGTTGGAGAATGACTAACACGCTGCCATTGTGTAAATGGGGCCTAATTTGATCTTCCTACGAGACTGTGAGATGGGGGGCTGTGGGGGTGGGGGGGGCAGCCTGTCATGCATAAACATTGTAAAATTGGTGAAGAGCAGTAACAGACAACACTTAGAAACAAAAATCAATTTATTATTCTACTCAATACGTAGCTATAGACAAATAAATTTCTAAGAATCACAGTGTGAAATATAGTTATTGTTTATGTATGTATGTATGAGCTAATATGGAAAAGAGTTAAATAAGTATAGCATTTTAATCTTCACACTAGGAAACAAATTGTATTTAATTTCAATTTAGATGCAGGGGGTTAATTATGGTCACCTTTTCAAAGTATCGGTCTTAATAAACATGATCTGCCTTGCACACATTTCATACAAGGGGAAAACAAACCACTGAAATGTTTTTTTTTATCATCTGGGGCCTTTGTGATGAGGGGAAAAAAGCAACAATCAGAGAAGAATGCAGGGAGGTGCCTCTCTGCCTACCTGGGACTATTTTGCATAATTAACATGAAGATCCTGTACAGTGTCAACCACACAATCCAAAGGTTGTCCGTAACACCTTCTAAAAATATCTACATTCAAAATTTTAAGTGTCACATTCCTTAAAAAAAGTGCTGCTGTACAGGATGACTAAATTTTGTTTTGATAATTACATAATGAAGAGCTGCTGCACCGATGAAACATTCGTCAATGTGTTCAAATCACACGTCATATAGTCATCAAATCTATACGTGGAAAAAATGATCTACTCTTAGGTGGCTGCTTGTGTTATAGATCAGCTTACCCAGTGGCCCGGTGAGGGGTGAATCACAGGTTCCTTATTCTATATGCCAAATAGAGGCCAATGAGATTTACTGGCCCACCCCCCTTTCTGGTCCTTAATGTGTGGTGTCAATTTTGCTGCACTCACTCAGTGAAGGCTGACTACAGTGCGTGTCAGCGAGCTCCGTGGCGAATGAGACACTGCCGCTGTGATCACTGGCCAGGCTGGAGTGACTGCTGAACAGGACGCCGCCCACTGACTTGGCTACGCAGCCGGCTGTTTGCACCAGAACCCCACCGAACACTAGGATCAAAGAAAACAGCACCTTTACATTTGAACCCAAAGCCAGCATTTATATACAATATAGCCATCGTGACACTACATCATTATGTATACAGACAGACATAAATGCATGATAATGCATACTTATTGATGCTAAAATACAATTATTTACTCTCAAACCTCGCCTATGAACGTTATTATCTAAGGAAAGACAGAGTTGTTTATCTACTATGAACTTTACAGTTCCCATAAAAGCAGGCAAACAGATGCCCAGTATTATTAAAGTAAGCAGGATTAATGGCCATTTGTGAGTCGTTGTAGAAGTGACGGATGCCCCTGTTGTCGAATGGCATTTAAGAGTAATTATATCCTTGGCGAATGTGACAGGGTGGCAACAGTCAATGCCACCTGTTTTTCGCGAGGGAAAGAAAGTCCTGGCGCAAAGTAAGTGCTGTGTGCGGGGGGGGGGGGGGGGCGCACCGGAATGCCCCTGCTCTGCCCCCCCCGGCTCACTCAGAGACCTGGACGTGCAGGCCTTGTGCTCCTGGCTGGACTCACTGGTCTCCGTCTCACTGTCACTGTCACTGGAGATCACTGCACAGGCAGAGGGTGGACCGTCACTTACTGCACGTCCATTATAGAGGACCTTCATTTTTCACTGAGCGTCGGTAAAGCGTGGATTTGGTGATGAGACTGAGCAAAGCGAAGGACATGGCAAGAGGATTCTTATATGAGCAGGTTTCAGCCCTTCCAGGTCATTCAACTTACAGATGATTACATTTTATACAATTTAATAAATGGTTCTGTTAAAATGATCCCAATATTCTGGACTTTCGTGCAGCAGTTATCTCAGTCAGGGGCCTGTTTCCCCCTGAGTTTGGCATTTGGCTAACATGCTCTCTACAAACAAAGTGGAAAGGTTACCAGACTCAAGCTGTGTTTGCTTCCTAACAGACTCCACAAAGAAAAAAAAGTGGCACAGAACTGATTAGTGAAGCCTGTGGACAGACAAACTAGCGACAGGAGCGCCATGTCAGCTGCGGCTCCTGTTCGGTCCTTCGCGCGGAAATGGACAGACGCAAAGGGGCCACACCGTGGAAGGGGCCAGTCGCTAAGGGCAAGGGACACACAGCCGCAGGTGTCCGCTCCCTCTACAAGGGGCCACCTTGGATGTCGTCAGCAGACAGGCACATGCTCGCGCTTTTCAATGGAGTGAGGCCAAGCTGAAAATGAATATTTTTATCTGGAGGGGAGTCCAGACCAGGGCTGACGTGGGCGCAGCTTCCAATTTTCCATTCCCATCTGCCATGGCTTCAATCAGTCTGGGCGACTGGCACTGTCTCGCCGCTGTGATTTGCATCGGCCCTTCTCTACCCACGTATTCTTACTACCCTCACCCGCTAAAAACTCCATCCGGTGCCCGGGTGTGCCTCTCAATCTGTCCTGGTGAGCAGACCTCAAAGAGCCCCGACTGCTGCCTCACCATTGACTCACTCCTCTCAGATTTCACGCCAGTCACTGACCGGACCACTGGCCACAATTTTCATTTTAAGTTTGCGAATGTAACACAAACCGAAATAAAAATGTCATCTATGAGTAATCAGCACATTTTAAAGGAAAAAGTTGCCTTTTTCTGATTAGTTCCAGTTACGAGCATAAGGACTCTTTTAAACTTCCTTAAACTAGACTGTGAATCACTCTGGGCTCATACTGGAATTAAGTGAGTCACTCTGCATGAACAGGTACATATTCAAGGTTTGACACAAGCAAACAATGGTGTTAAGCTAAATCTAATATTAGCAAATAATGGCTATCAAAAAATAAAGCAGAAGTATTCATTTGCCAGACCAATTTATAATGGCAGATTTGGTATAAACATGCCAGTTAAAGAGATTAGAGGGGAAAAAACACAAATATCTAAACTGCTCAGTTAATGCCATTTATTAATTTGAAACCAAACCTTCTTCTTTCCATCTGCCTTTGCAGTAACTCCATGCCTGGCAGGCGAGTCAGGTTTTTAACTAGACTGTGGGCGCCCATTAATCCAACACACGAGGACGTTGACAAAATCCTTTAATGATGGATCATTCAAAATAAACCAGATGAGCATTTGGGAATATAGGCTGTGCTGTTGTCCTGAAATACAGCTGAATCCAGCTAATGACCAATTATTCACAACCAATTAATTTAAAAAAATTTTCAGTGAAAGTTAACCACTAAGATGTGGTGGTGGAAATGAAATGAATCTGCACATTTTAATCTGAAAGGTCATGTGACTTTATCGCAATGATTATAATATCAGACAAACAACAAAGTTGGCAGTATGGGCACACTGCTGGTCCCATGTCAGTAGGGTGTGGCACCCTCCCTCCCCTGGGACTGGATACATGCAGAAATACAGTGCTGCAACTGGAGATCCTGCAGATTGGTACTGGGTCTGACCTTCAAACTGATCCCACACATGTTCAAATGGTGAAATACTGGGGGACATGGCTGGCCACAGGAGGACATCAACATCCACCCCCAGTGGACAGGCAGTTGGAGTGCACCAGGGTACTGTCTCAGGAGGGGTATTGTGCCATTAGGCAATCCTGAATCACTACCACAAATGAGCTGAAGTCATCAATGGCAGGAACAACACACAGAAGCAGAGACTCAAACTCAGGTCCCAGAAGTATGAGGCAACAGTGCTAACCACTGCGCCACCATGACGCCTTAAGACTTCCAGCACACTAAGAGTCAACTATTGACTTTGTAGTTGTGTCATTTAATACCAGGCATTGTGTTTTGGACTTGGCTGAAGAGCAGGCCATAGTTATCAACTGATCACTACTTGATGGATTTGAGGCACACGATCCAGATGGGCATCTGAAGGTTGTTTAAGATGCCTGCAAAAAGAACCGTTTCAGGCATGTCCCAATGGACAGAGGCCCCAAGGAAGACCAAGGATGTGCTGGGTGGCTTGAGAATGTCTAGGCATGCCCTGTTCTGTATTACATAAGTGGTTAGCAGATGGACAGATGGAATGTCAAATAGATTATTCTGGAATCTAGAGTTCAATTGAATCAATGGGCCAGAAAAAAATTGGCCGATTTTTAAGCATTTTATGGCAACCGGCATCTGCCAATTGCTCAGATTACATGGCTGATATAGTGATGGCTGCGCATGGCTGCATGACTGATGCGCAGCCACACTGAGCACTCACCTCGTCAGTGTTGTGTGGCGTAACAGCACCTACAGTAATGAACCCACGTGACAACCAAAGGTCAGAATTCTAAATTTCTCGCACTCGCATCAGTTTCACTTGATGAACATCACTACAAGGCCGGAATAAACTCAGTTTTTAAACATATTGCTTTGTTACTTCAATCATAAATTGAATCATGAAATGCCAAACAGATAGAACTGAATGCGCATAAATAATTTTCTACAGCTTTTGTTTCATTTTCACTTTCTATTAAAGTGCTGAATGTCCTTGTTTAAAGTGTGACTAATAATTAGTGTGAAATTATTAATTCTTTTGTATGTTGTTAATTTTGAACGAATATTTGGAATTTTTCCACGTAAAGAAATTAGTGCAATATCGGCCATCACCTCCACCCCCCCCCCCAAAAAAAAAAATTAAAAATAAATAAGGTATTGGTCATTAAAAACATCTCAGTCAACATGTACATGGATGACCATGCATTACTATTTCTTTACTGAAACACACGTAGACCCATATATCTACATGAATATACTAGTGGCTGAAATACCAGTAGCTGGAGGTGCAGTCAGAACCCATTTCAGTGTCCTCCAGAGCAAACGACATGCACTATTTCACCTGTACCATCAATTCGTAGCTGACTGGAGTCCATGGACAATTTAACAACAGGCATCAAGAGAAGGGGCTTTGGCAGCGTCGCACTTTATGGTGGAGGGGTGGCCCGGGAGCGTGCCCCGACTACATCCAGGCAGGACTTTTACTGGAAGGGGGAGGTATGGAGGACATCCTGCCCACATCAGGGCTACTGGCTGCTTCCTCGCACTACTGTGGTGTTTTATTACTGCTACCTGTTCTAACTGTTAGCCTACATGAGTCCCCATGGACCTGGGGCAGGGGCAGGGACAGGGAAGGGGGGGTGGGGGGGTGCTCTGCCTGAAAGCCTGTCACATCAGGTATAAGATTTTCTGCAAGTACTGGAGGTCATAGAGTATGTGTCACAGAACTGGGCTGTGCTGTAATCTTGTAGATCAACACAACGTTGTCAATCTTCATACAATATGCTGCACCTTCAAATAAAAGCAGCAGATTACACTTTGCCTCTCACAGCCGACAGCGCAGAGGGGGCCCTACAGCAGCTGAATCGGTGCCTTTATTTCGGGGACATGAGGGCCTGAGACGGGAGAAGAAACCTTTAGGGGGATCAGATTGCTGCCTCACCCCCCACCATGTATGTCACCCAATTTGTGGACATGGACAGGAAACACAAAAACAAAAAGCATTGGCAGTTGGGGTCTGGCCCAGCCCATTATAAAATCAGCTAACTGTCAATCCTGACCTAGAACTCACACTGATTTTAAAGAGCAGAACACAAATATTCCCAGATATTTTAGCTTTGTGAGGTTAAAAAAAAACATAAAAAAACAAAATAAAAACCAACAGAAAACAATCACTATTCTTGTCCTTCTTACATTACATTCAGGAAAAGGTAAGCATCTCTGGATATTGCTATATGCTTATTAAGCAAAGCTACTGAAAATTGGTTAATGAATTTACTAACAAAATCACATCGTTTTTGGTTACCAGATCACCAGGCGACCATTGGTCACCTGCAAAAAAAAAAATCAATATCTGCATAATTAAGCAAGATCCCATGCATATTTACAGAGGATCATATGGACAGTACAGTGTCCTAGCTTATGCATGAGATCAATTTGTAGGTAAGCGGGAAAAATAATAATACCTAACATAATAATAATAATTTTTATACAGAAGTAATAACAGCAACTACATACAGTACTGTACTCTATGTTATTATGAACCACTTGTATTTAACCCAAATTACTAATATAACAGACTTTGTAGCAGTCTGTTTATAAGTACATGTCAGACATTCTTAACCCAAACACTGCCTGTATATGCCAGAATGCTGTCTTTGTCTGGTTGGTACAGTTTATCACCAGCGCACGTCATTCAGTGGCAGCTCCAAACGTTATACCAGCAAATCATCATGGTGTAGAGGTGCTGCCTAAAAAGACAAGGGCCCCCAGTCAAAAGCCGTTATTATTCACAATCAATTAGAGCCCTTTGGGAAATTTCAGTATATTCCATTAGCAGAGGATTGATAAATGGTTCCCTTTTAGCGTGCTGGTTGTAAAAAACGTAGCCAGAGCCCAATGTGAATGTAAAAGACAAAAACAACGTTAAGTAACTTACTCCTGTACACGCATGCAGGTAAATGTACGAATACTTAATGTGGAAGATACGGCTTTTTACTCTGAACTTTGTTCAATTAAAGGTGCTAATCAAGAAACAAGAGACAGTCATAACGAGAACTAACAAAGCGAAAGACAGAACACTATGTCTAATGGCTCTTATAAGAGCAGGTCGTGACTGGAGCAAGGGAAAGTCGAATCACCTTTAATGTCAGTGAGAATTCATTCCTCTGTGATATGGGGGTGCATCTGCACCAGTCCCAGCTCTGAGTGACCACTTCCTTAATGACTCTCAGCAGGCGAGCGTGTCACTTGATACCTTAAACTGCCATATGCATAAAAGGTACAAATGTACGCATCATTAAAGAATATGAAGCTCTTTTATACTTAAAGTCCCAGCATGGGCACACTTCTGAAAAATTATCCACCATAGTTTACATCTGATATTTTTGGGAATCAAAATGCTTGATGATCCACATAATTAGGTGGGAAAAATACCACAATAATACACAAATCCGAGTGTGTTTTTGTCTTATCCTCTAGCTTTGGGGATTTTTCAACAATCTCAGGGACTGTTCAGTGGCAGCTGGGTGACATTTAGCAACTGCAAAAGATATCAGAGCAAGCAGCTGGGTGTGATCACTTCAGTTCAGCGACCTGCTTCCAGTGTTTCTTGCCCATATACAAGGTAATACAAATCAGTTTAAAAATGGATGGCAACCAAGCTCTGATAGACAGGCTTGATTTGTAATGCTGGGAGAATTGCTGCCAGTGATATAGACGGTCACATTAAACCGTGCCTACAGAAAGTCTCAGGACAAAAAATATTGCAAATGTATTGGTTTTTCAAGCACTAATAAACTGATACCTAAATTATAGTTCTAAAAGAGCTGTTCTGAGTTAAAAAAATTTAACTGACAAGCAGTCTAATTGGGTGCTTTTTATCTTAACATAAAACACCAAACATTTGTGTTTAGTATCCAGTTGGGAGTCAATGAATACAACTGCAGTTAATATCAAAATGGCAAGAATAGAACTGAATGAAGCAGTCAGGAAATTATGACACGTAATAAAAAGGAAATCTGTACAGAAGATATGTGATTAAACTTTGCATATCAATGGACTTTTGTTATAAAACCAATATATTTGCAACAACTTTACAGAGTAAAATTAAGCAACCACCCCCCAATGACAAAGACGATTCTATTGAAATACTGAATTATTATAGTATTATTATTCAGAAACAGATGTGAGGACAGTAGTATTATAGCTACAGCCATGCACAGTACCAGCTATTGATATAACAGAGTTCAAAATCGAGCAAGAAAAGCAACAATGTCAGATCCTCTACTCTGCACTCCACTTCAGTCATATGTACATCTGACCGATTTAATTCAATAACCAAAACTAGAAACTGAATGTTACTTTTCAGAAGGACAAAATGAGCCTGAACAGCGTATTTGGAAACATCCCATGTAATCACAGAATACAAATATTTTTGACTGTGGCAAAATCTAAACTTGCATCTACTGAAAAGTAAACACAGCGCTTCTGAAAATGTAAAAAATACTGCACTACGCCGATCTCGTGAAACAAAATCACAGCACATGGCAGATTCACATTCTCCTTGACAGGTTGCCAGGTTTTACTAAAATGAAAAACAGCTAAGGAGGTAAGTTCATTAATTTGCTGGCCCATGACTCAGTTATGCACAAAGTGCAAAAATGGCACTTGAATTGCTCTATATTTACACGTAATTTAAATTCGAAGACTGGGTAAGAGGATCAGCAGCTAAAACAGCCACATTTTTCAAATGTCTCGTAATGACAGATAGACGGACACTTACATAATACTATTAAAGGCAAATTCTGTCAAATGCCTGCTTTCTGCATGCAACACTTCAGTGAACCACTAAGGAACAGATAGATAAATACCCCGGCTTTGCTAAACTACGCAACTGAAGCAGAAGGTTTTTTTAAAAAAAAGCCCAAAAGATGACCTGTAATAAAACCTCTTTGTAGAATCCATCTATCCATCCATCAATACAGTACACAGGTGTCAGAATCTTTTCTTAAATATTACATTATTACATGTATCAGTAGTGCTCTTGACCGGGACATGCTTAATAATAATAATAATAATAATAATAATAATAATAATAAATTTAATTTATAATGCACTTTACATTTTTCAAAGAAAA
>JABFDZ020000042.1:9770176-9781376 GCA_019775955.2 Pollimyrus isidori
CCTGCCGGCCCCACCAACGACCACAGGACAGGCTGACCTGCCGGCCACACCAACGACCACAGGACAGGCTGACCTGCCGGCCCCACCAACGACCACAGGACAGGCTGACCTGCCGGCCACACCAACGACCACAGGACAGGCTGACCTGCCGGCCCCACCAACGACCACAGGACAGGCTGACCTGCCGGCCACACCAACGACCACAGGACAGGCTGACCTGCTGGCCACACCAACGACTCACCCAGCAGCAATGCAGCTCCCCCAATTGGTCTACTATCTAAATACTGGCCAGAGCCAAACCTGCTTGGCTTTAGATGGATTACCCGGGCTGGACTGCAGGTGATATGGCTGCTAAAAATCACCACATTTAGATTATGCAATAAATCTAATAGCAAAAGGAAACAAAATGCAAAAAAAAAAAAAATACATAAAATATAGTCTTTTTTCTTTACTCTTCACTTGGTATTTAATTAGGATTGTGGATCGTGCCTCCAACATCAAACTCCAGGAAGTGCCCAACGTTGAGAACTTCCCCCAGTCCATTACCTTCGCTACCCTGGTCAGAAAGACACAGCAGTGTCTTTACTTTCTGAGGAGACTAAAGAAAGCCTATGGCCTCAGATCCTGGCCACCTTCTGCTACCGTACTAATCAAGAGCATCCTGACCAGCTATGTCACGGTGTGGTATAACAGTTGTTCTGTCTCTGACCAGAAAGCCCTCTAATGGGATGTGAGAACTGCCCAGTACATCATCATCACCCAGGTCTCCTACATCACCCAGGTCTCCTACATCACCCAGGTCTCCTACATCACCCAGGTCTCCTTGCTCCGGCATAAACAATCCTTGAAAAGGGCACGCAATATCATTGGAGATTCCTCCCACCCAAACCATAGTCTGCTTACCATAACTCCCACCCAGAAGGAGGAACACAAGCCTCTGGTCCCATACCAGCTGTCTCCCCACTAAAATCTCAACACCGTCACTATTGTAAGACTAATTCTCCTCATTTCACAATTATTTAAATTCACTGTATAAACACACACACACAGAATTCTCATTCTTTACTGCAATCATAGATGCTGCATATCCTACTCATTACTTATACTACACCAAGTATAGATCCATAGTTTTCTATTCATTTTTCAGACATTTATATATTGTAAGCTCTTTCTAGCACTTCTGCACTATTCACACTTTCAGATTAGATGCCAAACTGCATTGTGTTGCACATTTCGAGGATTTCGGGCAAAGACAATAATGTTGAATCTAATCTAATCAACTCATGGCTGAGACGGAAAACGTAGCTGTTCATTTTTCTCTGCTGCAGAAGCTTTATAAATTTGCCTGGGACTTTTTAAACACTTTAGCAGTTTTCTTTTTTCCCACGTTGCATCATATTGTACCAGACAGAATGTAACACCCCATTGCGCTCCATTACTATGATGATCTAGCGGGAGAATCCCGGGGAAAACAAGTCTCCGCAAGTTTGCCATGACTCACAGAGCATGTGAAGCCATTTTCAATAAAACCGATCATCTTGATAACAAGCCACACTTAGTTTGGGGGTGACAGTGATGAAGAGAGACCCCCAGCCTCCCAGTTCCCAGCATTAATGGCGTGGAATGCACTAATATCATCAATACGATCTGTGACTGGTGGGCTAGGGATGGAACAGTCTTTCTTCTAGCTCGTTCAGTGAAAGTGTAACAAGGAGATAGGTGACGGCTGGACAGGATGAGTAGGTGAGTCTGCAAGAGCTTCTGGAAGTGAGCGTGATAGTTAAGAGGCCAGTGGTTGTGCCATCAGAATTCATCAGAGAGCCAGCTAGGGCAGGACTGCAGATCAGCACAAATCTGGAGCTGGTGCTTAAGCGGCAGCTAAACTCAAAAATCAATTACGGAACATGTGAGAAAAAGCTCCGCTTAATCAGGCCCAAGAAACACCTTCTACTTATAGTGATTCCCGAAGGTTTATTTTTCCAGCACACTTAGGTGCGGGAGACGCTTGCAAAAACAACATATGTTAATCACAAGCAATCATAAGCAATCATGAAACAAGCATTTAAATCAGTAACCAAAAAAAAAACAGGCTGACTTGTTCTTGACTCACCCATAATTTATTCTAAATTTTGCTAGAGGGAAGAACTCTATATACTTAGAATACATTTTAATTTCCTGAGCATTTTTTCCTTCATCTAGGTTTCCTTCATATACAAAGGACCAATGATTCCCCAAAGCAGGGGTCCCTCTCTTTCACGTAAAAGCAATTTTAATATTACAATTCTCTAAATCTAAAAATTAATATTAAAATTAGGATGAAGTCATCTGCTGAGATACAGTAACATGTTAATGCTCAGAAAGACACAATTTACAGATGAGTTTGGTAATAAACAGGTTAGATATTTTTTAAAACGAAGGTTTAACGTTTCCAATTCAAATCTGCTTTGATGAGTATTTATGATTGATGATGGAGTATTTGATGACTGAGATTAGTGTAGTAAGAAACTCATAAACATTTCTTTCTTTTAGGATTCCCTCACCAGCAATGGAGATTATCACCAGCACTTTTCTCTTGCGAGTCTGACTGAAGAATAATACTAAGGGAAGGTTCACAAAAATGCATCACTGGAAATGTCTTTAAGCGAAGGTGGTATGAGGAATAATGAAAATGAGCAAACACACACCTTCGTGCATCTCCAGGCACCTTTCATTCCCTGACCTTTTCACTGCTCGACAAAGGAAGAACCCTGGTTGTATAAAAGCTTTCAGTCACACAAAGGCGCTCTATCAACACGTAGCCATACTAATCCAGGGGACGGACTGCAGATGACCCGTCAGGCAAAGGCAAACTTCCAGGTAGTTCCTGGAACTGAAGTACAAATACAGAATATTAAATGCTAGCTCAAATACTTATGGCAGAGCTCTTTAAAAACACAAATTAAGATCTTTTCAGACTACTGCCTGCTTGTGAAAAAGTGTCAGGATTTCACACTGCTTTTCTCAAACCAGTCATGGTCAAGTTATCAGCACTTAACCAAACTGAACCATGCATTGCCACAGAAGCACTGTAAGAATATATCATCTGCCTGAATCTCACGTAGGCCAGGCTACTGATTTCACAGTAACACAAAAAAATAATCAGTAATTTGCACGTAAGTGGATGAAATAATATCCCAAGGAACCTCCATGATTGACAGATCCTTCCAATTTTTTAAAAAAACACCCTCATTTTCTCTACAACCACGCAAGGTGTAGACATGAATAAAGAATCTCTGTTGATCTGGTGATTTTTCCACTTTTTTTTGAGCTGCAGTCGTGCACGAAGACAACATCAAAGCAACGTTCCAAACAAAGCTGGTCAGAATCGGCCGGTCATTTTCGAATCACCCTTCAGCAACCTCAGTGTGCTACCTGCCACTGCAAACATGTCACCCAGAGGAGGACCCTGAACTGCGAAAGCAGCGGCTGTCTGTGTGCTAGCTAATGAGCGCAAAGGTCGCTGAGAGGATACACATCCACGAATTGAAAGCTTCGCACACAAATATAACTGTATGCTGTATAGTAGCAAATGATATTTAAAAAGTCATACCTTAACCTTCATTTCCCGTATATTTTAGACCCACTTTTTAATATTATCATCCAGCACAGCCTAGGCACACGCAGGGAGTTTGCCGGGATGCATCCCATCATGTTGTGTGCCGCTAACGCTTTGCTTAACTCTTGCTTAAGTTTTGTTAAACGTTTCAGAAATTCAGGGTGAAGGGAATGAAATCTGCATCGTCCGTGCAGGACGCATAAAACGCTTCAGTCTGCATTCAGTCTGCACCTTCCCCACTTATTTTCACATTTATATACAAATGAGTTTTCTGTGGCCATCCAAATCTCACCATTTGTCATTTGTGAGCAAGGCTGTATATGAAAAGGCCCTTTCTTTGTGCCAAAACAGGAAAAGCCTCAGCTGTGGGTGATACTGGTTAGATATGCTTGGTTAATGGACTGTGAACCTGCAGCTCCCTTTTTTATCTGTGTCTATTTAAACAGTACAAATTCACTGTGAGAAACAGGAGAGGTTATAAAATCAGAAAAATCAGCGGAAACCAAGAGCTTTTTTTTTGGGGAGGGGAGGCACATTCTAAATGTGCCTTTGAACATATTACAAACATCCAGGCAATATAAACCTATTGAATATTTTTAAAAAGTATAACACAAGCTCATAGGAGTATTATTTATGCAAAAATGCTCTGAGGGAAGAACAAAAAATGACTGGTTTAGAGAGATAACCAATCAGATTAAAGAGGTCAGTTCAAGGAACTGGAGGAGGTGGGACCAATGACCTCTTCTAAATGCTTGGACGCATCTCCTGTAGAAATGATGGTTTATCTCTCTGAACCAATCACATTTTGTCAGTGACATCCTGCGTCTGCATGTTTTACCCCTTCTGAGACACTGATACAGTCTTTGAACAAGACAATGTCCGTCCACACATGGCGCGCTTGTCTATGGACTGCCTGCGTCAGCTTGAGGTCCCCCAATCAAACGTGTGTGTGGGATCAGCTTGGACGTCAGCTCAGACCCAGTGCCAGTCTGCAGGACCTCGAGGGTCAGTTACAACAGCTGATAATATAATCATTGCGATACAGTCACAGGCCCTCTCTCCGCGTGTGGATTCACTTCATTTCTACCACCCCTTACCTTTTTTAGCTGCACATCCCCACCATGTCTTCAGTATAAGGTCACAGGGCCTTGGCTAATGATCCATGGCCAGGTTATCATTAATAATGGGGGCAAAATCTCTGGCATATTCAAAACGCCATTACTTTGATGCAAAATGCGCAGAGATTACTTTACAGAAAGACAAATTACGCTGTTCAAATAGAATAGCTCTCCAGATAAATTGTAAAGGAGCTACAGGTATTTGGTTTCACAAAGAATCTTTTCATTAGTGACATACAAACATATAAATGAAATCATAAATGTAACATGAATGGATTTACTAATCTGGCAATTACTTACTAGAAATACGAGACCTTTCTTCACTGACAGAAAATAAGGATAATGTTCACACCCAATGTTTACTCAAAATAAAAATAACCAATGACATTTATGGACTGGAAAATTGAAACTAAGGTAATCATTTGTTTGGCCTAAGCAACTGTTTGGTGTATAAAAGAACTGAAACTTTATTTCACCGGCTTTATTACTTGTAAAGTACGACACACCCTCAGACTACATATCTCTGGCAAGCTCCAAACCAAAGCTACTAATGAATTATAGACTAAATTCCAAATTAATTTACCATTAATATTTCTGAAATTTCCAGGCAATTCTTGACAGATTTAGATATATCTTAAACGTGCCACAATACAATACAAATCATATAATATGCATAGATCAAACGCTACATGCAAGTCTACCTTAAAATACATACATTTTGAAAACAGTGTACTTTGTTTCATATTCCACCGCAAACTTTTACATCACAATTAGGGAAAATAGTTTTATAAAACAAACTTCCAAAATATTTTGTGAAAGTGGGCATTTAACATGGACATGGACATTACTTTATAAATAGTGTTCCCAGACCCTTTCAAAAACCTCTCAGAAAATCACCTAACCACAGCATGTTTTTTAGGTTTTTTAACAGCACTGCGTCGTATGGCTTGAAGACGCATGTTTTTCATGATTCCTGGGGTGTTGCTGGCTGAACTGCAGTGACACTCACCTCTCTTTGCTCACTGCATATCTTGCACAGCCACTGTGTTCTCTTCTGACCATGCAGACTCTCTACTCCACACTTGGTGCACACTTTCTGAAGGTAGAGTTGTAACAGGGACAGGAAAAACTGAGTAAAATACAAAAATGCAGTGCCGTCATATAGTTAAGACATATACAAATGCAGTGAATTGCACATAAATACAGACTAACATGTTGATCTATCTGATAACACTATGGGGAAATTCAGATGCCAGTTTGTTTAACTGTGGGAGGGGAACCAACATTCTGGAGGAAACCTGTGAAGGGAGATCACTCAAAATCCACAAACGCAGAGCAAAGGTGTGATTCAAACCCCCCAGTGCTTCCATAAATCCATGGCAATTAACAAATGAATGAGGTGGGGTTAGGCCATTAGCTTAACAATTTATCAGACACAAATAAACCAAGATTGTTTATGGCATAACGACTCTTTTTTTCTAAGGCCAAAGAAGAGCAAACAATAACGCCATGACAGCAATTACAGACACAACTGTTCACAGACAACTGGATACATAAAATAGCTGGAGTTCAATCGTTAAATTAAACCATTCCAATGACAGACTGTCAAAATTGGGACAAAGGCGATCTTTCTGGGGAAAATGCACCAAAGGGTTCATAATTATGTTTTAAACTGAGCAATTCTGTCTTTTAAGTTCGGAAAAATAGCAGGGAACCCATGGAACCCTTCCCTAGGACTTCCCGCTATCTCACATCTCTTTGTCAGGCGGCTCCCAGGCAAAGAGCTCCGTCTGCAATTAAATGCCATGAAGGGACTTTGCTGGAGAATTCCATTTAAACTCAAAGCAGTAGATAGCGACGTCTGCCAAAAACAGAACTCGCCAGCTTGTCCTGCTCCACTGTAAATACACTAAAAAGGATGGAAAATACTGACATGACATTCTCAGACTTACTGGCAGATAAAAAGAACATTAGCCGATACTCAACATCGCAAACTACAGTAGATATTTATTTTCAGGCAACACGGTATTATCATTATCAAAAAATAAATAAACCGACATATTCAAACATATTACTGAATCCATATCATAAATCTAAAGAGGCGTAACTTACTATTGGAGACGAGTCGTGGTGTCATAACTGTTTTACACGCTAGTCGAATATGTCGTTTTAAAAAATGTTCTGGGACCTTACTTTGCTAGCGTACTTCATCAAAGTTACGACCTGAACGAATAAATTCTGATCATGAAAAACGGGGCTCGCAGGTAAGGAATGCAGCATTAAATGCAACGTCACCTAATGTGGGTAAACAATACAAATCATCTAACGCAGACGAATTCGCTACTGCTTGTTTACCTAAATATATGCCAATTCCCCCCTAGAATTTCCAGTGGCCCCTGGCGATCACAGTTTATTTCCAGGCCCTGGGCTCTCACCTGTCTACATAGTCTGCTCCTAAACACGAGGGCACCATATGTCCCACACTGCCCTCTGATTACACAAAGCGACCAGGGGAGTCCTGGTGATTCACCTCCAGCCATCTGGGCTCGGTGAGACCAGGAAGGCGACAGGTAATCACACTTCGGTCAGCGGGAATGCTTGCAAACATCCTTTTTAGCTCAGAACCTTCAGCTATACAGCAGCAGTGAATTTTGATAGTTGTGATCTACTGCCATCTTGTGGCAATTCTGCCATTTACAAGATATTAATTTAAGGGTTTTTAAAGGCTTTTTCACACAAGAGAACACTCAAAACATGCCAATTTATATATAGCAGGGTTAGACGAAGATTGGCATTAAAGCTAAAGTGTTTAACATTAAAAGTATTACGACACTGGAGCACTTAATGTGCGTTTACTAACATAAGGAATGTGAATTCATTTTTAATTTCCATGGTTAACAGAGATATTTTTATGATGGTGGGGGGGAGGGGGGGGATGTGCTTAACAACCTAGGTGAAAGATTTGTGAGAGCCACACAAACTGAAGATCAGAAGCTCAATAGTATAGACACACACACAAAAACGGTCGCTAATGGGGCACATCTCGCCAACCAAGAGCTTTGATCCGTGTGTGAAAAGGTCACTTCAGCCAATATTAAAGAGGTCGACCTTCTCTGAATGTTATGATTGCAAAAACTGATGAGCTTCAGCTAGTGCAAAATAACAGATACACATTATTACCATTTGACTACTCCACGAAGCCAAAGCAGAAATGTACATCACCGCTCTCTGATATGATCCAATGTATGCAGACACCAGCTTGTCCAACATCTCATTCTGAAGCCAAGAGTATTGATGTGAATTGGTTGGATAGCCTGTATTTTTCTGGGAAGGGTTTCCATTTTATCCTGGAATATTGCCTGTGGGATTTGCTGCCATGCAGGTTGGGCATCGATGCTGGATAATCAGGTCCCTCTCTCTGAGCTTGTGTGATGTACCACTTCATTGCTGAACTTCCTACCACACATTTGATCTTCACAATCACTTTACTGGTGGCTGACCAGGGCAGAAAGGTGGCAAGCTAACTCATCGAGAAGATGGCATCCTGCGATGGTGCCAAGAGGAAAGTCGCTAACGTCTTCTGTGCTGTAAAACCCGCCATTCTGCTGCAGATGTTTGCTGCGTAAACGTTGCATAACTGTATGCTTAATTTTACATCTGTGTCAGCAATGGGTGTAGCTTAATTAGGCAATTAATCTAATTAATAAGGGCATTGTCATACCTTTGGCCATATTATAAAGGTGGTTCTCCAGACGGCCACAAAATAAAACTTTTAAAAATTTATTAGGGCTGTCATAATAAGTACTTGCCACTAAGTTCCTAATTTCCTTACTTACAGTATATCCGTCTTTCACAGGCACGCTGATAAGTAAAACGTCCTGAGCAAACATCCATTCTTGTTTTAAGGTTGATTCACAACACTGGAATAAGTGGTAAAACAGGATCATAATACGTGAAGACTTTAAAAAAAAAGTAATCTGGGTGTTACACATGTTGGTAAGTGTGGCGTTTAGAATTCAAACATCCTGTTAGCAAAATTTAGTTCCTGGGTCTGCGGTGATTAAATTCAGAAGAACCGGAGCAGAATGCATCTATTTACTGAAGGGACATGACTGGAAAATGAAAATTCTTTTGAAAATTCCAGGTGGCAGCTTTGCAAAGTCAGCTTAAACTACACCACTCTGCTGCAGCCGGGCCAGTGTTTCCCAGTCAGGTTCTTAGGGACCCACAGACAGTCCACAAGCAGAAAATGTGGATTGTCTCACAGTGATCTGGGGGGGAGCAAAAACATGGACCGTCAGTGGGTCTCCAAGGACTGGGTTGAGGAACACTGATCTAGTATGCCCTTGCACATGTTTAGATCTAGATATTGCATGGTGCAGTATGTCACTTTTCTATAACAGATTTTAGGAGAGCAGTCTGTTTGCACCTGTGGTTTCAGACAGTATGCTCAGGAATCTAATTCTACCATACACTTATCTAGCCAACTTGTAAACAACAAACCATTAGTGTTCAATTAAATAAAGCACTCTCTAAAACGGTATTTTTTCTAACGTTACATAATGTTATCTTGATTTTTTTTAATTATTCCTTCCCCCACCATTTCTAAACATTCATACACTGCAGACTGGGTTTTCAATGGTAAATTATTACCAGGACTGATAACATGATCAAAAAACACAAGGTCACCTAAAATGTAATTGGAACCCTTCTGATTTTCAGTCCTGAAACTGCTTCCTTGCCGGACATTTGGCCACGCTGCCAATGAAAGTCTAGCCAATCCCCTTCTGCCGCCAGTCTGTTCATTACATTTCTTCTTGGATGAAATGTTTTCTCGTGCACTTTAATTTCCTCTTCCTTGATCTCATTAAATATAAGTGCCAGGGATCTTTGACATGCTTTGCCATAGTTCACAGGAGTCAGCAGGGAAACACGAGCTATGGATATTAAAATCACAGTTCACGTTACGCAGCAACTTCGGCTGAGCTTTAATCCATCCCTTTGCAGGACAAACAAGCGCATAACATGAGAAGATCAAGCTGACAACACAGACCAGCATGAAAAAATATATATTCTAAGTATAAAAGTTAAAACCATCTGTTGCTTATGTTTTACTTGGAGTTCAGATCCCAGTGTTTCCAAGAACTTTCTGTTTCGGTCGTATGAATTTATCCATTGCTATTTCTAAAATAGTCAACAGGCAGACACAGGGAACATCCAGAGCCTCTAGTGACACCAGAGGGTGACCTGTGTGTTGACAGGACGACAATAACCTTGTTTCAGGGAAGCCAAGAGGAGTATTTCTGAGTTTTCGGGAGTCTCTGTTTACAGGGTTTTGGCGGGAGGATCGTTAGGCAGATGGTTTTGACACATACACACCTTGCAGCAGTCTTGACAGATCACGGAGGGCAGGCGCAGCAGTCCGAGAACCTCGCCGCAGAGGAGACACTGGGTCAGTCCGTTCCCCACTGCGCTCTTCTTCATGTTATCCAAGCGATCCACGAGTCTCCTGGGGAACACACAAGGACAAAGGCCTTTGGTGATCTATCTACCAGAGGTCAAGGCAGGACTGCTCTCAGCCATGATGGAGATAAGAAAATCCCAAGCAGGCACCCCCACCCTGCCACTGACCAATGGGCTCTTTGCGTTCTGGTACTATACAGTAGGTCGATTTTTCTGGACAAACTGTATTTTTCTGGCACACATAAATGAGAAAATGTTGCAGCTCCAGACAGCTAGAGAGAAAAGAGGTCAGACAATCGCAAGATCTAAATTAAAATCATGCAAAGCCGAAGAGTCTAAAACAGTTACAGTGCGATGAGCAAAATGTGTGCTAATACTTTTAAAGCTATATATTCTGTATTTTGTAATACCTGTTATGTTTGGTGATAATACTTATTACCTATTCATGGTCTGGAAGTCTGGTGGGTATTGGGGTGCTCTGATCCTCATACACTAGTGTTTAGCTAGGTACTGTCCACCATTAAAGGCCTTTCAAACAGGCCCCAAATCCTTACTGAGGCCTTTACAGAGACCCATCACCAGATGCGACCATTCTGAAAGGTCACATTTAATGTCAAGAAACTACATTATAACAGTGGTCTCCCTGGAAACTATTATGTCTGCTGATCTTTTCACCAGCTGACGACAGAGCGATTGATTGGAACTGAGCTTGTGTTTCTGCCTCTTAGCAGATGCCTGATAAACAGCAGTCATGGTGCAGAGCAGGTAGTGTCTGGGCTGCCGTGGTAAAATGGCATGAATTACTGCCTGGCTCCTAATGTCAGGCCTGCGCATTTGGTGAGGTCTACCCAATCCTGCACTGCTCTCTGTGCTCCAGCTGCTCAGGCCTGCGCATTCGGTGAGACCTACCCAACCCTGCACTGCTCTCTGTGCTCCAGCTGCTCAAGCCTGCGCATTCGGTGAGACCTACCCAACCCTGCACTGCTCTCTTACTCCAGCTGCTCAGCCCTGCGCATTCGGTGAG
>JABFDZ020000042.1:9781476-9798239 GCA_019775955.2 Pollimyrus isidori
TACTCCAGCTGCTCAGCCCTGCGCATTCGGTGAGACCTACCCAACCCTGCACTGCTCTCTGTGCTCCAGCTGCTCAGCCCTGCGCATCACACCCACGATGACGTCCAGCTCCCTGACGTCCAGGGCCTGGCTCTTCCTCTGCCGCTCCGTGCGGAACGTGTGCACCGACCAGCCCGTCTGCAATCTTGGAGACAAAACATGAAAAATGCACTGGGGCAGTCTGACTAGGAATAAAAAAATAAAGAAATAAATAAATAAAATCACCACAACAGCCCACCTAGCCAGGGAGAGATTTTTCGCATTTTTGGCAGGTCAAGCGGTAACTGCTGACCTCAAAACCTACAAGCCTCCGGCCTTACGCAAACCAAATGGCCACTCTTTTCACTTTGAACTCAATTCCCTGAAAGTAGGGCCAACGGCTGAAAGAAAATAAATAGCTTGTTCTGAAATCTTTAGTGTACCATCCCCCCACCACCAAAGGCATCACATGACATGTGGGTCTTGTTAAAACAGATAAACTTAATAAGTTAATAACGACACCTGAAAGGCTCATTGTGAGTGAGAATCAGACGTCTGGATGCACAGCTGCTTTTCGGTAGCAGCAAACTCAATACGCTCAACACACTTTAATGTTCCGACGTCAAAGGGGCGAACAGACGTTGAGGGGCTGGGAATATAAGCCAGATGGAGGAGTGCGCTGGCCTTACTTGGCTCGAAGGGCCAGCTGTCTGTCGTTAGGACACACCCACTGGTCAGCGCTGTTCCCAAACATAGTTCGTCTGCTCTACTGAAATGAAGAATGAAAAGATTGCAGAATTTTTCATATTAATTAGGCAGATTTCTGCAGTTTCAGTAGCTTTCCATTCAGAAAGTACATCACCATGACTAGAACCACATACATTTGATATCACACTGAGAGAAGTCTTTACAGTGCATCATTTGTTACGCCAAAATGTTTACTGTAAAGAAATTATAGATAATATAAACTTTGTTGCTTTGTTTTAGCAAAAGTAGCAGGAGATTAAAACAACATTTTACATATATATTATATAAATATGTCATATATTATATGTAAATCTGTTTACATTACACATACATTTCATCAGTTAAACCATCTATCCACTCCCAAGGCAGGGAATGACCTAGGATGGGGTGACAACCCATCACAGGACACACTCACACACCAACAAGCAATCTGGTAACTCCAGTTAATCACAGCGTGTTTTTGGACTGTGGGGGGAAACCAGAGTATCCACAGGAAACCCCACGATGACACGGGAAGAACGTGCAAACTCCACACACGGAGCCTTGGTGGAGACTCGAACCCAGATCCCAGTGCTCACAACTGCCTACTGTCCTGCACCCTCTCAATTACAGTAATTGACTTTATTAGTTAATTCAATGAGGTATTGATTAGCAACAGAAGGTGGGGTAGTGGCTGAATTAAAAGACACATGAGTGTATTGATGGTTGCTGTAAATACTGGTGTGCCTTTGGAGAGGTTCTGAAGTGGCTAAGCTGACACACTTTGACAGACATAATATCATAATGTTACACCGACATGAAGACAGACCAGGCATTAAGACAAATGAATCAGAAACTGTTAAACCAACTTACTTAAACAGGATCACTTCACACTGACTATTTCAGACAATTATCACAAGGGTGGCATGTATTTCCATGCAAATATGTCACATTGTTTTATCTCTGTCTCACCTGGCAGCAAAGGGCAACTTGCATTACCGTGATGGCTGGCCACTGCAGCACTGGTGGGCGCAACCAGCAATGCTGACAGGGGAATCGATTGTTCAGCCACTGAGCACCGGCTCCCTCTGGCCCTGTATGGCTGCCAGCAGGTCAAATTAAAGGTCCGTGCAACAATAAACCCGGCTGCCTTTCCAGTTAAAACTGCATTAAAAAGCGGTCGCCTAGTGACAGCTTGAGAGCAGAGAATCGCCTCAGGCCACAGACAGCGATGTTTCTCACTCCATTTGTGTCTTTCCTGTTGGGTATGGTTAAAAAAAAAAAAAAAAAAACAGGTGTCCAATGGGTGAAGCTCGGTATATTTTCAAATGGAACGTCTGATGCAATTCTTCTTTGGCAAAATGCATGACCTTGGAAGATTTCCCAGTACAGCTGAACATAATATGAAAGGAGCAGTTGTGCGCAGAGAACGCTGGTACCAACTGTATTGTTACAAATGATTTTGTGTAAGTGTATCAAAGGGGAGTAATTAAAGGGAAAAGCTCATAGGCCTAAACGCAGGCAGCTCGCGCTCACGATCGCTGATGGACCTCGGCTTCAAATGCTGAAGTGCCTTCCAGCCAAAAAGCAGCCTCTTCTCCACCTCACTCCCATACAAACAATGACTTGTGCCTTTTTCTCCGTCCACTGACTTGGTTCGGATCATGTGACAGCTCCCATCTCCCCTCCCCCACCCCCAAAGAAAACCTGCCTGTCAAAAATTCACAAATTTCCCGCTTAGTGCCTATTAACGAGCACTGGCACGTATCATAAGATGCCATTAATTATTCAAAAAACAGTTAAGGGATGGAAAGAGTCTCAGTGGTTAGTCTCTGGCTGGGCTGTGGATGTGATTTCTGCCCTGGCTCTGTGCGTGGGCTGTTCACATACCCCCCCAGTCCCCCCCCGCCAGCTCAAAGACGTCCAGCTTAACTGAAATGGTTTCTCTAAATGACTACTGGTGTGTGGCTGTGTGTTATTGAGGATGGATGAAAAAAACAAGTCATACAAAGGAGACGGTAATGAAGTTATACATAAAAAAAATGACTCATACTGCAGAGGATTCAAAAGGACAAATGCAAATACACAGGGACACAAAAAGAATAAGCCTTTTAACAACACATTAAATTAAAATAGCCTTATTTTCATTCTAGTGTCAAGTTTTTTTCAAGTTTGAATTCTGCAAAATGAAAGAAAAAAGTCCAAAGCCATGTCTGGATGTACGATTTGCTAATCAAGTTTGAATATGATTTGATTGAGCATATAAACGCAAATCACTGTACTAACAATCACATCAATACGAGGGAAACAAAACGGTGAGAAATATTTACAGCAATGCAATTAATTGTATATTTTCAAATAGGCGTGATATCATCTCCTTAATTAAATTTATTAAACTGCAGTTTTTAAACCCCATTCTGTCTGTTTGCATCCTCATGATTACAACCATTACACAAGATAACAATTCAATAAGAATAATAATACCTGTATCCCCCCCCCACACACACCCCTCCACAGGCTACCTGCGTGAGGACGTATCGGGTTCGAGACTTTTCTACAGGCCTGCGAAGTTGCCATGGGAACAGCCCCAGCATATCATCACAATCTCATTAAATCCTCCACCCCCCCCAGCTGGTAACCATGTCCCCATTCCTGGCACTGCCCGACCGTTTGCCATCCAGCAGGCTCGAAATCAAGACCGACCTTCTGAAACGAGGCCCCTCTGTGGATAAAAAAAAAAAAAACTGCCGCCAGCTCTTCACTAAGGGGCACAGGATTCATGGCCTTGGTCTGCTCTTCAGCCTTGAACTGCACTCTGAATGCAGGTGAGAAGGGCCACATCTGCGCTGCCATCGCCGATGGACTGCATTGCGCAAAAGTCTAAGGCAGTCTAAGAAAATGAAATGAACTTCACGTCGGTGTCTGTCTGCCTATGATGTCTGTCAGAGTGTGTCAGCTTAGGGGCCTAAAGCCGTCCCAGTCACCCATGTATTTTGGAACTTCAGATTGGCTTGTGAACTGAAGCGGCGTTCATCTAGCCGTCCAACAAGTTATCAGTAAGTTTTTGGAGAACGGAGGTAATTCTTGCCTGTTTTTTGTTGAGCTACACTTAATTTTCATATGTTCCGATGTTTAATTGTGTTCTTTGTTCTGAGCACATAAACCCTTACTACTTAGAGAAATAGCTTTAAACATTTCCTTTAACTGTGTAAGACTTTTGCATAGTACTGTACACATGTGGTTAGCATTTCATCTTGGCTACAAGTTTTTTGCATATAAAGTTTTAAAGAATCAACTGACGATTTAAAATTGCCACATTATGCTACGTTTTCCACTGTCCCATCTGAAGGCCGGGACAAACAATGTTCCCTGCCAATAGAGTTTAGCAGATTTCATTTCCAGGCAGCTGCATCACTTCGGAAACGACACATATTGCTTCCTGAGGTGTCGCTCGCTGGCCGGTGAATAAGCCTCTTCGAAAAAATATGGTGTCGTCCGTTCTGGGCAAGCTCACAAGCTGTAACGACACAAGAAAAGCCCTTGTGTGCAGAGAGGAAAAGAGAACGAGAAGCGTTTACCTTGTGAGCCGTCTGTCGCAAGATGGATTTGAGGGCCGAGCTTTAATTAGTGAAGCTGAAAAACAAGAGGAACAAAGGAAAATAAACCAGTTACTCAGGAGTGTAATTTTGGAATCTGTAGCTCCTGCACTGTCTGGGAAATGGATCACATGACAAGGAGAACAATTACCCTTAAACATCCTGTTTCTCAGCAGCCAACAATCATTGACTGGAATGGAAAAGTTGTGGGCAGTGAAGCTGGAATCTGTAACTAGCGGCAGCGATGCACAAAGTACACTCATGCAATCAGCACTGACCTTCTCTATTCACAGCACTATGCTGATTCATTAAACGAAAGCAATTCTGCCCCAGCTGTCTGAAAATAAACAGTTTTCTGATGTGACCTATTTCGAGACAAATCAACAGAAATGTGACCGCTCTCTCTCAGACATTTTGTTACACATTAAACACAAAGACAGTTGTAATGAGTTGTGAAAACAAAAAATGTTACACAGAGGACAGTAAACCAATCATATATGAAACAAACCAGAAAAAAACGGACACAATCAAGTAAGAGGGTTCAAATGACACATTTTACGAATACAGTTTTATTTTTTTTTTCCAAAAATGAACAGCATCCTTTCAAATCATTAATCAATGTGAAGCCAATTAGTGTCTTTGATTGGCATTGAATGGGACACCTCATGAGCGACAGAACACCCTTAGACACACAGGTTTTTAAGAAAAGCAGAACACCTCAGATTGACAAACACCCTCTCTGACTGCAGCATCTGTAGCGACAGTTGAATGTCACTCAGAAAGTCTCACTTTCTGCCCAGATAAACAAGGCCGAGCCCAAATTCTGTCCAACGCCGTCATCTCTGCCGGAGCCAGACGGCTCACCCTTCTGTGCCAACAGACCTCTGGGCTGGTAGACTGGGACGTTCCCAAGAATTACTCCTCACTCCGCCAAAACATCACATCACAGAAGGAAGGTGTGCCATTAATCGATGGCCACGCTCCTCATTTGAAACCAGCAGCGTGTGCAGTGAATATGCCCATGTGTGCATGGGAAAGCCTGACTTTTTAGCTTTATTTCGAAAACCAGTCAACTGTGTAATGCAGCAGAAACCAAAGAACACACAGCAAAAGCAGGGAAAAGCTTTTAAAAATCCTGAATGGATGGGAAACATGGATATATTAACAGCAAGTCATAGAAGCTAGTCAAAAGAAATGCATTTCTTTCCTGGATTTCCTATCTGAAAAGTAAAAAGAATAGCCTGTTTTCATACATGATCAAGTAAGATGCTCCCCATTGAACCTAACAATTTCAACAATACACCACATATTCATAGAAACACTACTAAATGTCTATGAAGAGCTTTAAAGTGTGCGCAGGTCACTATCACGCCTACCTTAGTGCAATCTGACGTCTGAGCCGGGTACTCCCTTACACAGATGTGGCAGGTCGCCCATACAGCTGCCGCACTTATTCTTCTACACACAAGCTAAAGGGGAAACTGCGCGCCGATCGCCCTCCGCAGCCCGTGGGTGATGGCAGGGTCTGTTGCTGACTCGCCACTTTCTCCCCCAAGTACTCTTCCAAACCACAGGGCAGGCGTCCCTTTCCCCTGAGCAAACAGCCACTCGCTCCAGCCCAGTAACACTCCACCCCCCCCGGTCACTACCTCGGTTCTCCGGATAAGCCAGCGGCTGAGGTCATTTATTCCCCCCCACCTCCCCCTGTCGATACAGCAGCGACCCACGTGTCTCATCTGCTTACATGGGAGAAGGAGAAGTACCGAGTAAATACCGTCTGCTGCACCATATGCCCTATTTTTACGCCCTCCTGCTTTTTATCAGTTGGTCACGTAAAGAAATATTGTAGCGCAGCTACATTAACTTGTAAACACACCCGCTTCAAAGCCCCTGAAGTCAAACAAACAAGGAAAACAAAAAAAACGCTTAGAGAGCTATTAAGATCAGAAAATAACTGTCATTTAAACTTTTACGTAACAAATCCGACCAAAGGAGTCGCAATGCAGGCATGCAGCATTACACTGACAAAAGTGAATTAGTCAGGTCACTTGAATTATAGGGTACTTTCTGATATCTGCATTCAGGGGTTTTCCACTCTAAGACTTGCTTGGCGAGTTTTTATCTATTGACCTAGAAATAGATTCATTGTGAAGATACCATTATCAATGCAAGACAAAGGAAACCAGCTACACTATGCGAACACAACGCATTTATATAAACCAGTAATAGAAATAGGGGAAAATCGCAGGTTTGTCGACGATTTAAGTTCTTTTAATTAACGTCGCACGATCACATAACATTAATTTAAGTACGCTTGATAAGTGACAGATAAATAGCTTCGGTAACATCAAGCTGTCAACACTGCGCCTGCAGAATTACCTTATTACCCATATTACCTATAAAGTTGGAAGAATTAGAGAGCTTGTTATTTTTAATGCAAATTTCTGTTTAAAGGGAGCGCAGGCTGGGCTGTGGACCATGTATTTCTTTAACTAAAAGCCATTTTCTTTTTTTATTTCTGGAGTGTAACTTGCAGGAATACACCGCGGAGGTTTATGAGCTCCACAGTAGCGCGAGCAGAGAAACGCGCCACTCAGCGCAATTGCTGCAGCTGATGACTGACCGAGTGGTGTCGGGTGACTTAATATTTAATCTTTTTATTGCCACTCTGTGCAACTGATAGCGTGTTGAGAAATCTTCTAAATTAAAACTTTTGTTTAAGGACTTTGGCAATGCATAGGCTACTTAGTTCTTAATCTCTAGTTCTAGTTTCGGATAGGCCTATAATGTGGTACATCAGCATTGAAATATCTACGGCAGGGAATCTGCTAATATATGCCACTATGATTCATTTTATTTTTTATAAATATGATGACCAATTATTCAAGTCAGTAGTTTAACCTGGCACAGTAAAAAAAAAAAAACATAACAAATAAGCATAGTAAAACAAGTGGGTGTTCTGTTACATTGTACTGTGGTTGTTCAATGTATTTATTGATTTGGCCTTAGAATGTCTGACCTAATCATTACAACTGTCTTTAATTAGAACAAACTAAAGCTAACCTACTCAAAATATCTGCATAGTGCATCAAATATGAAAATTAACGTTAAAAAGAAATTGTTTAAAGGATTTTGCTATTGTTTGTTTTGAATCAAATGGGAGGAGATATTTAACAAACTATACATTTTTAAATGAATGTAGTCAGGCTGTTGAGCTACCAACAGGCCCGATGACTGATCCACCTGTGCTGTGAAAGCCTGTGAGCTGAGCTGACTGCTGCTTTATTCAAGAACTAAGGAATCAGAGAATTCAGTGGAAATGTCACTTCACCTGGTTCTTAGGTAAACCAGCCAGGGCTGCAGTAGAGTTCATTACAGAGTGAAGCAGAATTAGCCACACACAAGTGGTAAAGAACACTGAACACCTCATAGGGTTTCATTCCTCTGCAAGTCACTGGCAGAGTAATTTAAACCAGTTAATGGCTCCGTGTCCATGCAGGGGCTCAGCTGTATAGCCTCAGATCCTTGGCTTCATCTCAAAGGGTTCATGTGACACGTCTGCATTTATTTTCCCAAAGTCAGGGTTTTGTAGTCATGCTGACGGCATAGACTCTTCTGTAACTGCTGTACCTGTGGACAGAGTTGTGAAAACAAAATACTCACTTGAGAATAAAAGAGGTACTTTATTCATTTTTCAGTATTGATTAAAAAAATGTGGTGCAGTCCCCTATAATTTATTGTTTTGTTCAGTGTGATGCAGTCTGATTTAAGAACGGAAAACAAGGGAACTGCCAGATCGTCACTGTGTTTGGCTCATTCGCTGGGGATATTTTAAACCTTGCAGAGAGACAGGTGGGAAACTCGCTGTGTCATCTGCGTGGCAGCCACGACCAAAACATGGGGAACAATAATGTATCCTTTCATAAGCCAGGGCACTTGGGGATAATGGAGGAAATGTGAACAAAAGAGACCGGTGAACAGTTCATAAACAGAGTAAGGGACGGAGAGGAGCAGAGCCACTTTAGTTCTATATCTACATTAAATATATTGGAGACCAAACTATTGATTAGTCACCTTCAGTGAACGCTCTACTACAGAAGTTGGGCAACTGCAATTTGACTTCATTTATTCCTCTGAAAAAGAAAACACTGAGTTCCTTTCAGTATATTGACAAAGATACAAAACAATGTCAATACACGATAGCTTTGTATTACACATTAAAATTGCATATATCCATGTCACACTATACCTTTCAGTTCGCTTTAACACAAGCCGCGCCCCAATAAAGGTGACAATTTTAAATAGACAATGAAAAATAGTCTGTGGCTTATTTGGATTTGGTGTTTAATTAGTAATGCAGTGTTATATTGAGAGAGTTTAAGCAACAGCTTGGGGCAGAAACTGTACCATTGTGCCTTGTAACATGAACACCTATTCACAACTCCAAGCCAGCAATTGAACCTTAGTTACATGCTGAAACAGCAATATACATAATTTTCCACATTCCCATTTAACCACATATTTTACAATTAGCCAATTGTTTACACTTTCAGAAACTATAAACCAACTTTAAAGAGTATAAATGCTTATATAGCACTGTTTAGCAGTGCTGTAGTAGCTGTAAATGTATTTTGATTGGCAAAATGAGACTGAACCTAAAAATTTATGGTCAAAAATACCATTTTATGAAGACAAATTGTACATATTACAAGTTTATATTGTTAAAACACATTTCCATGTGAGTAACAGAGATGGACACCAGAATGTGTCAGATTATTTATTTGTTTATTTCAACTTGGGTAACTTACAGCTGTTTTATTGAAGGGAAAAAAAATTGGTCACTGGAAGGCTGACCTTCGTCGTCACAACTTGAAATGGAAGAGCTATTTACAATGGTGACACTGTGGGTTAGTGCACAAGGCACTTACACGGTAGCTGTCTGCGTACTCGTACTGCTAGAGAGATCGGAAGGGGGGGGGGGAGGAGGCAGGGCAAACAGGGGTAGAGTGTTGGCCCACTGTTCAGTCATATGTAGAGATTATGATAGACTGACACAAACAAATGCCCTCTAGGATTTATATCAGGACAAGCAATGGAACTTCAACCTCCAAGTGCACATGCATGCATGCATAAGTAACAGTCTCTCTGTCACAGCTTTCAATGCCGTACTTCACTAGTGTACTTGGGATTTGTAAGGGTGTGTGAAACGCAGACGCATCATGGCGGGAAGGAAAAGGAAGGGGGAAATGATGCGACTGTCCAAGTCGGTCACCATGCGTACGGGGAGCGGACCATCCCAGACAGCAGCCCCGAGACCACGGCCCACATGCTAAGGTGGCAGAACGTCGTCACCCGAAGGCGGGCGGAGCTCAAACGGCTTAGGAGGAGGGCAGTGTCTATGGGCCCTGTTAGCATCACTGATGTAAGGGCGAATGATTTTTGTTTTGGTCCATCAAAATTAAATGCACAAAAGTGTGCGATTTTTAAAAAAAAAACAATATGCATATGGAAATCAGAAGGGGTGCAGAGAAAACGGGTACGAGGGTTTCCTCCTTCGTGTGAAGGAAACGGAACCGAAGTCACAGCGAATGTGCGGCGGTGTAAAATGGCCATGAAGCCATACAAAGAAAATAATAATCTGACCGTGAGCCAGAAGCAGAAAGGTTTAGCATACAGACAGCAAATGAATCTAAAGAATTAGGAGGTAATGGATTGGAAATTAACTGTCTATATACAAAAAAACCCACGGCAGGTTTGCTTGATGGACATGCTGTTCTGACAGGTAATACCACAGCTCTTTAAAGTAAAAACTTTTCCCATTTCTCTATAAAGTACAGCAGAATTGTGTTTGCTTTCCTAATCAATATCCTTGGGGGGCCAAGATTGACAACAGATATGATACAAACCTGCAGCTAAAAATTACATGCAGGTAAAGACAAATTAGACATGCATGTTCTTTAGTTGTTCTACTATTATTCAAAACAAAACATGTCAGCGTGTGAGATACAAGCCTGCTAATGGTTTTGTTGGAGACTTGAAGCTTTTCTATAAGCTCCTGAGCTCAGCAGTTTAATACGCTTCATACCTTATATGTGCTGCAGATAAGAGACAGGAAATTCTTATTTTTAAAGGGAAGCTATGAATTCTATTTTTTAGGATTGGTTTATTTCAATAAATTATAACTTCATAAGTATGTGTTTGCAAGGATGGCTAGACCAAAAATGGAAATGTGCATGTATAAATCAACTTTTAGGTGAGAAAGAGCCTTTTGAGCCTAATTACATTAAACATTTACATGATTGGAGAGGTCAGGGGGAGAGAAAAAAAAAAAACTTCCGATAATCTGTAACAAAGTAGGGTTTACACTCCAAAGCTGCAATTTTGCTGGAAGAAAATACATTCATGAAGTATTTGTTTAAAAAAAAAGATCAGAGGTAAATTAAAAATGCTCAATCATTACAAGTGAATTCAGTTATAATATACAGTACATTTCACCATTAAACAGATCCAAAACAGGAAGGGCAGAGAAATGCAATCCAGTCTTATGCCACATTTCTAAAATGTAGTTTTGCAAACTATACTGAACGGTTATAAGACCGTAAACAATGACATTCTAAGTCCAAGCTGGATATTAGCAGAAGTCATAAATGGCCGTGCCTGTGAGCATATCAGTTCATGCCTAGAATTCACCCCTCTTTCTCATACAAGTAGCGCACGTTTGAATTCGAATGGCATGCAGCTTGCTTTGATGCACATCCTTTATTAGAAAAGCAATAGTTTGAATGACTGAGGGACGTGAGCTTAAAAACTGCAATAAAATGGAGACGGAAGAGAAAAAAAAAAAAGTTTACAGCAGCTGAACATGTTTTTTTAATGGTGCTGTGACTTGAGTCCCTGCAAAATGATCAATTTTGGGGCTTAAAGAAGCAGACTGGGGTCGGCGCTTCCTGTTTTACAGTGGGAACGGAAAGTTCACTGAACAGACCTAATTTTTAAACTTGTATCTTTAGAAGACCACTTTCAAAAAGCAAATGAGGTGGTATTCAAAGACAGGCAATAAGGAACACAGTCCTCAGGGCGGGGTTCTCAAACCTAAAATCGAACAAAAGGGCATTGACCTTAGGCGGCAGTCGCTAAGGAAACCAAAGGCTGGCTTTCACCAGACAAACAAAATGTAATGAGAGAGCTGGGAGGGTCCACACGTGGAGGACGCATGCGGCGTCGCCGGACGCAGACGAAGAAATGCAACAGAAGTTGGATGGAAGTGCAATTAAATACTCGCAAACTCAAAATCGCATCCTCAGATTCTCCAGTATTGCGTCGGACTTCATTACGGACTCAGGCTGACTTCTGCACTGAATTCAAGAATCCTACAGATATTTACACAGTAGATACAGGCACTTAAAATGTCTTTGGTTGGAGTGACCCAACATTTCAGGAAAAAATGCATTCACAGGGCTGTGCACCCACTCATGGGTTCAGTAGGCAACTAGTAAAATCATCCCCCCCCCTCCTCCTTTTAAGTTAAGGTTCATTTAAGTCGTCGATCTCAAACGCATCCTTCTGACAAGGCCACCTAGATGGGGGGAAATTTGAGAAAGCATTTAATTAAAAAAAAAAAGTCACTCATCCCAAATCCAAAGTGCAATTCAAGTCACATTACGCTTTTCCTGGAATTGATCCACATTAATTATGCTTAATTCATCTTGCAGAAGGTAAAATACAAGCCTTTACTGTTTCTTAGCTGGTTTAAGGTTGGTGGTTAAAAATCGCAATGAAGTCACTACATCTTACAACCCCCCCCCCCCCCCCCCTTAAAACAGAACCAGGAAGGAAAAAAAATAGTTTACTTCTTTTGAATATCCATGAAATCCTGGTAATTGCTTTTTGATCTTAATAATCTATTCTCCAGTATTATTTTCAGGTGGAGTGAGTTCCCCTTTAAGAGTAAATTTATGGAAGACTGAATTCTGCCTGAAGCTTCACCATGTGACTGAGCGGCTAAACTTGAAGAGACAGAGACTGATGTACATTATGGTATGAAATTATGCTTCCAAGCCCTGGTCTAGACACCAAGGCTGCCAAAATGTGGCTGAGCCGTGCCAGCTCAGTGTGCCTGTAATCTTGGGCGAGACGTTTACCTTTTCAGGGCAGAAATCTGCGTTATTCTGCCGTATTTTTCCTGGTCGGCCCTTGATGACTGCATAGCAGAACATTGTGATCACCATCACAAAGAGGAAGTAGCTGGTGTGCATTAGATGAAGGTTTATAAGAGAACGATCATCCTACGGAAAAAAAAAACCAAAACATTTAAACCTGAAGAGAGTAGGGATGATAAGATGGTGCATCCACAAAAAACTTAACACATTCAATTTCCAACGAGACCTTGGAGGTGGTTTAAACTACAGCCGTGTATCCTATTGTCATGGTATTTAAAGAAGCATAACTTTGGAGAGCAAATTATTTTGGGCCAAGTGCAGTGAAGGGTTTTAACTTGCTCCACAAAGATTAAAATAGTTCCTTAACACAGTAAGCAGTGCACGGAGGTAGCTGCACACCAACTTTCCAAGCAGATTCCTAAACTGACCTGAATGCATATTATATTTGCAATTGATGCAAATACAAAATGCAAATCATACAAATGAAAATGAAATATTCATGCATAAATAAATTTGTGGCCATTTGCCTTGCTCTTGGTGAGTGCTTAGTAAGGGTCATCCACACAAAGGTGTCAAATGCACACTCACGTCTGGAACGATGACTGTGAGCTTGGGGTTGAGTGCGTGGTACACTTTGCCGATGGCTCCTTTATAACACCAGAATGGGTTGTAGTCCTGCGTATACTTTGTGTCAGAATCTCTCGCAGTGGTGAATATTTTATACCAGGATGTGGCATTGGTGTACGTCTCGGGAACGCAGTGTGGCGGTTGCCTGGAACCAAAATAAGAGAGATAGTTATGAGACGTCAAGCTGGATAAACGCTGAACGGAAGGCCTGGAGTACAGACCAGGAACTATGGAAAATGGATCAAAATATTACAGAACCTATAAGGAGAATCTTCTAAGCAGCTGAAGCACTTCATTTTGAGAATATTACATATCTATGACAGAGTGCTACGCAATGCAGTGCAGGGTTAACTGGCCAAGGGGTTACTGGAAAAATGGATAGAGTTTATACTTGTCAAATGTTTGAGAATACAATCACAATTAAATTAGCCATTAAAAGCAAATAATGTATATTTTCAAATGACATTTATTTAAACAAAACACATGGTAAAAAAAAAGGTATAAAACAGAATATAAAAATGCATGTGAGAGACAAGATGAACTAGCCCATTATTGCACATTATATGCATTTATTTGTATATTATTATTTGTTCTTTGTATTTGGTGTGCTGGGGCAAGCAAGTACTCCAATGCACTTGTTTAACGTGGCCAATACATCATCATGCATGTTGACAGCAAACTATTCAACCACGCTCAGGGTGCAAAATAGGCAGGGGGGGGGGGAATATATCTCAGGCGAGATCTGTGACTTACACTGTGACTGGGAAGACATTGCTGGCTGCAGTGATGGTCATGCAGGTGCTGAAGACTCCCTGCTCGCAGCGGCCGTGCAGGACGCAGTCGTCCGAGTTCCAGGACGCAGGCAGGGTAAAGGTGATGTTAATCTCCTCATGGGCTTCCCTCCCTTAAAGAAACACACACGCCAATAGTGGTTGACAATGTGCCAGCGGTGAGGTGGGAACTTAACAGGTCCACCATTTTCAAATAACACTTTCATTGCAATAGGTCTTTGTCACTGCTAAGTCAGTCCACTCAGCACACAGGACGACTACTATTGCACTGCCGTCATAGAGCGAGACCTCTGCTTTGCAGACGACTGATTAGACCAATTTCCCCATTTCATGACTACACATTAGGTCAGAGGTGGTGCTCAGTTCATGCTCTATGGCTAATGCTATGTTTGCTAATGCCAACATCCTCATCCTACACGAGGCACCGCCTTCGATACCTGCTAGGCCGACTTGTTGACCCAAAATTGTAGCGTACAAGTGGGTGATGTTGCGGGAGTAGCCCCCAAAGGGACGCAACGGGTCCAGAGTAAGGGTGATGGGAACAGAGATATTGATGGGCCCAGGGTCCTCCAGCAGGGAAGGGGCCTGCGTGCTTGGGCGAGCCTGGCTGCTGGTGACCGTGCTCTCGGGGGTGGAGGATTCATTCAAGCTGTGCTTCAGGGTCTCGTTCTCCGAAATGCAGAAATCCAGCTCGTTAAAGCGCAGCAAAAAGGTGTTCCAGTCCTGCGAACAGGTGAATAAACCCCACAAAACCACAGGCTTGAATGACAGGGCATCAAATGTGAACCATGTTACTGTAGCCTTCGTTTGCTGAAAGGAAAACCAGACAAACAGAGGCAAAACATGCTTTTTGTTATACGTGATGTTAAACAAATTATTTACCAACATGCCTCTGAGGACAATTGGTAAATTGACCCCGAATGCAGAGATGTGACTGACCTGAAATGCTCCTACTACTGAAGTAAGTTTCAGCTTCAAAGCTGAAGCCCTACTGTGAAAGGCGAGAAGAACGCAAGGCTTGTTGCAATGCTAATTTTAAAGACAGAATCACATGACCAGTACAATCGGTCTCAGAATGAATGTCTGAAGGCAGCAGCTGGATCACACTACAGTGCATTCATCTCTCTTTTAAAAGAGAAAAGGAAACAATGCCACGAAGCCTCATACCTCTGTCAGCTCTGGGGATTTTATTTCCTTTATCTTGAAGAAGTAGCCAATGGTGAGGAAGGCTATGGCCACAGTGCTGACACTGACCATAAAGATGACCAGCGGCGGACGGCTACTGATGTACGTCTTCAGGTTCTCCAGAGGGTTGATTAGGTAGACCTGGAATGACATGCAGTCCCTTTAAAGATCACCAGCCAGCAATTCTGAACCTGCTTTCATTTGTGTGCACAAGACTAAGACTTAGGGCTTCCAGATTAAAGCATAAAAAGGTAAGATTTCACAATTAAACACTTCTATCATTAAAAGCAGGTATGGTAAATGGCACTGTGATTTTTGCTTTAAACAGTATACTTGTGTACAATCCCCCTTCCAATCCCCCATGACACTGTAAAACGTAAATAAAAACAGAATACAATGCTTTACAAACCATATAAGCCCATATTTAACTCAATACAGACCAAAAATGCTGAAACTTAGTAATTACATTGTTTTATGATACGGCATGTGTTTACACTTCATATATCAAATTTGAATTTGATGTCCAGTAACATCAGGGGTCAGCATGTGGCTCAGTGAGCTAAGTCTCTGTGCCTGTGATTGGAAAGTCACCGGTTCGAGCCACCTTGCCACATTTGGGGATCCTGGGTGCCTCACAGACAGCAGGCTGGGAGAGGTGCAAAAAGAATTTCTCCATGGGAATCAATAGAGTACCAATAATACTGGTGTTTCAATATAACTGAGATTAGGCCTGTTGCGATAAATGATTAATCAATTAATTGCACGATAATTAAAATGAGGACGATAATTTTTCCAGCCACGATACTTTTCATTTGCATGCCTGTTTTCCTTGTGTCTCTCTCTATCAAATGCGAATATCAGCTCTTTTTAACGAACTGGCTCATTTGTCTCGCCACACCAAGGAGAGTCGCCTCTCTCTTCCATTAACCAGATGCTGATTAGCGTGACCTGACTTGAGCTTATTAAAAATAAGATGCTGTCTCGAGGGCGGGGTTTTTCGTAAGACAAGATGTTCCGGTCATAGTCGCCCTTAATGTTTAGGCAGCTCAAAAAAAGGCTCTTGAACAGGAGCCGGCTCCCGTCATTCACTAAAAAGAGTCGGCTCACAGAGCAGTCTTGTTTGCGAACAACATTACTAGTAATGAGGTGTGAACTCTCGTGTCAGTGAGCTCCTTGCACTTCAGCTTCCGCATTGAAGGAAATGCGGTTTGTTCATTTCCAGTCCGTGAAAAATGGCATGGTTTATACATGCCGTTTACAGGATTTGCCTAAACTTATGATCAACTATGTACATCGTCTTTGTAAATCCTTCTCCAAAGTATCAACGAGTAAATTAGAGAAGGGCTTTAAGATGTTTCCCTTGTCTTGCATCTACGGATACGAAGGGGAGTCTTATTCGTTTAACTTTGTGGCTGGCGTTAGCTATAGCTTATGCTAATAGACGTTACTCCTGGACAGTGATAGTGTATGCATGCGTGTGGCAATGAAGTAACTATGAACATCCCAAGTCATTCTAGCGCAGAATATTTAACTTAGCATGTCCTTTATGTGCTCAAGTACACATCGCGTTAATCTGTTTGCTATTCTTAGGGTGTACTCACACTAGGCAATTCGAACCGCGCCCGAGTGCGTTTGACCACCAAAGCGCGGTTCGTTTGACT
>JABFDZ020000042.1:9798339-9825176 GCA_019775955.2 Pollimyrus isidori
TGTGGACCACCGTGGACCAAACGACTCAAAATTTCAATCAACAAAGTAACCAGAGCGATGGACTCCATTGCATTCAGCGAGAGCGCACGTTCTTCCAGTTTATCCTGAAACCGTCGCACCATAATGACGTAAGCATACTCCGGCGCGAATGCTGAAACCCTAATGTGAGTGCAGGCCAGAGGAGGAGTGGGGAGGGGGGACAATCGTACTCGGGCGCGGTTCACAGCAACCATGCCTAGTGTGAGTACACCCTTAGTGTCAAACAGAAACACGGGAACAGGAGAGATTGCTGCTTCAGATCCATGAAGAAGCTCGACAAACAACAGCGTAGTGTAAAAGTATGGCAGCACTAGTACTTTGTCAGAGTTCTAATTAAGCTTTGAGTCTATACAACACAAATCTAAATACCGAACAGCTTTATGATAAGCTACCATAAAACGAGCCACGGAGACACTGCAGCGAATGCTTTCAGACAATGTGAAAATACACTGTATAAATAAAATTGAATATTTAGGTACAGTATTACACTGTATTATACAGCATATTTACACAGTTAAGTAATTTAATATAGTACAACTTTTTCAACCGCCTTTCACATTACAATACTGTATACTGTATGTGAAAAGCATTTGAAACTGTTGTACTATATTTTGCAATCAAAATTAGTGATGCCGTCCATTTTATTACCTATTAATCATATAGGAAATATACACACGTCAGTTAGACTGAGATGGAAAGAAAGAATAAAAGAAAAACTCAGTTATGATGATCATCCGATTATATTTATCAATTTCGCCCAGGCAGACGTGTTTACTACAAGTGGTAAAATGTGGAAATGATATAAAATGCGAGTTTAAATATGTTGGATTTGCCAAATTTCCCAGAGGTTTGCGTGGAAACTTAAAACGCGAGTGTATTTTAAGGACATGGTGCACTTAGGAAATTATTTTTATTGTTTTTTAGCTTCTGAAACACCAGTTTTTCCTTTCTTCTACTCAAAGTTACTCAAACCGAAAGCAAGTCAGCTGTATGACGTTTACGGATATGACGTCATTGCAATGTTATTGTTTATCGCGATAATTCCTGGGACAATTTATCATCCAGCAAAATTTATCATTGTGACTGGGCTAGTTGAGATGGGGCCAGCAAGAGACTGGTTGAATATCTCCTAATCTATACCTACTGTAATTAGGTTAATTGGCAACAGGTCAGAAAGATGACTGTGTATAAGAGAGGCAAAGTGTCTGTGCAGTGAAGACATGGAGAGGTTCACCACTCAGTGAAAGATGCTGTGGGCAAATACTGGAACACATTGAGGAACATTATTCTTAATTTAATACTGCAAAAAAAGAAATTTCATCATCCACAGTACATGATATCATTAAAAGATTCAGAGAAATCTCTGCTCAAGGGACAAGGCTGAAAACTGATATTGGATAGCAGTGATCTTCAGGTTCTCTGGTGGCACCGCATTAAAAAAAGATACAACTCTATAGTGGGAATCACTACATGGGCTCAGGAGCACTTCCAAAACCCACTGGCTATGAACGCAGCTTGTCCACAAATGCTGGACGAAATTCTACCATGCAAAGAAGAAACCATATCTAAACATGATCCAGAAACACTGCCGACTTCTCTGGGCCTGAGCTCATTTAAGATGGACTGAAACAAAAAGGAAAACTGCCCATAGCTTGGGTAGCTTGCACATCTGGGATGATATCATTAGTGCTGAACGATATATACAGGTATTGGAGCAATACACGGTGCCATCTTTTTCAGAGAAGGCCTTGTATGTTTCAGCAAGACAATGCCAAGCCACATCCTGTGTGCATTACAGCAGCATGGCTCTGAAGGAGTCTGGACACTAGACTAGCCTGCCTGAGGTCCAGACCTGCCGCCCATTGAAAACATATGGAGCATCACGAAATGAAAAATACAAAGATGACCATGAACTGTTGACAAGTTGATATCCACTATCAGGCAAGAATGGGACAACATTTCACTTTCAAAACTCCAGCAACCGACTAGTCCCCTCAGTTCCCAAACATTTACAGTGTTGTTAAAAGAAGAGGTGAAGCAGCACAGTGGTAAACAGGTTTTTGAAATGTGTTGCCAGTGTCAAACTCAAACAGAGCATAAAACAAAATGTCTCAGTTTTAACATTTGATAAATTGTCATTGTTTTATTTTTTATATGAGTTTGTATTATATGTAAATTGCATTCTGTTTATTTACATTTTCACAGTGTCTCAACTTTGTGGGGTTACATAAACAGGAGTGAAAGTTGGCCAAATTGTATACATATACAAATATTAAAACGTATAGGGTATAAGGTAGGTGAGTACATGGAGGTTCACACTGTCAAACATGGAAGTATCCATTTGGAGATGGGGGTGTGCCGCTGTTTTTTTCTTTTTATTAAAAAAAAAAGAAAATCTTACCAAATTCAAGATAATTTCAACCAGCACACAACAAAGGGTTTCCATTCCATTTGCATTATGGCTGATTATGCAATAATACAACCCAAACATACCTCAACATTATGCATGAACTATCTGGGAAAGAGGGAAAGTGAAGGACAACTAATTAATTACTTTGGAAGAAAGCAGCATGTTCCTTTAATAACATGCCAAATATCTTTGGGCAATCCCTCATTCTATCAAAACTCAATCAAAATCTGTTTTATACTAATTAAATCCATTACAAAAGGTGTGTTGTCCCTCCACATAAAATATATGTTCATGAGAGGTTTAAGATAATCAGAATTATTAATAAACAGATCCAGACTTGGAGGATGCATACTTGGACAAGACGGTTGCGTTAGCTAATGATATTCTCCAGCACACAAAACACCGTTGTCCATCTGGGTAGAACAACAGCTCTACACATTAGCGTCCCTCGCATGGAAGGAGGACAAAAATGCTACAGCGTGCATCTGTCCAAAAGCCGTATGCAGACTGCTGCTTCGGCTGCCTTTCAAATCTTAAATTGTCAGGCTAACCCTGCATATCGTTCTTGAAGCGTCAAACGTACCCATCCCTCTATGAGGCTCCAGACGAAAAACACTGCACAACTATTCTACCGCTCCTTTCACCTTACCATCTGCTGGTGCCCTTAAAAATTACTAAAAATAAATAGAATTTCAGAATAATCTAGCAGCACTTGACATTGTTTCACGTTTCTGTATGGGTAGAGGCCGGCGTAACTGAAAGCGCAAAAACCCCTTAGACTGCAGATTCCTTATCTTCTGCATCTTTTAATTGCATCGCAACCCTGCCTTTACTGCGCACACATCTGCATTAAATGCTTTTATTAACGTCCAATGATCACCACTTGCAAATACACGACCATGACCTGCGTCCTGAGAGACATCAACCACTGGAAAATGACTCTCGTATTATTAACAGCTCCGAAATCGACTTTCCCATGCCCTCCACGTCACACCCACCTAAGATGGTACGCTACAGTTACAAATTAACCTATATTTACTAACTTCTGGAAAATTAATTTAAGTGTGCTTTTCAAGCCGTCAAATCTCATCTTACCAACTTGTCTATTTTAACCATAACAACGACTAAGCCAGTTAGATATTGTACGAACTACGACAGTACGGTTTCAAAACCACTGCAGTCTATTAAAACGGCAATTAGTAAACGTATTCAGATGATATTCAAGAGATTAAAAACCGATTAATCGTCTATACATTTAACTGATTTCCCTTTTTTATTATCGAGACTGATGCAAAGCAGCACAGCAGAGGCCTTTGCTAGTGTTACCAGTGTGACTCTCACGTTATTTAGCCAGACAACATCGGCGAACATAAAAGTCAACATACGTGTATATAGTTCTTCACAATACATTCCCGGTATGGTACGTTATAAACAAAAGAGATTGAATATATTCGCACAAGGAGGGCTTACCATTTTCTCTGTGTTTTCGGGACGACGGCGGGTCGTAAGTTGTTGTTGGCTGGCTAGCTAGCTCCACGGCTACCCAACTAGTTATATCTGTCTGGTACGGCAAATAAAGGCCAGCGTCTGAGGGCAACCGTGATTAACAACGTTAGGACGGTTGTTCGCTTTCTTTCCCATCATCTGCCTGCCCCCACCGCCCTCGGTGGTGACTACAGCCTCGATTTTTTTTCCACGGTATTTATATTTCCGATCTTCAGTAACCGGACTGCCTCTTCACTAGTATTCGCTTGTTTCGCTCCGTCCGTATTGCGCAGCCTTTGCGTCCGAGATCCTATTCCGTAAGCCTTTTAGGGCACGTACTCAAGACGCTTCCGGCGGTTTTTTACCTGCGTACGCAAACAGCGTAAACAATAGCAGTGACAACCCTTCTGGATGGCCGGATTCTCTATTCCGGGATGACGTCGAAGTAAATGTTACATGGAAGTAAAAGCGTGGATGACAACAGATTTTGACCGCTTCCAGAAGGAATTGCATACATGCGTTGATAATTTACCAGATGCAAAGAATATAGCAAGCTTGCCTGTGAAGATGAGATTAAGTGCACAGTAACAAGAGAAAACACCTTATCTGGCGGGCTATTTTAAGAGCGGGAAAAAGCCGGCATTGTTCTTCCGTGAGTTAAAGCATAGCTAATCTCGGTTGACAAGAAACAGCACAGTACTCTCATCCTGCTTACTATCTAGCATGATATATATATATATATATATATATAGCATTATATCTTTTTAAGTAGATTGTCATTTTGATTACATTTATAAATAAACGAACAATGATGGCTGATTAAAATATATACATCAACAGGCGGATAACCTTTATGAACAAGGCATGTAAGTTTACCCGACTGAAATATATCACAGTATGAGTATTGAACATGTTCGATTTTCTAAAGATTTATGCTAGTCATCTCACGTAGCCTATGCCCCGATAATCGAATCATTACTAGACGTAAAAGTCGCACTGTTGTTTGCATGCATTGTTTTATTTAAATTTCCATACACGTCTTTATTGTTTTTATTAACGTAGTTACGTAATAGTATTTTAAATGCATGTAAGTCGACTCTGAAAGCTTTATTTAAGTTAACCAATTACTAATTTGGAGACATTTTCATCAGATCAATACAAGAGATGTCAAGCATTAAAGAATACAGAATATTCCTTGCATAAATGTGAGCATTTCAGCTGCCATGGTGTTTCTGAGAGAGGGCCTGTGTCCTGGATTGACTGATGAAGTGGTTCAAGCACTGCGTGCCAAAAACATTAGGACAGGTATGGACTTGCATGATAATGGATACAGATTTGCCAGGTTTGGCATCGATTTATCTGGGAAAAACTGTACAAAATATTCACTTTTTCTCTTAGCATTTAGTTATGTAGTTGGAGCCTGACAAACTCTTACAGTAAGAGTTGGCGAGTGGTAGATGTGAAAATGGCATGAAACCTATTTATTTTTGTCCTCTTTCGATTTCAGTTGTGGACCTTGTCTCTTCAGACATTGAAGATCTTGCACAGAAATGTTCCGTGTCTTATAAGGTAAGTGACTGTCACAATGATTTTAAAGTCCATTATTTGAACTTGAACACTTGATAAACAATGGACAGTTTGAAGCGGAGCTTGGTGGAAATAATAAGTCATTGAGGAGTTGTATAGCGCTTTTGTTGTAGCTCTTGGTTGGGATCTTACCTACTGCAGCGTTGTCTTTCAGACGCTGTTGGCCGTGCGCCGGGTGCTCTTGGCTCAGAACTCGGCTTTTCCCGTTTCCGGAGCCGACCTCTATGAGGAGCTACTGAGCTCCACCGCCATCCTCTCCACGGGAAATGCCAGGTGAGACCCTTTGCAGTAAATCTGTCATCCAGGACACTTTCCGTGAATTAAACGCAGCATGATTCAGGAACTGGTGGTGGTTCGGAGATTTAAAAAAAAAATGTGATTTACGAGCAGAATATCCACTGGCACTGATTCCCTGTGGCTATAAAGCTTGTAAATGTATGTGTGCCTGAAATTCATAATTTCGATACAAAAGATCATTTTCATAGTAATTAGTCATTAGAGAAGATTAGTAATTAGAGAGGAGCAGAGGATTTTAAGGTCACATCTTGTTTTACATATGGTATTTAATAAAGTACATGACTTTTTTAATTGACAGAGTGAATCCTCTGATGTGTGTGAATTACATCCTTTTTTTTTTTGATTTGTACTTTTAATATCACTTTCTGCATGTTATCTTGTGTGTGATTAATCCCAGTTTGGATAAGCTTCTAGACTCTGGCTTGTATACTGGAGAACTATCAGAGCTGGTTGGTGGTCCTGGGACTGGGAAAACTCAGGTAAACAGTGTTAATATACAGAATACACCTAACCACCTCTGAGGGATTGTTCTGTCAGGGTTTGCGCTTAAGTAATAGATGAGGGGGATTCATTCCTTTCAAGTAGCTTGGGGAAACTGATTTTGAATCAGTTTGTTTATGAAATGCACAACAATGCAGCAATCAGCTCGGGCTGGGTGATATATCGATATTATATCGCGCATACGCAATAATCACTAGGGCTTCAGATGACAGGCACAACAATGCAGCAATCAGCTTGGGCTGGGTGATATATCGATATTATATCGCGCATACGCAATAATCACTAGGGCTTCAGATGACAGGCACAACATTTGGCCATGTGCCAGCTTTTCGGTGCTATCCGGACATTTTACACCCACAATTTAAGCAGTTTACAAAACGCATCTCATTAATATTTAAGCCATATTACTGATCCTCTTGCTAAATTATGGGCGTAAATTATTGTCAGTATAGCATGGAAAAGCTGGCGTCCGGCCAATTGCTTCGTCTGTCATCTGACCAGGGCGGTGATTATCGCGCATGCGTGATGTATCAATATGATATCACCCAGCCCTACAATCAGCTATAAATGCAGCCAATGAAATTAGGTCAGAATTGTGATGTAGTGTGAGTTTGTGATGTAATTGAACTTACGAATTCCCACTTTCATTTCATCTTGCTTTCTTTTTTTCCTCTTTTCAGATATGTCTTGGTGTGGCAGTAAATATATCATGTGAAGTGAAGCAGAGTGTTCTATATATCGACTCCACGGGGGGACTTTCTGCTAACCATTTGCTGCAGATGATAAAAGCCAAAATTATTAATGCAGAAGAGCAGGTACACAAGTGCTGGTAATGTTGGCTAAGCAACGATTAATGTTTTTTGCTCAGCAAGCTATGTATGATTACAGCTAGTATTTAAGAGCTAATATCGAGAACATGGTTGCAAAGAGGAAGAAACTTTCCATAAACTTTCCATTCAATTGGACGTTAAGGTGGGGAATTATCAAGATATTCCAAGTTGGAAACTTTCTTGAGTAATCAATTGGAATATATAGGAAAATTCCATGAATTTTGAGACCCTAATTGAGAATGTGTGTTATGCTTATTGTTGTGTCTATAGATGGAAGCTCTTCGAAGAATTCAAGTGTGCCCAGTATTTGACGTGTTCTCCTTATTTGAGTGTCTACACCATTTCAGGAATACTGGCCTTCAGCAGGTGAGGATGATTTGTACTTAATTGTAATGTCAGTAATGTGTATATTTAATAATCTATGTTAAACATATTTATGAAAGCAGTGTTAGACTGGGGAGGGTCAAAGTTGGATATAAATCCCTCCAAAAATGACACTCAGTTATACATATGTTAGGCTCGTGAGGTTTATTTTTTGCTTATTAGAGAGCAAGACATGCATGTGTTTTATTCTGCATTTGTCTCCCCATCAAACCACCAAATAAAATTGCCAATTTCATCCTCTTTCTCTGGATTTGTCTACTGTAACCAGGTTTCTTACACACGTCTGAATGAATATCTCAAAATACAAATTGCAAGCCTTATCATTATGCCTGAAATTACAAGTGTAAAATCCACGTCAAATACTATTATACTAACCACTACCTTTATTTCCCAGACACAGCACACTGTTACTTCATAATGACATTAGACATGAATAAACAACAGAACTTGTGGTTCTTTACTAATGAATTCAAGGAAGTTGTGTTATTCTTCCACTCACAGTCCCTGGCTGGAGGCAGTTCTGTAAAGGCAGTAATAGTGGACTCTGTGTCAGCTGTTTTGGCGAATATGCTGGGAGGCAAACAGACAGAGGGTAAGTACCCAGTTAAAGAGAATTAAAATAATGTACCATGACTCAGTCTTTTGTAGCTCTCCTGTCTAAGAGCTGTCTTGTTTTAGGCATGTCACTGCTGATGCAAGTTGCAGGGGAACTGAGGACACTTGCCAAAGACCTTAACGTGGCCGTTCTAGTAAGGGGAGGTGCAATATAATCTAAAAATATCATTTGAAGTTTGAAAATGTTCTTGAACAGATCACACTGGTGTGGTTCGAGTCCAAATGTATTGCATTTGACAGGTGACCAACCACGTGACCAAGGACGGCAATGGGATGATTAAGGCTGGGTTAGGACAATCTTGGAGCCACATCCCTCGAACCCGGGTTCTCCTGCAGCGCATAGAGCGACCCAGGTCCACGTGCAGCAGCTTACGGACTGCAACCTTGATCAAGTCTTCTCGACAGGTAAGATCTTATGTAATCTGTAATTCAGTTTATACTTGGATCTACAGAGCAGTGTTTCTCAACCCAGTCCTTGGGGACCCCCAGACAGTTTTTGCTCCCTTCCAGCTCCTTGCCAGAGAGGGTTGCAGGGAGGGAGCAAAAACATGTTCCAGGCTGAGAAACACTGCTATAGAGCATAATTAAATGTTAAAATTGACTGCTGAAGACAAATATTTAAAACCCAAATACCTAATTACAATTGCAACCTGAAACATTCGGTTCTACATATGGTTTCTCTTGTTGTAGCCATGTTATAGTATGGAGGAGATTGACCTCAGATACTGGGGACAATGTGAAGAGAAGCTACACGGACTCCAGGGAAAGAGGAAACCAGTCAGCGACAGTCCCAGCTGAGGCCTGAATGTTTAAAGTTAACGGACTAAAGGAAGCGTTTCAGGTTCTGCACTAATGTCTCACCACGGCTTTTAAAACCCTTTATCTGTACAACAGCTGTATCGTATAATGGTGAGGTGGTGCAGTCATGCGCACGCCGCTGGAAAAGGCTGCTTGAAAGAAAAACGGCTGAGCACAGACTGCATTTATGAAACGGCCAGCCTTTGTGTATCCATGCCTGAAATTTTGCAGAAGTTAGGCAGAGCAGGTTTCCTTACTTGCAGTGGGGGTTGTTTATTTCTGAACATGCGGCCTAGATTTTGCTTGAAATGACAAATATTTTTTTCCACTTATTTTTGATTGTGAACTAGTGCACTTTATAGACTGTCTAATTCCTTACGCTAGATAAAGTGATGCCGAGTTTCACGCTGGTGGTGGCACCATTGCCTTACCAGTCCAGGGCCGAGCAGTTTGCATCTGGCCTCTGCTCTTTGTAGGGTTGTGTGAGGGAGTGCACGCAGGAGCCCTGTATTGCCTGGCATTGGATGTGGGGCCCCCAGTCACCCTGGTAAAGATGAACAGCTGGTAGACAGTTTATGCAGTATCACATATGCAGCCATTTGAGTATCGTTATTCATCACTAATATAATTTGTAATTGTCATGTTTTTCGCAACTTGTTTTTTCCCCCCTGAAGCAGCCCCCATGGCAGACTAGGGTGGGACATGCCTCACTTAGAGTAAGGCTAGGGTAGGTGTCATACCAATCCCTGCAGCCAGGGGGCACCATATAAGCACAAGAGTTTTCTGAGGTGCTTGCAGTACAGGCTTCCTGGTCAACCAGGAAAAACATGAGAAATGTATTTCAAGTCAATGCTCCACCTTTGTTACATTTTCAACTATCATCAGCTAAAGAGCAACCACAAAGTCAAGCATTAAATTCTAAACGTCTTTATTGACTTGTTTCACCTTTAAGTCAATATGCTTGTTTAAGTGACAGTGAGCGCTGTAGAAAAAGCAGTGGGAGGGCTTTCACCGTTCGTTTAAAAAGCTGCGCTCTTATTTCAACAGTTCATTTTTGAAAAAGCTTTTACATCATAACTGGAATAAAAAGCTGCCAGGCCGCAGCCATGCCTGCCATCGGCACGCTGCACGTTATGCCTCCACTCAGTACAAGCAGCAAAATGGGACACGTAAAAATCATAGAATGGGCTGGTTCACCAAATATATTTGGCTGAATACCAAAGGAAAGTACATCCTTTAGCTATTTAGCTCAGGGGGAAAAAAAAAATATGTATCATACATACATATAAAGAAAATGAAATCGGTAGTGTGCCGATGTTTGTACAGCTCAGCAGAAGCCACAACTTAAAAGAATTTAAAAAATAATGATCCAGCTGTATATCACACAAGACACTATGGCTGTTTTATGCCTCACAAAAGCTGAAATGCGTCACAAATATGGTTTATACCTGTCTGGGTGAGACAACCCACATGGACCATGTAGTGTGAAACCAACCTGACTGGCGTGTGAATTGCATAATTATTGGGGGGGGGATGAAATCAACTTGCGTGTAATTCCCAGACCTGGCTGCAGAAGACACGCGCTCAACAGGATGGCACCACCCTGCGTTTGCGAATGCATTCCCAGATCCAGGCAGCGCTGACTTTCTGGGCCGTGCCGTCTCCCTCGGGCTCTGCCAGCGTGTGTGTGGCTTTAGCCGCATCGTAATCCGGCACCAGGTCCCCGTCGTAGGCCACGAAGTACCGCCGGAGCTTCTCGTAGTCTTCCACTGAATCGGGCATGAAAAGCTTCACTCCAGTGAAGATGTCAAGTAAGGTCTGATGTAAGGAAAGCAAATGTTCAGCATTAGACCGCAGATGTCACCGCAGGAATGGTTTACAGCCACCTCTGCAAAACTACTGTTTTTAAATGAGCTGTTAGGGTACCATCCGTATTGTCGTGCACTTATAAGCAGCCAATTAAACATGCAGTAAAATCCATGCGTTAAGTACATTTCAAAATGAATTCCATCTCCACAATACCTTTTCTTTTGTAGGTTCTGACAATTGGATAGGAGTGGTCTTTGCCGATTGACTTTGTCCGTTGCTGTGTACGGTTTCAGTTTTTTTTAGCTGAAAGCAGAGAAGTGGCATAAGATTCCAAATTTATCTGAACATAAATTTACAGTACGGGAGAATCTTTGCTCCTTGTCTATTGCTTCAAGTCTTGTGGTTTGTTGTTACATAAAGTCCCGGACGGCGCTGGGTCGGGGTCAGTCCCGGACGGCGCTGGGTCGGGGTCAGTCCCGGACGGCGCTGGGTCGGGGTCAGTCCCGGGCGGCGCTGGGTCGGGGTCAGTCCCGGACGGCGCTGGGTCGGGGTCAGTCCCGGGCGGTACTTAGCTGACAAACGTACCTTTTTCCCCACATGCTCCCCTTCAGGCATTTTCCTCTTGGCTGCTGCAATGGGAGGCGGTGTTTTGGGTTTCGCTTGTTTTGCTTTAGGTGTTTGGCTGTTCCCTGAGTACAGGAGAAGACGAGATGTGAACCTAAGCCTGAACACTTAGGTATACAACCATGCAACATTTATGCATAAAGCCCGTTTAATAATCGACTCGCAGGCTGCTTTGGCAGCTTCATCTGTGAAATGTTCCAAGTCAGAATGATGGAAATGAAAGATGACTTGAGAGAAGCTCACCAGCCTTTGTGGAGGTGGCAGCGTCGTTGGATGAGGCTGACGGAGAGGTCTCACCACTGTCTCCCCCCGAGGAGCCCTTGTCGCCATTATCCTTTGATGGTCCTGCTGTCACCTCAAAATCGCTATTTTCCTTGGAAATTCTATACAGTTCCTGCAACAGAAGTGGGAAGTAGCAGTAATAAGCTCCCATTTCAGACTGAAGAATCAGTCTAGGAAGCAAAATCTCATATATAGAAGTAGTTGGGTGGGTTCTGGTGGACTGACTGGCTGAAGTTCATGTAGAACTTCTTCAGTGTGCAACATTTTAATTACACTCAACAGCCACTTCGTTAAAAGCATCTTTTTGCCAACAGAACCGTCTGAATTCAACAAGTTGTTGGATCCTTTCTTTACACAGTCTGGTCCATGACATTTTTAGCTTTAAATGGTCTGGCCATTCCCCTCTGACCTCCCATTAACAATTGGGTTTTCTTTCTTGGATGAGTCCTAAGATCAGTTCATAGAACCTCTCATTGGGTTATTTTTTTTTTGCTTAATATACAATTATCTGTAAACTATAGACATTGTAGTGCCCAAAAATACTAGAAGAGTGGCTGTTTCTGAGATGCCCGGACCACCATGTTGAAAATCATTGGTCAGATATTCTAGGATGAGATGCTGGCAGACCGTGAGCAGACAACCAACGAAGTGGATGCTGAGCATATGTACAGTAAACTATAAAGATTACAGTATAAGGTACAAGCTTGTTTGGACAAAAGTGCAAGTTCAGTATTTACAAACAGTAATAAAACCGTCTGTATATATTTGCCCATGGTTAATGAGGCAGAAGGCTGCATGGCATAAGGTCATGTTATACTGCACTTTGAGCTGAGGAAGGTTGGTGGCGCTCTTCCAGTCTTTGTCATCTCGGATGCGGGTGCAGCGGGGGAAGCGGATGGAGATGCCGTCAGCCGTGTGCATCTCTGACTTTGAGAACTCGGCTCCTGTGATCTCCCAGACCGGAGCTCTCTAACCGGGACACAGGACACAGAACACAGCGCCATCAGGAAGAAGCTGCCAGTAGACAGAGCACTCCTCCCCATTAACATGGCAATATCAGCATATCTTAAGAGGAAATCCACTTCACTAAATTGAATGAACACAAATCTGTTGAATACTGACTTCCGGATCCCGGATAAGGAAATCTGGATAATAGTTCTTGACGATTTTCAGCCAGCTTGGGATTTTGCTTGGATCCTAGGAGACAAAGATATTTCCTTTCTTTGTGAAGTTGAAGTTTATGCATAGGATAGTGTTTCCCAACCCTGACCTTGGGGACTCACAGATGGTCGATGTTTTTGCTCCCTCCCAGCTCTCAAATGAGCAAAAATGTGGCCCGATTGCAGATCCCGAGGACCGGATTGGGAAACACGGGCATAGGAAAACTGGGGAAGGTGCATCGTCCCAGAATCCTATGCCAGTTAGGTCATGCTCTACCTTGCTGATCTTGAGGACATCCAGCTCTTTCTGCAGCCTGGCCAGGGTTGCGTCGTCATACCCTCCTGAGCACTTGGTCACCGTGCACCACTTCTTTGACTCAGGATCATAACAGCCCATTAAGAAGCTAGACATGATCCCTCCTGTAGAAGGACATGGTTATAGGAAAGCTGAGTCACCCTCTTCAGACTGAATCAATGTTTGTTTATGAGCGACGGCATGCAGGCTGACATCTGAAAAATGCTTAGCGACTGAGCTCTCAGTGCACGCGCTGGATGGCCTTACCGTTTGAACCTTTTCCATAGAAAGCGCCCAAAACCACAAGGTCTGCAGTGTCTGCCATAGCGCCTTCATTCAGATAGTCTTTCTTTACTTTCAGCCAGTGTCTCTTTCCAGGCTCATAGGAACCCTTAACAAAACGACAATATTTTTTTAATCTGAGTGTAATACAGAAATTACATTTGACTGGTGACAGACCCTACAGTTTTAGTCAAACTAACTAGATGCTGTCAGAACGCCAATGTATAAAGGGTATGCAAAGGACATCACAGCAGGTGGCAGTCACTGCGCTCACACCCACCGAGTGGCGAATAGACTGAGTGGCAGCTTCAGCGCTCAGCTTGGGTGCCACAAAACACACGGGAAAGAGCCGTCTGGCGATTGATCACACAAATCGATTTAACAAGAAATCGTAGCTGTCTTTTTACAGCCGAAAACTAAAGGAAGCAAATGGATCGCTGCAATCTGCAGAAACAACTAGAATCCAAGAAATGTTGATTAGTAGTAAAACATTTTGTGTCAGTTATGTATGATTTTTAGTTAAAATCATACCTTAAGTTGCACACTATTGACTACTCATGGATTAAATAGTTAGCATCGTTCATTTGTGTGTGACTGTAACGATTCCATGATGATGAGCCTTGAATTCCACAAACAATGTGGGGGAATATTAGATAGTGTTAGCTAACCAAAACAAACAGAGTTTACCTTATATGGGGCTTTTCCACAGAAACAATTTAGACAGTTTCTCATGTTGCAGTGCGTTTTGCTAACTTTGTCCATATGAGGCGGCATGCTCTAGCGGGAAAGTGACGTCAACGCAGACCCTCTATTCCCCAGATGGCCCCCTCACCCCCCTCCAATCAAATCCATCTCTTTCAATCTCTAGCCTCCCGACACACTTTCTCCGGCAGCAACCCCTCCCTTTGCTGTCGCTAAGAGGCAATTTTGGTGCAATATGTCTCTAAATAGAGCCAGATCACCAATGCATTGAAGGAAGTGTGAAAAAGATCAAATACTTTTGGAGTTAGCGTGTTCACAAGATAGTGTCTTTTGCACCTACCCTCACCTTCCTTTGCTGCTACACAGCACTACTGCTTGCTTCTAATTTTCTGAAAGCTGTCACAAAATTAAGTCAAGTGTATATCTCTATCCATAACGTTTATTTGTTAAGTGGCAGTAAGATCCATCAAATACTCTGAGTTATCACACTATCAACATCAAGCGTCTGAGGCTGTCCTGTTTGCTATCACGATGCAGAGGTGCTTCAGATTTGGTGTAATTTGTCTCAGAATGTGATCAGTTCCATATCCTCTCACAAACAGTGTTTGCAAAGTATGAAAGTGGAAATGTGTTTGCAAAGTATGAAATGTCTACGGCAACAGTGGACCAGTCCCCAAACCATATGTATTCCCCATCTGGGGAATACAACTACAGCGTCCATTTGAAACTTACTGTAATCTCTGATATTATAAGGGACAGGTGTGTGTATCAGTCGGTTAAGACTCAGTGCAAGGTCCTTAATTCTGACTGCTCGAGGGGCACCACATGCCTGCCAAAACTGCACTCAGACACCAAGCCTCGCTTCCACCTGTGTGTGTGTCTCAAACGGATGGGAAGTGTGATAAGTATTCCAAAGCACCTGCACTCATGCTTGTACAAATGGCAAATAAATCACCATTTCATAAGCCGGTAGGAGAAATGGTGATATTTTATATTCAGGCCGTGATTCTTAAGAGGCACAGCAAGGGCTCTTGGCCCGTATAACCAGCCAAGGAGGAGGAAGCCATTTACCTTTATGTCCTTCAACACCAGTCCCTCAAGACCCTCTCTGATGACCCGTGTGATCATCTCAGCAAGATCTGCTGCTTTCTGTCATTCAGAAAATGAATAATTTTTACTACAAAAAACGTAAAATATCTTTTAGCTGCTCCACATCTTGGTTTTTGCACCTAACAAAATATATTTTATACAATACCAATGAAAAGACATTTACGCAGCAAAGGAAACCCTTCAAAAAGAAAAACAGGGACAGTTATTAATGTATGTATAGAACGTTTCTACTCACAGTGACGTGTTTCATTTCAGAGAACAGTATTCTGTTGGGAACTTCTACCATGTTATCGTGGAGGAACTTCCTTCTTTCACAAAGTGGTCTGGAAAACAGAAACACATATTGTCTATTCATCCGTGTTTCCCAGTCCAGTTCTCGGGGACCATAGACAGTCCACAATTTTGTTTCCTCCTAGCTCCCAGTAGGGAGCAAAAATGTGGACTGTGTGGCAGGGAGTAGGGAGGGAAGAACACAAATATAGTCTTTGGGGATCCACAGATAATTCATGTTGAACACTGGTCTACTTAAGCTAGTCTATTATATACTTATCATTGGTTGAGTGTTGTATCTTTAGCTCAGACTAAAAAACATTTAGGCAGAATCTATTTCTTTCAAAATTCAGAAAGCATAAAAGCATTACATACTTGTCCATTAGGCTCACGCCATTGAAATAAATGCAATCGAACACAAATAAGCACACTTTGGCGTCCTGGAAGGCTGCTTTCTGAAATTAAACAGAAAAAGGAGAAGAAAAATCAATTACTCTTTCTTTCAAATTATTCACTGATAGACAGGCTTATGAGCATCATGTACAGCCATAAATATTACCTTGTGCACACCCAGGGTTCCAAAAGGCAAGGGTTTACTGGTATTGGTGTCAATCAGAAGCACCTCAGCATCCAAGATCATACTATGGCCCCCAGGAAAAGCCTGGGGGATGAACTCTTTAAAATGGGCCACCTGAAATGAATGAGTGAGTCAGTGACTGATTTTTAGAGCACATTTTAAAACAATCAAGGTTGACCAAAGTGCTGTACAAGATCATTCGTAAGAACAGTAAACTGATTTAACACAAGAGATCAAAAATACTGTGCAAAACTTAAAACTGAGCAGCAGCCAAAAAAGGGTTCCATATGTCAAATCTGCCACTGCTCACCTTGTGTGGCAGCACAGGTTTGAGACTGCGGCTGAAGTAACTGAAGTGGTCTCCATTTTTGTGGACCTGAACTCTCTCCCCGTCGTATTTGATCTCGGAGTACATGCCATTAGGGCACTTCTTCATTGCATGCTCAATCGATTTACACGCCTCTGCCTGTGTGTAAATATGAAACGTATTCAGAACCTCACTCCCACGCAGCCACACGCAGTTAATTTCAGTGATTTATAGGGCAATACCCACCAGCATGGGCTGCACAGGAGTCATGAGAGAGGCCTCCACGCTCAGAATCTTCCTGGGGCCTGAGCCAGTGGATGACTCCTGTTGATTTCGCAGCACTCGGTCGATGACGTCGCCAAGGTTACGGGAGGCTTTGAAGGCATCATAGGCGTTGGGGTCGACGGCATCCAGCCTGCAAGGAATACAGGAACCATATGTAAGCCATTTAAAAGGTAACAGATGACATACAATATTAGTGCTTCAGACAACACTTCACATTGACTAGGCCTTCATAAAGCATTCATCATCCATTCATAGAACATTCAGTGCACCTTCATAATGCATTCATAAAACATCCATATGGAGCATGCAAGAATACCTAAATGTGTGAAATGATTGTATTACTAACACTTTCGATGAACAATGCATTAATAAACATTATATGGTTGTACCATTATAATGTTTGTTATTAATGTATATTACAACTGTAATGTCTTGTTTATGGAAAGTACAGTGGTACCTCGGTTCTTGAACTCACTAGAACTCGAATTTCTTGAAAGTTGAACAAACCAGTTTGACCTAGAATATCAGAATTTGAACCGTAAATGGTGACGTAATATAAATTGTATGCGCCAGGAAATGAGTCATACTACAATGAAATTCTTACTTGGATGCCTTCTTCACAGACTGGGACAATTAACCAAATAAAGCAGTGCGACATTACATTAACTACCAATAAATAAACCACTAACTTATGTGTACTGTTAGAGCATTTATGTCGTTTATTTAAACTTTATTTTATCAGGTAAATTAACTGAAAACCAGTTCTCACTGCTTTACGTGATATTCAGGAGAAATAGCAGATTACGCATCGGAACTGCCTGGGATACAAACATGCATGTAACTAAACTCTTCAGCCAATAAGGGCAAAGGTGTGTCGTCACAGAGGCGGTTCCAGGTTGTGCAGCCGGGTGAGAGGACGTAATGCATCTAACCGAAATGCATTGCATCAGGATCAGAATGTGTTGCATTAAGCCAGCGCTGTAAGCAAGTGGAACACACCCAATGACCAAACTGAAACGTGGACTTGATACACAGGAGTAATGACAAGCATAAAGAGCTGATCACATAAGGATCGCACACGATGTTAACGAGGGGGTGACAATCGGGCCAGGACAGGGGTAATGTTGGAATAAGATCTTTATCGTTTTGGAAGCCATTAAGAAAAATACGCCCTTCTTGTTTTATCCTGTTCATTTTCTGTTTAAATGCTTTAAAAAAAAGAGAAAACCTTTAGGTGTAATTTTGGGGGCCTGGGAAGGAATTAATTGGTTTTCTATTATTTCTTATGGGAAAAATTCGATCAGGACTTGAACTTTTTAGGATTTGGTCCGGAGTCTGGAACGGATTAAGTTTGAGAACCAAAGCACCACTGTATTAAGAATGCAATGCTATAAAGGTATGTTATAGTGCATTTACATACAGGATGAGGAGATGTGAATTGAATGTTCTACGAATGCATTATGAAAGTGCACCAAATGTTCTATGAATGCATATTGATGGCATGAAAATGCAGGTTATGTAAAGAGTTACCCTCCTTTATTTCTATAAATAACTTGATCTTAAGATGCAAGTAAACTTACACATGCTTGGCTCCAGAGTTCATTTTCAAATCATGCTTAATAAGTCTTATGATGCATTTCAGGTCATTCCCTGTACATCTGAAATACAGAAAATACCAAAATGTCACTTGAGAACAGTATATGGTCACTCTTAGAATAGAATACTCCAAAACACACAAAAAACAGCTATGGTAGCTAGCAGACAACTTTAAAAATGAGTGTATTTAGCAACTACAAGGACAGAAGATACTAAAAGCTCTCTATACTAAAGGTAATTTGTTAAACACAAGTAGTTTTGCCATTTCTGGTGGCCCATCATCCAGAATAGCACCTGTGCATTTCCCCTTCAGGCACTCATGCGTGATGATAGCGCTGCTGTGCTACGCCAGCAAAACTCCGAGCAGCATAAAAACACCTTTTTGTTTTGTGACAATCTGAAGTACTCCCCTAATTACATAGTGATACTAAAGGAAAACGTCTGTGCTAACCAACTGAGGCATTTTAGAAACCATAAATGTAATTTCATTAAAATGATTTTAAAAACAATGCGTCAATCTTAAATACTGATGGATGCATTTTCAGTGTCGACATCATCAACTAATCACAGCAGCCTTAGCTAAGGGGTTTTCTTAAATTTATTCTTATTTTAAAAAAGCATTACCCCCACATACAACATAAAAGCCATCATATAACTACAGGATAACCTCATGGCCCAACATTTATAGCTCAAAATTAGCATATACTCAGTTAGCTAGGAGTATGAAGTATTATTTTAGTTGGCTGCTTTCTATTAAATGTCTCCAAGTGCATTATACCTACGAATCACATCAGTTAAAATGAGTCAAACCTACCAAACATAGAGGGGAATCGTGCAGCATGTAATCTATATTACTAAAAACTGACCAAAAGATGGAAAGCGGCTCCTTAAACAGTGAGGGTGGGGGGGGAGGCAGGGTTTTGTCGTCTTTCTGGGGACCACCGTGTGCCAAGAAGCACTGCATAATTCTAATATTTTTTTACTAGTAATTGAAGGACTCACTTCTTAGCGACGTCTTCCAGTTCTCTCTGCTGCTCATCCTCTTTGGTGAGCTGGGCTAGGCGTGTCAGCGAGGCGTCCACCTCTTGGATAGTCAGAAGACTTTTAGGGGCAGGCGGGAACGACTTACTCTCTTCGAAAAAGATCCGCACTGTCTCTGACACGTCGCCCTGTGTCAGCCAAGGGCAGAAGGCGCACAAAAAAAAAATCAAAGGCCACCCACAAATGACACAGGGACAAAGAAAAACTTGGAAACACTGACCTTTTCCAGATCTCGCACCATCTCTTCCTGGTTACAGTTGAAGACACGACTGAACAGCTTGACAATCTGCTTGTCATTTAAGTTGTACACACTCTTGACCACACCAGGGAGAAGCAACTTCACTGTCAGGTACAGGTCTCCCCTGAATTTATCTGTGAAATCACCAAAAGTTGTATGTGATGAAAATGTCATGCGTTTGGTGAGTGGTGCAGTAAAACCCATTATGTAGTGTAATACGATATCTGGGATGCAACAGCAGAGAACTCATGGTATTTCAAGCAAAGTTAAGTCAGACATTTTGCCTTGACTTTGACTGTAACCAGATTCCCTTACCGTAGAACTAGTGTACTCCTTGCCTTAATAGCAAATCAAAATTTGAATATCATCTTAAAATACAATCAACTATCAAGTGTGGTACACAAATCCAAGCATATAAGAATCAACTGAGGATAACTTCATTACAAACTCACCTCCACTAGTTCCTTTCCTTAGGAAGTCCTGGATGATCTGAGTTTTCACATTGTAGCTGTTCTTGTCTGCCACCATAGCACACAACTTGCGGAACTCACGCAGAAGGCAGTCCTTGTGGCTGGGGTCAGACAACTCGGTTGACAGCTTGCTGCCTTGATTGGCTTTGGCCGGGGAGGGGCCAGGGCTGGTTGATGTGCCCGCCTTAGTTGCTGACCAGATACAACACGACACAGGTTGACGCACGTAGCCAAACACCGACAGGTTCTAGACAGTGATGCGTTCAGACAAAGACTTGTGAGTCAAAAGCAGTGCAGCATTGAACCGACCGTGTTGACTTGTGAAAAGGTTATACATTCCAAAGTTAAGTAGCTGTTCAAGTAAATATCATCCTTGTATGACAAGATGATTGGGGTAGTGCAACATGATGTGTTAATCATTAGTTCTGCTGCAGAATTGTTTAGGACCACAATCCAAAAATAGGCAGTTGGGCTAAATTGACCACAGTGCAGGTTTGTAACTGTATGCCCTGCGATGGGCTGGTGTTCTGCCCGGGCTGTACCCCCGCTGTGTGCCCTGTGATGCTTGGAAGAGGCCCCAGGCCTCCAGTCTCCCTTCTCAGGAGAAGCAGCTGGAAGACGGATGAATACATATCGCTAATTGTTTCCCCATGATACATGTTCTGATCATAGCACCTGTAGACATCCTACGAGTTTTTCATACAGAAATAAATGTAAAGTGTGCCCCCGACTGACAGACAGGACAGACAGACAGGCCTACTCTACGGGAGCATGAGACACCAGATGGCCAAACTGCCTCATGGCTAAGAGTTGCCGCCTCACCAGTGAAACCAGAAAACTTCCTGGGGGCATTGATGGAAGGATCAGGCAGAGGTGCTGTTAACTGTCCACTGGTGTTCAACTTGGCTTGTACTTTCTTCTTTGGGCTTGCATTTGTTTTGCTAGCCAAATCTAGCAAAACAGGAAACAAGGAACACAACAAACGTCTTTTCAGTTTAAAAACACTCAACTGCTTACTTTCTAAAGTTGTTAACACTTGTATTTAGAGGAAGAGACTAACAAAGCATATATAAACTAACACTATTCATTTAATGTGAGGGATAAACAAATGGCTTTTCATCACAATATGAAATGCATGCCTTTAAAATTCTTAACTGACAGATCTATTGATGACAATACTTGTCCCCAGGTCAAAATACCTGCAATATGTTTGTTGATGAGCTCTTTGTCCTCGTCCTGTAGTTCCTCCCAGCCCTCCAGGTCTGTCATATCTTCGATCTTCTTTGTCGTTGGCCGAGAGCGTTCCAGCTTCTCGAAGATGCATTTCACGTGATACCATTCCTTCATCTCCCCAGCGGACTCACTGAAGGGGTTGGGCACAATCTTGCCAATGCGGACCAGCCCTTTCATTATTTTATCCTTGCATTTCTTGCAGCCGGCAGTTCCACGCTTGGCGTATTCTACGCAGTACCTCTGCTCAGCCATGCTTTCTGGTACACTGCCACTCTTAGGCAAAATCACACGGGTGAGGCAACAGGCGGAGACACTAAATGCCCGAGATGCTTCGCTCCACTTAGAGCTGACCCAGGGCTTGCAGAAACCAGTTTGGGAGTGCTGAGGTAGTACTTGGGAATACAGGCAAAAACGGTAGGTGCGTGCAGATCCTGAAGTAAGGTGGACTCTGCGCAGGTCTCTTAAAGGTGTACGGTAGAATCTTTGTAAGATGAAGCTAACGGAGAATTTCTGCATGCAGATTTTTTGTTTCACACATCTTGAAGAAAGGGAAAATGAAACAATTATGAAAAAGCTAACGGTTAACAAGTTAATGAGAAAAAAACATTTCTGACTACTTGCCCATTAGAAAGTTGTTACACTTGATGGTACTAGACCTTATGAACACAACTGACCTTTCACCTGCATACTTATCCATCAGCTGATATCGACTACTATTAACTGGGCAGGGATTTTACTTGTCACGGCTAACATACATGTCATCTGTTTCTTACAAACACAGTTGAGCTGATCGAGACTTTTGGAACAATTTTTAAACCCCAATGCTTATTGCTTAGCCCCAAACTTTGAATATCTATTTGCTTCTTTTAAGCGCTGCATAACCAAAAAGTTCACTCTCAGTAAGCGACTTATAATACATTGTTGACGACACAAATATGCGTATGCTGCATGTTGTTAAACCATTTAAAAAAAAAAAGCCATGCAACGTCCCGTGGTGCCAACACTTTATCAGTTAGCAGGACTGTTTGGTATTTGGCAGAAAAAGGTGTTCGTAAAATGTTAGCTAACATAAACATGAGGATATTTAATTCAACAGCGTGCTTAATTTCCTCAATGATGATACAGAGAGGAGCATCCATGATTTTCCACACTAACACATCTACCGAAATCTAGCACTTACCCACACTTGCCATTCGCCCTTTGTTTACTTCATATGGGTTTCTTTACCTGACTTCATTCGTCAGATGTCAAACTCGTAGCGCTCACTCTTACATAAAGTCGACTTGCTTGTTAACGAACTCCTTTACTTATCATTGTATTTACAAAATTATGTAGTAACATTTTTAATCTACTGAGTCAGTTCAGCTTCCCCTTTAAATATCACGCTTCCTCTTTTGTTCCATGGAGTTTCCTGTGTTACTGCGCAGGCGCGAAACACATCTTTTTATTTATTTTTTTGCCGACAGAAATGTCTTCTCCGAGAAGACGTGTTTGACGAGAGGGGCCTGGATTTGCCGCGGATGGAGGCAGGGGGGATTCGCCATGCGAGATGAGCCATTCACAATATGCGTGAATACGCGTCAGTAGTAGCCTAGATACATGACCAATGCACACAATATTTGAGAAGCAAAACAGCATTTTTTCAAAATGTATTAATATAAAGATAAAATGGCGACAATAATGATATAATTAATGCTAGCAACTATAAATCATCACTACTTGCTGGAATGCATAATATGGAAACACATTGCAAAACAGAAATTGGCCTACGTGGAGTGAATTATGAATTATGTCACACCGTCAAAACAGTTGCGTGTACTGTATATATGACTCGATCTAGTGACAATTTCTGTAAAGGCTTATCTTCGTTACCCCTGCCAGATTTTTTATGATAATTCATCTATAGAAATGTGTTCATTTTGTTCATTCCATGTTTTGACTAATAAAAAACAGTTTTTTCCCCACCATGACTTTGTAGTCATCATGTAGGGCATATTCTGAGAGAGGTGTTGGCTAATGGATAACAGGATATGCTTATATCACAGGCCACATTGCCATTTACACAAAGCAGGGTCACTGTCACACAGGAAGCGTGACACCACAGTGTAAACTCACTGACCCAAAGATATGCTGAATATTCTTTGTTTTACAATCATATATAAGGTATCAAGATATATTCAAACAGTTAGTTATAGTACATGAATTACCCCTAGGTGGCAGAAAGCAATTAGTAATATTTATAAAATCATTTAAAAAAAACATTAACAATATGATAGAGTTAAGTAGTTTGACTGGAGAGGATTGAAAATTAATGGTAACAAAATTGGCTTCTCCATCTAGACTTTCTCTGGATTCCTCATTTGTCTTTTGTATCTATAAATGATGGTGAGCAATACAATGAATCTGAGTGTGCATGAATTTTTAAAAGGCAAACAATTCCAAAAAATGAGTATTATCATAACCCACAGAACACTCAGTATGTCTTTTTTTGTATAATAATGCAAGTGATTATGAGAGTTATTAATGGGCTTTTTAATAATATTACTATGTCTGTCTCTACTGTAGGCTACAGTAAATGCATTAATACTTAATGGAAGTCAGTTCTGTGGGGCACAGTGACCAAAAATGTATTGAAGATTAAATAACTACATTTTTTGGGGGAAGCTGAGAATGAGTTGCTCGACATGGTTAAAGAGCCTGCATTGGAGCACACAAAAATAAAGTTCAGACACGGACAAGCAGACAAATGATGTGCGACTCTTGCATAATTGGCTCCAGCCTTATGCAGCATGCTACTCTTACTGATTTCCAGTTGGATCTAATAGACCTGAAAGGACCTTAAAAAAAGTCTGCTTGACTGAAAAAAGGAAGGGGAGTAGAAGAGGCACATTGATCTGTTTTAAAATCTTATCTGACTAATTTTCTTATTGCAGTTTTAGGATTTAATACTTTTATTCCTGTTCTGGTGACATCACTGAGAGTTAAAAACGTATACATTATATTACTGTAACTGTAATGGCCAAGTGCAATGATCTTGTTAAATCTTTCCCAGGCGCTTGAGGGCAACTATGTTAGGAAGGACGTTATAAGAATGCTTTAAATTGAAATGACATATATGACCAATTGCCCAAAATATCACAATAACATATATAAAACAATCTGTATAAAAAACCAGCTGTTAGCTTTCTTTGTTCGACAAGTGTTCTTCTAAACATGACACAGTCACAGACCCAATAAGTCTGAATACACTGTAGAAAATTTAAACTGTGTGATCTGCTGAGAAATAATTAGCTTGCAGCTGTTTTGACAGCATAATTCATCAGCCCAGCATGGCTTATATATCAGATAATTGTTATTCTCGGGACTTTACAAATAACGAGCAGATGTCATCTAAATAGAATATGTGGACTCTCACAGGGACCCCTACTGCAAAGTAAATAGATTTCTAACCCAACCCTGAACAGAAAATTTCCCTTGCTTGGTACACAAATTAAACCAGCAGATGTCATGGTAGCATTGCAGAAATGCATATCACCTAGACTCAATCTAATTAAATTTTATTGCTAACAACTGCACAATTATATGCATGACCATTCAAACATCCTCAGGTTTATATGTATATTTTCACATTTAGCAGGTTTAGCTCTGCGATTAATATGTATACCCCCTAACAGATACACAGTTTTATATGGAATATTTTAATTAACAGACCCCATACAAACCAGGTTTGTTTTTATACCATCTTCCTCTAACTTGGTACAGATATTCCCTGAATTTAACAAATTAACTGGCATATTTTGGAATAAAGGTGGAAACCATGGGGTAATTAAAGAAAGGATTTTATCACTGAAGAAAAAATAAACCACAATGGGTGCAAATCGGCCTTTTTCATACGTTCTCTATATCTCCTCCAACATTCCACCCTCATCCACCCAGCTGACCCTATTAAAACACTATCAAGCCAATTAGGGCATTCAGGCTTAGCTAGGTTTCATTAATTGAAGAGTCTGATGGCATGGGGCTTGTTGCCATAGAAATCCCAAAGATCATCTATATCGAGCCCCTTGCCATTCTGGGTCTCCCACCACGTCCACTAATAAGGACATAAATCTGAGTTCATCAATAACATATTTACTTGGCGTCTACCTTTGTTAAAAAAATGAAATGAACAGAGAGAGCAAGGAAATGAAGGATGTGGGCGATGATACATCCTAAAAGAACCTGCAGTTTTGCAGTAACCAATTGATTTAACAATATTACATGATTGTTCACTCAGCATGATTGTTTTGTTTGTTATTCTGTTTCTATACCAAGAAAAGCAGAGCAAACGAAACCTAACAGCCCTGCTAGAAATCAGACGTTGAGTCCCCATTCTGCTGTTTACTTAAGATGAAATGAACACCATACTGTTTATTGCATTTATGATTTAACCAGAATAAAGTACCAGGAACAATGACAGTTTACTAATGTAAGCAAGTGAAGATACTAGCAAGGTACAAACCTTGTCACAGAAACAGCATCCTGTGGGTGGAAAATCACTACTCCTAAATGGTACAATCAACATCCATTTTAAGAAGAGACTGGATCACACTAAGGCTCCACATCAATGGTATCACAATAAAATTAGGACACAGACTAGTGGGATTGCAGAAAGGGTAATGACTGCAAAATTACAGACTGTTGCTCTCAGAAAATCTGATCGATCTGCACTGTGACGTTAGAAAGGTATCTGAGGTATCTTTCCAATATTAGCAGATAATGTGTATTGTAAAGGCTGGTGCTAAATTAACAATCAGCACCGTTTTTTGCTTTAACTTCTGTAGATTATATTATCACGTATGCACACACACACACATACATTAGCAGATAATGTGTACTGTAAAGGCTGGTGCTAAATTAACAATTAGCACCGTTTTTTTGCTTTACACACACACACACACACACACAAAATAGATATATCACATGAAGATGTATCAGTTAACATAGGTCAACAGAATGTTAGTAGACGTCAACACTTCTTGGCTTGAACCTTGGGTGGTCTTCTAGTGCAGTGGTTAACCTCTGGGACCAGGATTCTAGTCTCTGCTATGGCTCCACATATTCAGTCCATGTCATTGTGGGGTTTCTTCCAGTCCCCCACAGTCCAATAACATGCTGAGGCTAATTGGAGTTTCCAAATTACCCATAAGTATGTTTGTGTGGGTGAATGTAGTGTGATTGTGCCCTGTGATTGGTTGGCGCCCCACCCTCGGTTGCCCCCTGCTTTGCACCTATAGGCTCTGGACCCTCAGACCCCTGAATAGCCATTACAGAAAATATCTGGTTATAAGCAAGTTTTATTGTACAAATACAGTGCAACAATAGCATTAACACATTAAATATTCCTAGTTATTAAGCAGAAGGAGGGGCGGCATGGTGGTGCAGTGGTTAGCACTGTTGCCTCACACCTCTGGGACCTGGGTTCGAGTCTCCGCCTGGGTCACGTGTGTGGAGTTTGCATGTTCTCCCCGTGTCGTCGTGGGGTTTCCTCCAGTTCCCCCCCCACAGTCCAAAAACATGCTGAGGCTGATTGGAGTTGCCAAATTGCCCGTAGGTGTGCATGTGTGAGTG
>JABFDZ020000042.1:9825276-9839331 GCA_019775955.2 Pollimyrus isidori
GCATGTGTGAGTGACTGGTGTGTGAGTGTGCCCTGCGATGGGTTGGCCCCCCATCCAGGGTTGTTCCCTGCCTCGTGCACGTTGCTTCCGGGATAGGCTCCGGACCCCCCACAACCCAGTAAGGATAAGTGGTTTGGACAATGGATGGATGGATGGATTAAGCAAAAGGAGAATGCAAAGAACACACAGGAAAACATTGCCAGACATCACCTACTATTCAGCAGTATATTTGTGCCGATCATGCAGATTCACATTATACAAACCAGAATCCCAGATTATCTAAAGGAATAGAAACTGGTATCACTATTTCTAAACACTACCTGCTACACAAGAGGGCTCAGCGTACAAAGAAGTTTCTAGAGCATTCCATAATGTAGATGTGGAAAATAATGTGTATCTTTGATTGATGGATCGTTTGAAATACAGGGAGAAAATGTGATCGCATGGCCATCCAGGAGTGGACACACAACAAGCCCATTAATTCACACCCTGTCTTTTCCTTGCTTGTTTCCCTTATGCAGAGGCTTAAATTCCTAAACCCCAAATAGGGTACACAGCAGGGGAACATCCTGGGCAGGATTCCTGTGCCTCACAGGGCAAGCACACACTATCTTTGGACAATTTGGACATGCAAATTTGCCGAGTGCAGGAAAAATAATCAGAGTACCTGGAGAAAAATCTCAGTACTTTGCATGTGCATTGCATATACTTGGGTAAACTAGTATTGAATGTTAATTAATTTTCAAAATTTTCTGCAAAACTCAAACGTGAGAAGGCCAGATAATAATTAACAAGGATTGTAAATGCGACGCACATAGTGGTCACAGTTGTGTATGGTGTCGTATTCTAGTGTGCGCTTCTGCTGGGGGTTTGGGCAGAGGTGTCAGGAGAATGACTTGTAGTGTATGAAGGCAGCAAGCAGATATGATGGCAGTAACATGACAACACCACGGTGGAATGAGCCAGCTGCTAAACAATTAGCTAAAGCGCCAGAAGAGAGAGGAGCACTCCATGGAGCAGATGGGCAGAACTATTCATGATGTTCTTCAATTTCGCCACCATCCTCTCTTCTGAAACTGCTTCCATTGCTTCCAAGGTCAGTCCTGTGATGGAGCTGGCTTTCCTGATGGATTTGCCCAGACGTCTGGCATCAAGTATCTTGCTTCTACAGCAGACCACAGCATATGGAATTGCACTGGCCACTATACACTGGTAAAATGACATCTCCAGAGACTCGGCACACACATCAGAGAGATGGAAATGCAGCTTGAGAATTTACTCAGACCTTTTTGTGCTACAAGTGTCGTCAACCCAGTCCAGTCTACTGTTCAAATGAAGCCCCGAATGCGCGTAATACTGAACCACCTCCGCTTCTCCCCTTATGTAGTAAGTGGTCTCAGGGGCTTTTTGGAATTGTGGAAATTCACCAGCAACTCCTTTGTCTTGCTATTGTTCAGCAGTAAATCAGAGATCCTCCACTGGCTGGCTATACTCTGACTCATCTCCATTTTTGATACGCCACAGAGTGCAGGAGACAACCGAGAGAAACTTTGCGGGTAGCATGAGCTGATGTTGTAGTGGAAGTCCATCGTGTAGATGGTGAAGAGGAAGAGAGACAGGACACCTCCAGATGAGCCCCACCCTTAAAAAAGTAGCAATAATGAGTGATTTTAATTATCTGGTAATTAATTATTTTATTTTAGTTTTTTGTATATCATACTTGTTAGCTATATTATCTTAGGGATATTATGAGTTGACGTAATACAAGACAATAATTCTTGGAGAAGCTGAAGGCTAAAGAGGAACCGGATGGCCAGCAAGATGGTCGATGTGCTCATCAACAATGAACATGCCTGTGGGAAGCCTGAAGACCTGGAGAGAGGACAATGTGTGGAGAAATGCTGTCTATATGTTAACTCAATGACACCTAATGAAAATAATAATAACCATCATCTTCTTGTTCTTCTTCTTCTGCTCTTCACCAGCCGTGTCATCATCAAAATAATAAACACCTTTAAGGTTATAATCGCAATTTAATTAAAAACAGTGATATAATCAGACTCTTTTTACAGTTGCTACTTTATTATGTGAAGTATTCTTTATTCTTTGTGGTTCTTGTTGTTACTGGTATTAGGGTGCTATTTTGCTTCATCGAATCCTTTGCGTTATCATTGGTGTATTGATTATAAATATGCCTGCAGTACAGCATCAGAAATACCAGAAAAAATGAGAAATGGAACTAAGAGGATATTTCTACTCATATCAGCCTTTTAGATGAGCCCAGCATCGACCGTGTTTCCAGTGACTGTAGCGTGCATGTATAGTAAAAGTCATAACGAGCTAGAGATTTACACGAATTAGAGCAAGATAAACTCGGAATACTCAATACTTAATTAGGGCACAAGAAAGCTCTCATTCGCCAGATCCAGCAAAGATGTGCCAGTTATGAAATGGGAAAATAACAGGAAGAATAGGAAATGAAAGGGAGAAAGTAAATGATATGACATTAGTCAAAAGAAACATCCAGGATGTTGATATCTGCTCTTAAATAAACTCGGGGTTCTTAACAGCTACTCTCCAAATGGTAAATTAATTAAATCAGCGATTACACACTCAGGCACATGTACACATACTCAGAAACGCAACATGCAATTATACGTGAACAAGTCCACTGCACATAACATTCTAAATGTGGTAGCTATGAAGTTATGAGTTACTATTATTCCTTAAAACAATATTAATATTATTTTTGGCTGTACAACAATGATAGTGACTGACAACCAGGACAGTAATTTCAAGATCTCGCTATAGGACAGAACATCGGTTAGCACTTAGTATAAGTGTTCATACACGCTAGATGATGTGGGGAAATATTTATGTTAGGATCAGCAAACTGGGTCACTTGTGCTTGCAGGAAATGGGATAAACCCATCAATGTGGCTGACATTTCCTGCAATGCCACTTCAGGTGTATAATCACTAGGTGGGAGCAAAGCGGGTGGGACAATTAATCTGACAGATAATCTAATTAACCAGCAATAAAATTAAAGATTCACACCATTTTATCCAAAAGTATCGATGCTGGAGTCTTGGCTTATTCATATGGGAGTATCATTATCTTTTAAATATGTACATGAACACTGTGATGACCCCCCCCCCCTCAAGCTGAACAAGGAGCGGCCATTTTCTAACTGTGTGAGTGCTGTGCAGATGTTTGTCATCCGGCCTTGACTGTACAATGATTCCGCTGAATACAAAAAGTGTATTTATTATAATTACACATTTTACGTTTTCTGTGTTAAACTTCTTTACATGATTGGATAGTTTTTAATGTAGGAACGTACCATGATAACGATTCAGGGGGTGGCACAGTGGCACTGAACACGTCTGGGACCAGGATTTGCCAGCATGGCACCATGTGTGTGGAGTTTGCATGTTCTCCACACAGTCAAAAACATGCTGAGGTTAATTGGCGTTACCAACTTGCCTCTGTGTGAGTGAATGGTGCGTGAGTGTATGGTGTGTGAGTGAATGGTGTGTGAGTGTATGGTGTGTGAGTGAATGGTGTGTGAGTGAATGGTGTGTGAGTGTGCCCTGCGATGGCTTGGGCCCTCATCCTGGGTTCTTCCCTGCCTTGCACCCGTAGCCTCCAAGGCTCCAGACCCCTCGTGATCCTGAATAGGACAAGTGGTTACAGATAATGGATGGATGGGTAAAGATTCACCCCTTTCTGACTGAATATTGCAATGAATAGTGGAGTTCTTGGACCCAGGTAGAGATTTCAGGTCCAGAGAGTACAACTCCAGACCAAGATTTTATTTCAACCAGCTAGTTCAGCATAAAGAGTCACAGTTAGAGAGGGCTCAACTGGCTGGTTAAAACAAATTCTAGGTCTGGATTTGTACACCTAGTAGGTGATGTGTACACGAAAATTTCCACCTCTGCTTTTGAACCCTTGAATGTGAGAAGTGCAATTGTATGCTGGAAGGAAATTTGCAATGTTAATATCTTATAGCCTTGATGCTGAGACACATATTCATGTCTTTTGTATGGACACCGGGAATAAGGGTATTCATCATATTTCTGATCCTTAATCACTACAGGAGTGATTAATTACAACAGATAGGGCTGTTTTATAGTTAATGCTTAAGCCATTTTAAGAAATTGCAGCAGCTGTCATAAGGTTTCTCTTTGAAGAAAGAAAACGTAGCATTCTATCTAAAAATAAAATGTTTCATCTAATAAAATATATCTCTTAATTTTTTTTTTTTTCTGACTTATACTCTAACAAAGGAAGTATAATGAAATGCAGTAGATAGAGTGAGTAATATTGAAAATGAGAACCTTCCCTTTAATATAAAAAAATCTTTCTATAAAAGACAATGTTTCACACAACAAAATGGAAGTGAATTATAATCCTCAATGGTATGACCTTAGCTTTTCTCTGTCTAGCATTTTTATCTGTTGCAACTATGAAACAAGAGCAAACACAGTTTCCTTGAATAAAATTACTTTTAAAGAAAACTTAACTTAATGAAAGACAGTTTTAAGTTTAATTCAAAATTGGACCTAAAATGTTGCTTAAATGGATTGAAAATTGTTTTACCTGAGAGTACAATATATATACAGTACATTCACTGTATTTTTGTATGAAGTGAGAGAGATATGCATTATGCAGGTTCATGAAACATTGATACAATGTTCTCCTTAACCTGTGGTGTTCAGTCAAAATTACATTACTTTACATGACAAAATATATTGATTTATCTCATGACATATTCAGGGCTTCATTAGAACAGTTTGTAATGTATTTACAGTGCTTAATTTAGTCAGGGAATAAAAGCAACAATTTTTCCAGGTTCACTGGGGAAATGCACAGTATCGAATGATATTCTGCAAAGCTTATTTTATATTTATTATGAAAAAAATGATTCTGTATCATGTATATAAGCCAGTCTCTATATTTCTGCACATTCATTTGGTATTGTGGTATATTTGTCATAAAATATCTTGTAAAATAAATCCAGTGAGGGCCTCACTATGTTAGATGAACTGTGTACAAGAATGAGAGTTGAAAAAACTGTCTCAAGACAGAACTTTCTCTAAGGCTGTGGTCTCAATGTCACACATTTTCAAAAAAAAACATCTGTATATTTTCCAAGATTTGGTATCCAGCTGAATTCAATTTCTGTTTTTTCCGTTGCCCATGGCCCGTTCTTCAAACATATTTATGAAATGAATTAATGACAAGAAAATTCAGTTCAGGTTTAGGGTAACTTGATATGGGAGAAGGAATGAGAGAGAGACGGATACTGCGCAGTGTGTGTGTGTGTCTGTGTGTGTCTGTGTGTGTTCATGCAAAGTCCCAACTTTGTATATGAGCTGACGATGAACTTCCCTTTGAAATGAAGACAATGGTTGATGAATATAAACTATTTGCATTTAAAAACTGACTTTGTTGTTAATTTTGTTCAGAATTCTATTCCTTATTTCATATTCATAGCTAGTTAAGCCCCTTCTTTAAAATTATCCACCTTCATGGAAGAAGAGTGGTGCTTGGAATGAGTTACTGTCACAAAGCATCTATTTGCTAGCTGCATATAAAGTCTTCCGTAAAAAGACATTTATATGCAGCACTGATTGCCCATTGCCATCTTGTTCGGCTAAGGCTAAATCAACTGTGGCATATCGAACCCCAGCTAAAATATGCCACAGCATAAATGTACCAGATAACAGAAGCATTCTCAGTTCTGGGTTTTGAATGCCACAGATTTGCAGGTTTTCTCAGATTCTGTGCAGTAGGGATATAAGTTCGCATCATTCAATTAAGGCAATGAAGAGAGTAGAAAACACTTTACTAAAACTAAATTGTGGCAATACTGCAGATTTCCGGGATCAGAGATGAAAAGCAGGACTTGCATGTATAGTAATGATGGGCCCCGTGTTCTGTTAACTACCGGCTTCTCTGTCTGAGTCATACTTCCAAAAATCTTCTATAAGCCAGGGTTGCTGTACATGCAAGTTTTATGTGTCCTTCTTCACTAAAATTCTTTGTGATTTCTATGCAGTATACAAATTTAGGTCGCACAATGCTTTTCTGCATAAGCTGCAGCTCTCAAATCCATTTCATTTACCCATATCATACATTTCTTGTATTACACCATTACACAATCTGATAATACACATTAACTAATCATAAAGCTGATAATTGGACGAATGAGGTGCGCTGTAGGTGAAGTAGAATAACATCTTTATTGGTGTATGACTGAGCTTGGGGGTACAGCATAACTACGTCAAATGACAATAGCAAACAGAATAAGACAACCAGATACACATAATACAGTATACAATGAATAAATACACAACATAAAGTGTACAACATAGGACACGTGCAATTTAAATGTTATATAAAATAAGACTCCAGGACATGGACAAATAGCACACAATGCAGAGTAAATCCCTAACACAGAATACACAACGTACATCGAAAGTGCAATAATAGCAGAACAAGTGTGCAAAAAAAAACATTAAATATGGAATAAAGTGCAAAAAGTTGCCCTGTACATGTAAACATAGGCTTAGTCAGTGCAAATTAAATATATCACAGGACAACATAACAAAGAACCCATTACTAATCACAGAAGGAAGGTTATTAATTGTCGATTAGTCTTACAGTATTGGATAAGAACAGTATTGCCAGCTCTCACACATCTGGCATGACACTTTCTGCCTCTTGTGCTCAAGCAAGAAAGCTTACAGCAGATCTATATTATTCCATTATAAACCTAAGCTTAACTACATCAAAAGCGTTGGGTAGTTTGCAAACCCTACAGACTATTTACAAAGTAGTAAAACTGTTATGTGTGTAAATGCGTGTCCATGTGTATGCAGGCTTGTCTCGAATTGAAAATCTCATGCCAGCCGGCTGACCGAAGTTGGCAACCCTGTAGGAAGCAGCGGTAATACTGTGAGGTTTTGTAGCAGAGTCCTCTGAAGCGCTTAGCAGAGGAGAGCAGCGGCTGCAGGCAGCAGTGGGTTAAGAGTGACAGGTCTGCAGTCAGCCTATTGGCACGTTTGATATGTTGGATGTGCAGGGATTTGTTTGAGGGGAAGGCATTGCCAGTTATCTCAGTGACCTTTGTTAGCATACACAGTAGTCTTTTCCTTGTTAGGATGCTTGTGCTAGCAAACAATGGCTTCCTGTAATGGCCATGTGTATCAGACCAGGCACACTCCCTGACTGCAAACTTTCCGCAATTGCCTGAGGAAGAAACGTTTGCAACGGCTATTGTATGTAAAATTGCTTTTCACAAGATGATTGTTTCTTATGATATAATGAAACAGCGTAGCGAAGATCAGCTACCCTTGTGTGCAGCGTTCGATTCGATAAAAGCACAGACGGCGAGCGAACGGAAAGTATGAGCATATGTGTTTCCATGGCAACAGGAGGAGCAACAGTATCAGTTCTGGGAGCACTGAAGAAGCCAAGCGGGCTCATAAATGCTGGATTTAACAGCTGAGCGTAAGAACATTTGACTAAATATAATGAGAGTTTGCTTGTTATTCCTCGTTTTGACCTTGTTAAATTGGCTGCTAATTACTTTTATGATTTACTGAGTACTCGAGACGTTAAATCATCCGGTCAAATCTGAAATGCAACTCAGTTTTATTAGCTATGGAAGATGAAGGGTTTAGGGAGATCTAGGTGATGACGGTGATGGGATTCAAGGGCAAGACGATGGAGGAGAAGATGCCAGAATGCAAGAAGCAAAAGGGGCTGTCGAAGAACTCACTCAAAATTAGCCAGTAGTCTAGAGATAGTTTATTGTGACGCTCAAAAGACAAAGTAACAAAGTATAAGAAAATGCATGAGAATAGACAGAGTCACGCCAGGTATACTGCACACCCCTATCACCCGGAGATTCCCCAAACGTATACATTCTTCATACATCATCACGTGATACGGAACTCCCAACCAATCACATTAACATATATTAGGCTTTAAAACCTCAGGAAAAGAGAAAGCCTGTGTTATCACCAAGCCTTCACCTGGACGGGGTCGGCACGTACAAGGTTTATGCTCACATATGGATTTTCAGGTCTCTTTCCCAGACACAGAGACTCCATTTAGTCAAAATCATAGCCAGGCTCGAGGTTGTAGAACCATTACAAAGATTAGGAGATCAACAGAGCAATAAAAAAAAATATTTCAGAGCAACAGAAAAGTTTGATCTGAGCCCCAGAAGCACTGTCCACCTTATGTTCCAATTTGAATAAATAATGGTCAATAACGAAGTCTGGTTATTAATAAATTCCCAATTTATAATTGACTCGTTTTCAGATTATTGATATTAAATACACGACTCCACAGGGTAATATGGGGCATCTGGGGTATGCCAAGGTAAATGCGACAGATCCTCCTCCCAGCTTGGGGGTTTATCTTCTCCACCTGACACTGATAAAGCACTTCCTAAAACTGCACTATAACACAGAGTACCAATATTCAGGATCTTTACGGAAACCTCAACAGCAAGGCATGACACTGGGCTGCAATTAAACCCTACAATTCACAAAAACATTGGACGAGGTCGGCAACGTGAGCCGTTCCTTACATTGTATTCGCTTTTTTCTCTTGTTCTGGTCTTCATAAATGACACGTCTTAGCATAGTGTTATGAGATGATACAAAAATGCCTCAGTACATTTCTAAATACAGTAAAGAAAGGTTATTACTCAGGACTTCTATATTCTGAGCGACTTTGACATTCAACACTTGCATTCAATTTAGTAACACTGGATAGATAGACTGTACGGCCAAAAACATGTGGACACCGCCATTTAATTTCCAAATTAAAGCATATTCATTGTTGACACAGGTGTATAATTAAATATTTAGCGATGCAATCTCCAGCAACAATGGCAGCTTTCAACAAATCAGTCTGCCACATTTTACCCTGCTAGAGCTGCCCTGGTCACATGTAGTGAAGTGGAAACGTGTGAGTTCAGCTACGAGGTGGGGGCCACACAAGCTCACAGAGAGGGATCTGATCACCCAACATCAATACCCAACCTGGATGGCAGCAAATCCCACCAGCACTGTTCCAGCATCTAATAGAAGGCCTTCCCAGAAGAGTACAGCCTATTATAGCAAGACAGGTGGTCCAACGAAATATTAATTCCCTTGATTTTGGAATGAGAAGCTGGAGTCCACATTTTTTTGCATATATAGCTTACCTATGCAGGAAATGTAATCAAAATTGTCATTTTTCTATTCAGCTTGGCCATGGACTACTGATTATAAGCTGGTCCACGAAAAAAATCTTTTATACTGCATATGTCTGAAATTCTGAATGCTATTTCTGTCAATGAGTTAATTTTGTAAACCCTTTAAATCTAAACTGCACCCCCACTACAGTTGCATTGTGGGAATGATCTATTTTATTGAACTGCAAAAATTCAACAAGGTCCTTATTATTTTCTACATATTTTATTATAAAGCTTTAAGGCAGAGGACTAATTACAAATGATTCTATTGACATGCAAGCATTGATCCACACAAAGTGGAACACCTGGGAGGAAACTCAAACTGCTCTTCATTGAAGTTCACTGTTCACAATAAACATAAATATCAAATAAAATATGATATTCAACTGTCAAGGAAACATTAGGCAGTGGATAATTACAACCACAGAGTTTGCCATAAGTTTTAGAAGCTACACTTGCATGTACATTTATCTGTGCAAAAAACATTACATCACAAGTATTTTCTCCTACTTAAATACAGCCAACAGTTAAGCCAACAACTTGCACTTTTTATAAGGACAGCCTCTGAAGGCAGACCTTTTGAGAAGTAAGGAATCTGAAACAGGAATCTTCACAAATAATGAAATACCAACAAGGAACATGTTTTACCTATAATTCATTCATTGTAATTAATACTAAACCCCTAAAAGACCTAAAAATGTGCTTGACCCTACAACAACACATCACAAATGTTTACATCTCTGTCACACAGAGATAAACAGATTTTCACCACTGTTATGGACAGCTGATGCCACCCTATTGGTTGGGGAAAAAACAGTGAGCATTATTTAATACAAAACCATTTGTTTTAATCTTGATTCCACCCTTGCTTTCTCCCTATGTTTTTTTAAATCTCGATCATCTCTTTGGTTAGGACTAATGTCAATGTACGTTGGTCCCTGTGTAGCACACATTTCAAGAGAACATAGAACTAATTGGAACTGCCAAACTAGGTCATAACAAGACAGTGGTAGTGGATAGTTAAGAATGAAACGATCCCATCCAGTTAGAACCAGTAATGGCCACAAACGAGGGCCCTTGTGGGGTATAGATTTCTTTATGTGTGCCCTGGGCTGATCCAGGCGGTCACAGTGTTGTTTCTACTTACGGTTCCGTCTCTGAGTGTCATTAATGGAAGGTGTGGCTTTTTTAAAGTGACATTAAAGGAGTATGTACTCGTGAAATGGTGTAGATTCTGGGTATGACCGTAATGGGGTCAGCAGGGGGAAACCATTCCACTTACACCTAACCCCCCCCCCCGTTATGGGAGCTACATGCAGTTGTGGGAATTATTACATAATGGAACCCATAGATCTTTTTCGTTTTTTTTCGTCTTCTTTGCATCTCGATGTTTTCCCGAGCAGAGCAGTCACAAGATGGGTACGTATTTAAACATATGTGCAGTTTGTTGGGGATACGCGATAATCCCCGACACCATCACAATAAAATCTCCACATCGTAATAAATAATGATGCAATGATGAAGAAAATATCCCATAAAAGAATTTACATAACTGTACAGTAATCCAGCAGCTCTGCATGTTGTTCTTTAAAAAGCCAGTCCTTCCAGTTTGTTAGCCATCCTGCTTTCTGCATATTCATGGAATCCCATTGTATATGTTTGTATGTATGTATGTGTGTATATATATATATAATCATATATATATAATTATATATAGCATATATAACTTTGCCTTTAGCCTTGTAGAAAAGATGAAAGGTAGAAAAAAACAAATGTAATTCCCATATTTCCATGTGCATGTTCTATGTTCATACATGAACGTTTTACAGTGATCCCTTAAGTGCAGACACACCCCTGCATCCCACAGCAGAGCTCTCGCCTGCCACTGCGCTAAAAACATTGAACTCATATCATTAGAGCATTTTCTCACTTTCTCATGGATTTGAATTTCACTCTGGATGGTTAAAGCCTTCTGGAAGCGGTCAGACGGAAGGCCTAAGGTATCCAATCATCCCCAGACTATAGTAAGATAGAGTCTTCTCACAGGTATACCTACCAGGGTCCTTGGAAGTTGAGAACCCTTTTCCAGGCACGTCTCGCCCGAGTGCCTCACAGGCAGATCTGTCTGGAGGCATCTTCACAGGTAAATCTCTCGCTTAGAAGCTTCCTCCAGGGGTGGAGGCTGTCCAGACTCATGGCTGCTGCATGAGTAGGCACTATGTGAGGGCAGCAGGCGCACGCTGGCTACCTTTGTGCTACGCTCCTCTGCCAGCCTCCCCCCTCCAGGCCCTGGCCGGTCCAGGCTGTTTCTCTCCTGGTAAGGCACAAAGGTTGACAGTTTCGGGGGGGTTCTGTTCTTGCGGCTGGGAGACGGCTGGCCCGGCATCCAGCAGGTGTCCGAGTGCCCGAACTCTGTGCATTCCTGAGTGCAGTTCCCGGTCATGGCCACGTCAGGGAGGGAGCGGACGTCTGCTGGAAGAGGGGACAGGAGACACGTTCCTCAAGCAATACCGAGCCACTGCAAATCTGTTAAACAACTGTTACTTGCACAAATATGTTCTGAAGGCAGGAACAGAAATGATTGGTTCAGAAAGATAACCAATCAGATTATAAAAGAGCTGGGTCCAAGCAACTAGAGAAAGCGGGACCAAATCTAGGTGCAATCTGATTGGTTATCTTTTTGAGCCAATAATTTTTCTTTCTGTCCTCAGAACATTTTTGTCTAAGTAAAACTCCTATGAGCAAGAATTGCATGTTAATTTCCTTTTATTAGCATAATGTATGTAATATGTTACTTAAATGCAAAGCTTGACAGTGTTACTTTCTTCCAGTAAGGGAAGTTTAGAAAGTGCTGTAAGGGTTTCCCACCTGTTTCCTCTGCCCCCTAGTGGTTTTTCTGCTCACTGCTCTTTGAACCTGTATTTTGGGTGTGTCGCCAGTTTCCTGCTCCCAGAGATCACCTGACTACAACCACCAATCACCCAGTTTAATTATACAAGTGCCCGCACCTGTTCTTTGTTAGGCATATCTTCCCCAGTGAATTTAAGGATCTGTTTCCCATTTGCCAGATTGTCTTGTGCCCCTGCCAAGCACTCTGGTGCTTGTTATACTGTGAGTCCAGCTCTGTGTTTCAATGCTCCCTGTGTTTTGATTTTTGGCCACTTGTGCCAGTGCTGCGTTCTGCCTACCTGTGCATTGAATCTTTGCCCGCCAACTGATTTTGTGCCCTGCCTCTGATGTTTGGATTAGCTCTGCCTGAATTATTGCCTCGCCATGTTTTTTTTGGATCCCTGCCTGTCTCCTGACCTTGCCCTTGTCTCTGCTGATTTGGTACCCCAGCCTCATTGGAAAATTCTGGTACCAGGGCCGCCAGGCAGTTCTCAGGCCTGGGCACACACCCCCGGCCTGGGACAGATTCCCCAGTTGTCTCCTTGAGTTGTGGGTACCATTAACCCCTTATGGTTTTCCAGGTATTTGTTAACCTCTCAGTAAGGGTCCTAATGCCCTTCATAATTCCTTACACCCTGTGCTGTGTCACAGTACTGCTGCTATTTCCTTCTTTTGCCTTGAATGGGTCAATTCCCCCATATACTGTATACATCATTTTAAATACTGGACTTCATATTTTGCACACTCACTTAATAGTCTGATTTTGTGAGGAAGCAAGACAAGGATACCTAACACATTTAAAACTTGGATATCCAGTGTTTATCTGGAGGTCTGAAAATATTCCTACAAGTCCCCGTTTCAAAGTTCTTTGTTGTAGGCCTTCTTGGTTGCTCCTGCTTGGAATGTGACCTGCTTATCAAGGCTGCTATTCCGTTTCAACAAATTAATAGTAAACCCAGGAGGCATGTAACCCAGTGACCTAGTTTAACTGCATAGATGCCAGTCTCAACCCCCAAAACAGTAAGAGGAACAAAAGTTCCTTCCGAGATGTTTTGATTAAGGCAATATCATACTCAAAGATGTACATAGAAGCGTGCAGAACCCTAACTATGTCATTAACTTGTAACTGCTCCATCCTAAGGCTATAAATTTTAGGCATTTTGGTTAATGTTGACAAATGTTCATGTCTACAGAGGGCTTCGAGCTGCACCATTTAAAATAATGTCGAACTTTCAATTTCCCTTGAAGAGTCTTCTGAGAAAGTACATATAATATAAATTCAAATGTACACACACTGCCAGAAAGGCTACACAGTTCCCCATACACACACATATGGGCAAGCATATAAAAAGAAAGAAGGATTTCAGTTTGTCCTGCTCTGGGTCTGAAGGAGGTCAGGAGCCCACCCAAAGCCACGGGGCACGAGTCTAGACAGCCTGGATAGGATGCCAGTACATTACAGGGCACCACAATTATTATGGGCAATTTAGATACACCAAATGTACAACTTTAGACTGTGGGAGGGTGCTGCAGTACCCAGAAGAGACCTGCACAACTCAGAGAACATGCAAACCCCCGACACCCAAGACTGAAGGTGTGATCGTGCCGCCCGCTGCCAGAACTAATCATGCTTCATATTTCTTTCTATTAATTCCTCTTTGAAAGGGAGAGGACACCACTTTCTATCTGTTAAACACAATCGAAATATACAAAGAGAGAGCATGTCTTAATCTGCGTTTTTCTGGATTTTAGTTGTTTAAAGTGAATGCACTGATTCTGGCCCTGTCCAAAAATCAACACACAAGATGTGACATCTAGCAAAAAAAATAAAATAATTTTGTACCATAAAAATGATATACGTCTGAGGCTGGTATAGAAATGTCTTTGTTTCTACTATCTAGGGG
>JABFDZ020000042.1:9839407-9864578 GCA_019775955.2 Pollimyrus isidori
CACACAACAGGGAGAACATGGGAACTCCACACACACAACACGGAGAACATGGGAACTCCACACACACACAACAGGGAGAACATGGGAACTCCACACACACACAACAGGGAGAACATGGGAACTCCACACACACAACACGGAGAACATGGGAACTCCACACACACACAACAGGGACCGGAATCCAGCCCCCTTTGGAGACAGGAGGTAACAGTGCTACCCACTGACCCAGCAAAAACAGAACATTCCGCTAACGTTAGCCTAGAGTTCTCCTGAGATTAGTTTTACAAAAAAACCCTTCCACTAATGTTTAGAGAATGTTTACTCCAGGCTATTATGCATAAGAACATTCCTAAAATGTTTTAGGAACTAAAAAACTCATTATATGAATGGTGAACGGTCCTATGACGTTTAGAGAACCTAAATACCCCCGCATCTTGTATTTTAATGATTTGGGGAATGTTGGAACGTTGTCCAAAGGTTATGCCAAGCGTTAGGATAATTTTCCATAAATCAAAACATGCAACCAAAAATGTTATATTTACATTAAAAAAAACCTTTCCTGGCTAATCAAAGGATAATCAAACAAACCTTCAGGGAACGTTCCTGTAACCATAAAACCTTCCTGGAATGTTCTGGGAATCAAAAATGATTAGCTGTGGAACCACCATGGTGCATATCCATCCTCACATATCCAATCAGGGATACTGTCATAATACCACATATGCTAAAACTGACATTCTCCCTGCATTCAAGCAATGGGCATTTATATTTATACGCAAAAACCGAACTGCAGTGAATGAACTGCACTCAGGAATTCTGAGATATGTCACTCTTAATGCCCTATAGCTACTGAGGCTACAATATCCCTGCGTCTTCTACAAGTATTTTCATATGTTTTGTTAAAATTATTTTTGCATTTCTATTTTTACAGGGCTCTCTTACATACAAACTAAATGACATTCTTATTTTGATGCATGGTATATTCGTTAGGCTGATTATTATTAGGTCTGAGCATGCTGGTAAAGGCTGTGCGCCGTATTTGACAGCAAATTGCTCTGGCAGATCTTTGACAAAAAAGGAAAAGGCAGCGGCGCCTTAATACGAGATGCATGATTATTTCATCAGCTAGATTTTTTTTTGTATAAAAACATGAAACCAGAGGCTGCGTCTGGCTTAGTTTTGCAGCAGGATGCAGCAACATGACTTTGTTGGATGGTTTGTTCATTTTGTTCACCTGGGTGGATATACATTGGATTATGTGGAAAATATTGATTTTAATGGTTTCCTGACATCACCCTGGATATGGCTCCCATCCAATGGGACGTCAACAAGCCAAAGAGGCTTAAAAGGGATCTTGCAACTTACCTACGGTAGCTGTAATAGTGAAATAAATCCGCGGATCATGAAATCACAAGCAGCGATTCCCTCTGACTTCCCTTAACGGCGACTCACTCCCCTGATAACATTTGAATAGTGACCATGCCGATCCTGAGGAGTCGCACAGTCCCCGAATGAGATCCAGATTATACTCCAGAGAAGAATAAGACTTTTCATGATATATGGACTCTCAGCCAGATTCAAGAATAACAGGTTTAAAATATGTACTGGACTTTAAAACCTCAAAATTTATATTTGCAGTTGATTTTAAAAAAAAAATGAGTTTGTCATGTCAGTAGTTTAATGTTTTGAATACATTCATCTTAGATCATCTTACATCTTTCTGTTACGGTATGTGTTATTAAGTAATCACATTAACATACACCAACAGTAATAAAGTATACAAGCTAAGTTAAATAAATCCTATGTCCTATGAATTCATGCTACATTTTATTGCTACAATATATCTTGTGTCTATTGTAATACCACTGGAAACTGACAATCCGAATACCATAGAAATACTAGTTGCTTGATTAAGAAGCATTGCCAAGTACTAATGAGATTACTGGTGAGTACAGCCCAGGAAAACAGCTTCTGCCTCTTGCTACAGGCTGCCCCTGGCATAAGAGCCACATTGGCGCCAGGGCAGGAAGGACCCATGTGTGGCAAATCAAAAAATGGCAAACAAGTCCAGCAATGTGTTTCAATCTATGCACCCTTGTACCGTATATGCAGTTAACCTGCCTGCACCCACTACACCTTTTGTTACAGTTGTTTTTAAGGGTCTGATGCAACACCAGTGCAAGAATGTGGGCAGTGAAGCTCTAGGAAGAGGCCCCAGCTCGCTGGCGATACCGTCAAGGCAGTGGCAATGGGGAAGGGCTCCAATACAAAGCAGGGCACTATCTTCAGCTAACTGGTGGCCAGCTGACAGCACGATGACCCAAACAGCCATCTATCCATCTTCCAGGAGGACATATCCAGGAGAGAGGTGGAGGGGAGACCTGAACATTTTTACAATATCAATTGACTACTTAATGACGAATGTCAATTAAATGTAACTGATTTATTTACCATGACTGATGCCTGTAATCTACAGAAAGAAAGTCTCAGATTTCCCTGTAGGTTTTACAAGAAAATTGGATGATTACATTACACATGTAATGGGTGATTTAAATGATTCCAATGCATTCATGCATTTCCTCTTAGTGCTACATTTTATTGTTGCGTTCGATGTCTTATTTAAAAGACCATTTTGATGAATGCATTGGCCCTTGTTATGGAGAACACTGAGGCTCACCTCTAGCATGGTGAATCAGCTGAAAGATTGGAAACTGATCTTAAAATCACCTTTAGATTAGATTTTATGTTATTTCTGTCGAAACGTTTTGTTATATCTGCATGTGACAGTCTGGTGTTAGAAGGTAAAGGGAGACATTTTCTATTATGCACCTTCTATAAAAACCTATATTTATTAGAGTGGTTTTCAAATATATATATAATAATAATTTGCCATATGCTATGGGCATAATAAAATCATTTAAGAACTATGTGTCTGAAAGTCTGTTTTAGTTTAATATACCTTTTATTGAATTTATCGATTTTGAAGTCTCCTGCAGACAAGGTTATTTAAAATAATGGCATCTTATAGAGCCATCATACGATCATTTGTTTAAAATACTGTTAATATATTGTGTGTATGTGTTGGGGGGGACTACATGTGTTCAAATAAAGGTGATTATAGACACCCCCACCCCCCACTGTCAGCCCCACCACCATACTGTGCAGCAAAGGAAATGTGTGACACGCCAGTCTGTGTAGCTCGGGGATGCAGACAGAAATACCACAGTATGACAGTATTATAGTATTACAGTATTATAGTATATTATCTATACTGCCAGGGGTGTCAAAGGGCTAGGGATACTCTAGCAGAATTAGGGAGCTCAGCATTTGAAACCGGCCCCTTGAATATGCTAAAGTATATGTCAAATTGGGCAGGCAGGGGGGCACAATTTCTAACTCTTACACGCTCCTACAATAATTATTTCACTATGAAAAATCACCTGACATGTGCCTTTGGGGTCAACTTGACCCCAGGGTAGGAGTGAGAGCTAAGTATGCCCCAATATAGAGCAGGTCTCCAGTTTCGAATGAGATCCGTTCCCTAAGTCTGTCTTTCAGTCAAATTTGTAGGTAGGTTGGAACAGGTCCATACAGATCTTATTTAGTGTAAGTTGTCTTAATATATTGTATTTATTTACTGTAACTATACTGCAGCTTGAGCTAATGAACTGCGGAACCTATGCAATGTTTTCATGAGCATCACAAAGTAATGCGTGCATTCGTTATTATGAGCTATTGTATTCAACACAATTTTTTAAATATAATAGGCTTTATCTTCATAAGTATGAGTTGTTTGTAAGTTGGATGTTCTTAACCATGGGACTGGCAGCATTACAGTACAATGTTACTAGATGTTCTATTATACACATTTTCCTCAGAATTTGTACTGTATTACTTCCCTCAATTTGTTTATAGTTTATGAAATAAGAAAACTAATTACAATACAGGACAATACAGCTTTCCTATTGCACAAAGAAATACAATGTAGCAGAATGCATTACGGCCCCACAATGCACCAGCATTACCTGTCACAGTGTACTGCTCAAAGCAAGACCAAGAGCATTAGTTCAGACATTAGTTTATATAGACATTAACCATATTTGTTCTAACTTTAATAGCAGATAATTTAATTAATGATGCAGCAGTAGCACAGTGGGCAGTTCTGAAAGAGGGGCGTCACCTCTAGCCTCCTTGCTGGCCTTCCAGCTTTAACTGTGCCTTGATATCCATGGAAATCACAAACAGCAGTGGAGACATGACGCCAAGCAGGCAGAATAAACTCCTGCTCCGTTGTACAGCAACTGAGTAGCAGTATCTACACTGGTTCTCCATATTCCAGCAGAGTTTGCCACAGAATGTGCAGAAGCATGCGGTCGTAAGGCCATCTCCATGTCCACAAGGCACATCTGTTAGCGTGTCCCCACAAAGCCTCACACTGTGACGACGACAAGAGCTGGTCCACTGTCCCTGTACCTGGCTGGAATCTGCATTGTTCCTCTTGAATGCTAGGTTCAACTACAGGGCAGGATCTCTTCTCCCGTACCCTGGCATTTTCCCAGAAATTTGAAGAAAGACTGAGTGAGCCCCCCCTGCCCCCCCATAATTGGTTTACAGAAACTTCTTTGGGGCCACGCAACACTCTCTCCTTAGCCTCTCCAAATTCCTACCATGCATGAGCACTTTACAGATGTCGTTAACTTCCAGCTCTCACAGATATGTCAGAACAAGTATTACCCTGAAGGCCTCCTTCTTCAGCTTGTCAATCAGCGGGTCCAAGGATTACCTCCATGACAGACAACAACTCCCGTGATTGCAGCCTTCTGCCCACTCATCTTTGCAGCCACTGCAATGATTGAGGCCTTCAACATGGTCCATTCAGACTTAAAGGCCCTGGATACACCGGCTTCAACCAGCAACTCCAGCAAACCTTGATTGTTCCTCTGAATCCCCTAATTCACATCCCCTACCCGTGCACTGAATCCAATAGGTAACACCAAAACTGCAACTGACTGTGCAAAGACAAAACACTTATTTACCAAATTACTCATATCAATTATTGACTTTTTGGCAAATAACATTCTTCTTCATGTCTTCTCCTAACTAATACCTTGTAGAAGGAGCTTTTGAATTTCTTACAGCTGCAAGTCTTTATGAATAAGTTTCTATCAGCTTTGCACACCTGGCAATTTTATTCCACTCGTCCTTGCAAAACACATCAAGTTTCTTCAGATTTCCAGGGGATCTCCTAAGCACAGCCCTCTTTAAGTCATTCCACGGGTTTTCTCTGGGATTGAGGTCTGAGCTCTGACTGGGCTATTCCAAAACCTTGATCTTTTTTCTCTGAAGCAATTCCTCAGCGAGTTGGATGTCTGCCTTCTGTTGTTATCATTTTGGAAGGAGAAATTCTTCTTCATCTTCAGGTTTATGACAGAGGCCAGTGGGTTTGTTTTTTGGCCAAAATATCGTGATATTTGGAGCTAATCATTATCCATCTATCTTGAGCAGAACCCCTTGTCCCAACTGAGGTGAATCAGCCACAAATCATGATGCTGTCAAACCCATGCATCACAGTGGGTATGATGCTCTTTGAACGAGCTTTATTCATATGTCTAACAGTTAAGGCTAAAAAGTTCAACTTTTGTCTCATTAGATAACACATTTTCCCACATGGTTTTGGGTGACTGAATGTATTACTATTATATTCTTTTGTTTTTGCTAAATTTTGATGTAAATTTTTTTGTAAGAAATTTGTTCTGTCTCGTCACCCTACCCCATAGCCCAGACATGGACAGAAAATGGGAGATTGTTGTTGCATACAAAGAGTGACCAGTACCTGCCAGATATTCCTGCAGCTCCTTTAATGTTGCTGTAGGCCTCTTGGGAGCCTCCCTGATAAGTTTTCACCTTGTCCTGTCACCAGCTTTGGAGGATCGTACTGATTTTGGTAATGTCCCTGCGGTTCCACATTTTCTCCAATGACATCCAATGCCTTTGAGATTTTTATAGCCCTCTCCTGATTGGTACCTTTCAACAATAAGACCCCGCAGATGCATTGTCAGCTCCTTGCGGACCACGGTTATCCCAGTAGGATACAACCACAAAAGTTTAAACACAGGAACAGACTATTCTTATTTGTGATTAATCTGAATAACTTTTATTGATGGCAGGTGTGTGCTGCCTACCTTTGGACATGATATTGAATATGACTGGTAGCTTCTATACACTGCTACGGTGCCTGTTATTAAAGCATGTGCCTGCTTATACAATTAGCGCTTTTGCATTTCAGTTTGTGCCACTAATTATCTGTTTATTTTTCTCTTGAATTTTGTCGGTTGCAAGGCCACATCGAATATGGAGAAATGTTGATCTTATCTTGATTTCGGGCTTTACACTTGCAATTTAAATAAATGTTCATAGACTTTATATTCACTATAACGGAACAGTGTTTGATGTATAAACTGATTTTGTATAATGAATTGGATTCATCAATTGAGGCTTATTACGTACTGATACGTCCAAAAAATTATTTTATACTATATTGTGCATGTCTCCTGAGATACGTTTTGAAAGCAGCAGTATCTCTTACCATTTTCAGGGTGCTCCAGTTCGCCAATGCTGCCGTCAGGGGTGGTTCTCTCATAGTGATCTTCAGGAAGGGCCAGGGGCCCCATGCGAGGCCCCGACGATGACTTGCTGCTGGGCGTTTCAGATTCCTCCAGGCCGCTGTCATAATAACTTTGCTGGGAGGAATCTTGCTGATCTTGCGTTTGATTGGTTGTGGAGAATGTCACTCGTCGATGAGGCAGCTACAAAGTGCAAAGAATGCAGTCAGCCATGAACGCGTTTGCTGTCATTATTGCAGTGACCTTACACACGCTTTCGCTCGTGTTGTTTCCTTCCTGGTCACTGAATGCATTCATTATGATGTTGCTGTGACTCACCAGGCAAACTACCATTCATATTAAAATATACATTTAAAACCACATGAGAGGCTTCATGGTAAAAATCCTTTTACTGTAGTAGTCGGAGCCATTAACATGATCAAGAACCTACATAAATTTAACTAAATAAATGATCATTAATAAAAATCTCTCTTGTCAGTCACAGTAGTCATAGTTACAAGGGTGTAGATTTAGTTTAAACATTGAAAGGGACCAAATCAGTGCTGAACCCCTCCAAAGCACAAACCGTACCCCCATAATATTGGGGAGGATGTGTCCCTACCATTCGTTCCCAAATCTATGCCCCAGGGTATTTCCTTTATGACATGTGGATTGTGAAACTTTCACGCTACAATAATTCCGTTGTGCTGTTGTATAATGCTTTAAGTTTACCTCACCTTCCCTGCATTATATAGCCAATATTAGCACAAGCTTTTGTTACTTTTCCCGTTTTATTTCTGCCAGTCAGATCATCTACTGGAGAGTCAGCATGCGGTATATAGTATGTAGAGTACAGATTCATGTAGAGCCTGGAGATGTGCATGTCCATCACTGAGGCTGTGATGCATCTCAATGTGCCCCCAACGATCCAATATACTAAAGATACATATGAAGCAACTACTAATACAATATGATTCATCTCTATTATGATGCAATGTGATTTGATCCAACACAATGCAATTCAATGTGATACAATGCAATACAAAGGAATATAACACTATGCAATTCAATATGGTGCGGATACATAAAGAGTTTAGAGAGTGGGAATCAATGTAAATGTAATATCATTGGTCAAAAATTATGGGCCACATAATAATTAATACAGACACAGGGCCTCTACTAATAAATATATATTAACAAATTGGATTTTACCAAAGACCTTAGAAATGATGGATCATCCCATGAATCTGGTGCACACTTTTTTAACTGGGGCAATTGCATCGTGGACTTTCATGTCGGGGCACCGATGCAAATCTGAGGGTCTTACCATCCTCAGTATTGATACTACACTATACAGGGCTAGATCATTGCACCTTGATTACTTTTCCCATGGATCTGCTAGTGAAAAAGCTAAGCTGCCCAGTCACAACTTAATTTCTGATTTAAACATTTATATAAAATGTGTTCCATGGGTGTTATATGATCACCAGCTTTATATTTGTATTTTTTAAGATTGGCAGGTGGATATTTTGCTTTCGAATTATCGCTTTAAAAAGTACCAGAAAGTGCACAGTGCTGAAGGTTACTTTTACTTTGTAGGTTTCTTCAAGAGGCTGACATCCTAGAACTAGACTCTTGCTTGCTTTACTTGACCAGCAGCCTTTAGGTGCTGGGCTGACAGCAGATGTCACTGTTGAGCGATGAGTGAATGGACCCGGCCACCTAAAACACCTCACAGCATGTCAGTTTATTTGTAATCTCTGGACTTCCGTGAAACACATTAGCTAATTATGCACAGTAGGAAGCCATTCAGTCCAATGGGGAGGTACATTTGTACATTGTAGTGTACATTTCAAACAAAGTGTAGACATGAACAGTTAAAGGGGTGCTCCACCAATCACAGAAGAGGAAATACTCAGTTATCCTGGATGAAGTGTAACAAATATAGATTTGGTTTGAGTGCTCTGGAATTATCTAGATATATAAACAAATTCTGAGATATTTATGAAAAACACATATATGTTTCAGAAACACTGACTATTGCAATAGTATCCAAAATCTAATATCAAAGGTCTTGGGGTAGAGGTTCTACACCGTGTCTCCATAGTTGTGTTGGCAGGCCCAGTCACACAGGAGCCCTGTCATATTTTTTAGCTCCCTGCGGTCTTCTGGCATTGTGTTTTAAAAATATTTATCCATATTTGAGTGAAGTCAATGAGCCCCATCATTCAAAGGCCCTATATGTTTTTCCATAGTCTGATGAATTTACAGCTCATCCAACTTCCTTACACCCTATATAGGACACACATATTACTTGTGGTATACATAAATGTTATGGGTAACGCACATGACGGTATATACAATATGCACATTAAACATGCACTAATGCACGTTTCATTGCATGCCCTTAGTCACTGCTCTAGGGGTAAGGCTCTGCATTGCAAAGCTCTCGTTCCTTGCACCTTCTGTGTGGGTGCACAACGTGTGTCTGGTTTAAAATTACTTCAGACTGGGTCACCTCAGAACTAGGTCTGATGTGTGACAACAGGAAAACCTCATGTGATCACGTTCTCTTTCCCTACATTGTGAAACTACTACCCTATATTTTATATTGGTGACGATTACATAAATATTATAATGAGAAAGACTGATTCACACACTGATGAATAAAAATGACTTGTATTGCATTAAAAACAATATATCCTTAAAAATGTTCAAAAAATCATATGAGACTGCAAATTAAAATACATCTATCCATCCATCTTCAAAACTACTTGAACACAGGTCCCAGAGGTATGATGCAGCAGTGCTTCATGCAATATAAATTCATAAAATAAAATTCAATCCAACCATCCATCATCCAAACTGCATGTCTATGAAGATGGTGTACATTCTGGATAGGATGCTACTTTAAATAAAGCATGTACTTTTCATATTAGCACATTTAAATGATCATTATCTTAATGTTGACCGCCACATGATCTGCTCTTCTCAGAAACTAATGACACGTGGTGCTCAACACATTACAGTCCAGTGTGTTTAATGGTGCACATTTCAATATGCTTACTAGTCTGTAGTCAATGATGCATAATGGTCTATAGTTGTTCCATCTTCTGCGGCTCCTAATCCCATACGAGGCTGCAGTTCTTACAGGTATACAGCACATGGTGATTAATGGCCTACAGTTCATTGTGCTTGGTGGTGTGCAGTCTGAACTAGTGCAGGAAAAGTCCCGTTTCAAAAGACCAAAAATAGGAAGGGAGGGAATCTGTTTTGCTTATAGTTAATTGAAAGGGTTATTCTTCTGCGTTGTCCATTTTAAAAAAGGAGTGTGTTCCATTTTTCAAAATTCATTTTAAAATATTTAAGCGACAAGTGCTCGAGAGCTGGTAGGGCGACACTGACCCAGCTTTTTACAATCAGAATCTCTTTTCTATATTTCATCTGGATTTTGTAAAAGGTTTGCGAGGCGAAACGTAAAGGCCTCTTTCCCGCCCACGGAGAGATCCTGCTTTAATGGCTGCGGGGAAAGTATCGGTAATTTAAACTACATCTGAAACGGCTTCCAGCTGGAATATACATCAAAACACAGCAACTTAAAATAAATTTATCTGAAATCGTTTAAAAGTTGCCAGATTTTTACTTTTTGCTGACAGTAATAAATATTTCCCATCTGTGCAAATCATAACAGATCATAATTAATTGTATAATTACTGAAAATTCAACATATATTTGACTTTATAATCCCATTGTCGGAGGTCTACCCGTGTCATGGCCGAACAGTCACATTAAACACATTGTACGTTCAGAGACTTTACTTTCTCATTTTCCAAATATGGATTACCCTCATGAGTACACTGGTGAGTAACTAGATGTTTTGCACTGCATGTTTTCATTAATTTATTTTGATTTGGATTACAGTCTGTTCAAAAGGCTTCAATAGACACTATTTCTTTTGAAGCGGCACTGCCTCATTTATACACACTCTCTTAAAAATCTGAATTAGGCGGTGGGTTACGAACTTCCCTCTGTGGGTGTAGCACTTTTGAGGGTATCGCTCAACGACTTCGTACTCTCACTGGGGTGGCATGGCAACATTGAGGGCAACTCTGCATTCCCATACCTGCAATGAGGGGCTTTAATTCCTGCCTCTTCTCTGTGTGTGTGGAGCTTGCATGCTCTCCCTGTGTTGCGTGGGTTCTGATCTGCAGTCCAAGGTCCTGCCGTTTGGCCAGCTGGTGTCTCATGCTCCCACAGAGTAGGCCTGTGTGTGCGTGTGTGTGTGTGTGTGTGTGTGTCTGTGCCCGGTGATAGACTGACATTCCATCCAGGGGGTACCACAGCCTTGTGCCCAGTGCTAGATCGGTTACAAGTCCCTCTGCACCACTGACACTGTGGTTAGAAGATAAGCAGATCATTAATCATTATCTACGAAATAGCTAATAATGCAAAATAATTCTGAAAACATAAAGCAATTAATAGTCTGTATATTTTAAAAGAGCATGCCTGCATTACAGCTCATACATCGTACTGCGTCTTTTGTAGTTTTCTATTTGCGTGAACTGTTTGTTGTACTGTGGCCGCTGTTCAGTGAGTCATTGTTTTAATACTTAAGCACCTCAAACCCTTCAGAAATATGACACTCAAAACATATTCCAGCCAGTCTACCATCTGCCCTTGCTCCCCAGCCTTGAGTATGTTATCAAGGTCTAATCAGCAGTGTTCTCATCATAGACGTGACTAAAAATGAAGCCAACCGTTTCAGCCATCGTTGAAGTCCCGCGCTGACTGTTTACTCGCCATAGTTTTCAATCAGTGGGCTCCCAGAATGTGCATCGATAATCTATCCTGACAATCTAAAGCCCAAATTTATTATCAGAGCTGACACGGCAGCATGAAGAGATGGAAGCTGCCATTTTCATTTGTTTTGAAAGCGAACAGGTAATCGGTCAGGCAAAGGGGAATTTTGAATGCACTTGATTCATTCAGCCCTTGTCGATTCTTAATCACGCTTGACATGTATATTAAACGCACATTAAATGTTAGCCTGTATGGTGCCTCAACAATCACAGAATGTATTTGTCTGTCTTTAGTACAAAGGTTACAAATGCGTATTATGGGATGGAGTGGGAGAATTGCAAGATGTTTCAAATGGTTCTCTTTGCAGGTGGATATACTTAGCAATATTTGATTCTGTTAAAGCCCAACCGAGTGGTAGTCTGTGAGGAACATTAACTAAGCACTTTCAGTATTTATTAAATAAACATAAGTGTTAACAAGCAGTGTTAGTCTGTCATATCTAAATACAGCAATATTATCTATGAAAAATAATTATCAGGAGTGGTGTGTTAAATGCCAAGAAGCAGTGCTGGTGTTAGTCTGTGGGGAAAGTGAAACTGCAGGATGAGTCTGCCATGAATTATCCAGCGTTAGTGTCTGCTAATTAACAGGCATCAATCTCAGCCTATGGTAAATACACAGAACCAGCTGTGAGATGTGCTGGAAAGGGCAGCCTTGGCTATGAATCAGGTGACTCTTATCTACCAACCATACACTGGATATAAATTGGTATTTTTTTGTACCATGATGATGAAATCCATCCATCCAGCCATCCATCAATTCATCCATCTTCTACCAGTTTTTCCTGGTAAGGGATTATTAATGGGGGTTTTTTATACCTTGTGGTGAACTTCTAACAGTTTATCGTGATTAGGGCTCCACGGAGACTGCAAATATAAAAAATGTGATCCTGGCAATATGCCTCCGTGTTACAGACCCTTTTCCCAGGTAAACCCAGAGGCCCTGCTTCTATCGTCCATCGCAGCCTTAGACTGGCAGACCCCCGCAGCCTTAGACTGGCAGACCCCCGCAGCCTTAGACTGGCAGACCCCCGCAGCCTGCTCAATTTACAGCAGGAAGAGCCGCAGGCCTGCCTGCCTTCCAACAGCACCGGGATGCTCACCGAGCGCCCAGCTGAGGAGGGGGCTGCTGTCCAGCAGCCTCCCCCCCCCCAGGGGTCCCAGCTCTCTGCCGCCTTCACGAAATCAGCATGTGGAGCCGACGACACGCAGCTGCAGGTAGCGGCATCACCTGAGAATACGGATGGCGTCTGGCACAGATCTGGGAAGGGGGACGTTGTCCCCGAATGCCCTGGAAAATGCAGCAGGGAAACCACTGCTAGGGGTCCCCATCAGATCTGTCAGCTCCTTTAAGAAGAACTTCCACCTTTGTCACCGACGTCCCTAAAATAGATGCCCAGTGCTTTTTTACCAGTAGTTTGATATAAAGAATGATTATATCACAAAGGGTAGGAAATTTCCCAGTTTCTGATTTCAGAAAGCCATCAGCAGGCCTGGACTGAACTCCCCCCCCACCATTTAGGAAAATTTATGGTAGCCCCCCCCATTGCATCAAAACTTATCATGAGGGAGTGATTTTTCATCCCAGCCCTGCCTTGACCATCGTCGTATGGTCCTAGTCCCCGTTCATAAATGTTGAATTGCCATTTGCACAGACTTCCTTCACCTGTTGATGGATAGTCTGAACTGGGTTGGAGCTCATTTGGCCATTACACAGTAATTCTTTCAGGCATAGCTTTATAGTAGTTATTGTGAAAAGGGGAACTGTGTTTCTTTCTTCATCTAACAAACATATTGCTTCAGGCAAACACAGGTAGGCACGAATGTTTCTGGGGAGCAGTAAGGTTGAGGATAAAACCTTTCTACCGCATGCTATCAAATGATAACCGAATGAAGTACGATCATTTCGGGTTTACGTCAGACTGGGAGCCCAAGCTAACCTCTCCGGGCTCTGCTGGGTGCTGCTTTCAGTCTGTATCTTGTGTAGTTCACCTACCCATTAGCCACTGCGCCAGGATGCATCATAAATTTCCCTATTCCCTCCTCCAAAAAATCCCTCTATCCTGTGGATTCGTTTTAACGTCATGAAGAACTGACGAATTTATATTTATCACTTAGGAAAAGAAAACAGGTCACTTAAGTGATTTAATGGAATGTTAGATTTTATGATTTTTAAGTTTTAAACAGATATATGACAAACGATATGAGCTACTTAAACCTGCGTTCTTTGGATGGTTTCCCAGACCTCCCTCTGGTTTTCCCTGTCTGAGTGATGCACAGCCTTCTCGGATCATTTTAAAGAGCACTTGGAAGAGTTTGAGCATGTTTAAATACATATGTTTAAGACCTGAGAGTACAATCCCATGCCCAGAGGCTGAGTAATGTGACATTGTTTGCTACATACCTATACCCAAGCAGTGTTAGTCAACAGCAAACAATAACTGAAAGTGTGGAAAATGTGATTCAGCGATGCTAGTCCCTCATCAGAAGTGGCCCCGTCGTTCTCTGTGCTTTCATTTAAATGATAAGCCCTAGCAGCTGGGACTCTTCGAGATTACAGAACACCTTGGTGATGCACAAGTGATGAGTCAACTGGAGGAATGCACTCCAAACACATCACATCAACAATGGGAAATCTGGTGGGAGGAGAAGCCAGAACTTCCCAAAACCTCTAATGCTGTTTCAGGCCTCAGTGGTGTCCAGCTGACTGCCCATGATTTGAAAGCGCTCCTGTCTCGGTGAGGGCTTGTAATCCTGGTTAGACGATAGCTGGGCCCATTATGCTTGTGTATAAAATTTGTGGTGAGTGTTTAGAAGTATAGGAGTTTACGATTTAATTAAAAATGTTTATTGGGACACAATATGAAGGAACTCCTTTGACCTAACTGTATTCATATACAGTATTCTTTTACCACTGCTTTGTAATAACTATAACTATTATTTATGCTCAGTGGCAATTCAATATCTGCAGTCAAGATGGCTTCAAAGTCATGAGTAAAGTCACGTATATTGCCAGGTTTATGAAAATGGAGACATAACTGAATGTGATTGGTCTGTTTGAGTTAAAAGGTTTCTATGATTGGTTGTGAAGGAGAAGCCCAAAAGGGCCAAGTGGGGTTACATCACCTGTCAGAGAGCCAGCGTCTGGATTTTAATGCACTCTTTCAATATGGAAATACAGCTCGTTTGCCTGAATATTTCTTTCTTGTTAATGTGAGCTACTCATGCAGCCTATAACATCACCAGAGTAAATATTTCAAGTTAACACTCTTCAGTAGGAATTTTCATACATTATATGGACAAAAGTATTCGGACACCTGGTCATTAAAGCTACAGAAACTTTTATGACATCACATTCTGAATCCATAGGCATCGATATGGAGTCTGTCCCTCTTTTGCAGCTATAACAGCTGCCAGAAGATTTTACAGTGTTTCTGTCTGAATGTTTGGCCATTCATTCAGAAGAGCATTCGTGAGGTCAGGCACTGATGCTGGATATGAAATCCTGACTCTCAATCTTCTGTTCTAGTTCATCCCAGAGGTGTTCAGTGGGGTTGCGGTCAGGGCTCTGTGCAGGCCAGTCAAGTTCTTCCACACCAAAACTCACCTACCTATGTCTCTCTGAGCCTGGCTTTGTGCACTGGGGCACAATCATGATGGAACAGAAAAGGGTCTTCCCCAACTTCACAAACTGACTTATTGCAAAAGTGGCATCCTATGACTGACTGTTATACCTATACGACTGTTACACTTCTTTCACAAATGTTTGTAGGCCTGACTGCATGGCAATTGGCCTGAATAAAACACCTGAATGCAATAGTTAAGAGGTGCGTCCCAACAACCCCTAACCCTTTAGTCCATATAGTGTATATTACCGACACTGTTCCTTGTATTCCAAAAATCATGTATCACCGCATACTGGCTCTGCTAAGCATACTGGTTAATTCCATATCACGCATTTACCAGGAAAAAAGGAAAAAGTATTTCTGGAGGAATTTGCTGAGATGCGTGAAGGCACTTTCTGGCTAGAGCCTATTATATTGGTTCCTAAGCCCAAAGGATTCATTCCGTTCTGTGTTGACTATTGTAAATTTAATAAGGTGTCTAAATTCAATGTGTATCCCATGCCCTCTATTGATGAGCTGCTGGGTGGGACATAGTTTGCTTTTGTTCAACACTGGATTTCACCGAGGGCTACTGCCACATCCCCTTATTGCTACAATGCGCAGAAAAATCAGCTTTCTTTCTCTGCAGCTGATAGTGGGCCCTTTATCCCCATGTTTCTGCATTCGTGTTCCAGGGTAACTAGCTAAAATCGCCCCTTATAGCTAATGCTGAATACAGTTACTGCTGCCCACAAAAATACTAAATTTGGTGGACGGAATTACAATATCTGTGCTTGGAGGGTGGAAAGTTTAGACTAAAAATCAATAAAATAGCAGTAATCACTTGCTGCTCTCACACAAGAACTCACAGCACTCAATAAAAGGCATTTTATTCATTTCAACAGCTAAAAAATAGGGAAAAAACACACAAAATCAGGGCGTGCCACACAGAATGCAAGTTTTCTACTGAACAGTCCCCTAGGGTTGGACAGCATGTTGAGTGCTGCAAAAAGTTGGGACTTTAGTGGCTCAAGAACAAGGAATACAAGAGACCCTCAGATGCCGACAGTTGGAGGAACCAGAACAGCAATAGAACAACAAAGCTTTTAAAAAGAAGACTCTGGCAGGGGGAAGCACCACAACCCAGAAATAAGATGCTGGTGAAGGGAACTGCAGACCCAGAGATGCCAGCAAACAAAGAAACTCCACGAAGAGCCGAGCTGCTGCTGAGATGGAGCCCAAAGAGTGATGAGTCCCAAGCGAGGCTCACTGCTCAGTCAAAGCTGACCTTGCAGTGTCTGCTTACAGGTCAGAGTATGGTCACGCAGATCTCTCTGAAGTAACTGTGCGGCTATAACACAAAGCAAACTCTAAAAACAGGAGAGCTGCTTTATTTAAAATGGTTCAATCCTATTCTGTCCCTGTCATTAGGCATTAAGTAAGAGTGTACTACTACATTATTTATACCCCCTCAAATAAAGTATTACCAAAAGCACAGCATTCCTAAATATGAATCTGATTCCTTGTCAATCCTGTGTGGTGGTGTCCTCTATCCCAAGCTGTGCTTGAGAGAGAGAGAGAAAGAGAGAAAGAGAGAGAGAGAGAGATATGATGGATGGATGGATGGATGGATGGATGGATGGATAGATAACCTTATTAATCCTGAATAAATAAAACACTGTTCTGTCCGTCATGAATACGAACCAGAGAAGTTAGAGTTCAGTGCATGATAACCAGCAGGGTTTGTTTGTAGAAAATATGAACCAGTATTCTTAGTCTACAGCAAACAACAGCTGAAAGTGTTTGTAGAAGATATAAACCAGCAGTGTTAGTTTATCATCAATGGTAACTAGCAGAGTTGATTTATGGAGAAAATAAGCCAGCATTGTTTGTCTGTGGTAAATATGCGCAGGGTTGGCCCATATCGAATATAGTGCAGTATTGTTGATATTTGATGTACGTGAAAAAGTTGTGATGTGAACCACTTTATGTGAATGAGTTCGTAAATACTAGCATTGTTAATCTACTGTGAAAAATAACTGGCAATATGTCTCTTTGTAAACACTCATTGAGAAAAATCCCAAAAACGCAGGGAAGTGAAAGGAGGTGGTATAATGGGCTTTCTTAAAGGGTCCCAAGTAAGTGATTATGAAACGCAGATACGCTGTCTCGATATCTAACTGCTGGCTCTCACATGTTCTCACGTGTAGTCTCTGTGGTTGTTTCCGGTTCATCATTGGCCAGTGTGTATGCTGTGAGGTCACACCCCTCAGCACAAACATAGCGATCGCTGGTGGTTTGAATCACACCCCTCTCTCTCTCTCTGACACTGCACTTCTTTTGTGGGCTGTACATGGGGACCTAATTATTCCTCATTAAAAACCAAAGACTAATAACTCAATAGCACATGCGTATTCTTTGAGAACACGGAGAAATAAGAGCTGTTTCTCAGGGATCGTGTGCGATTTAAAAGATGTTCTAACCTCGAGAGGATGAGCTGAAAGGACGGGCGAGTAATAACTGAGGGTTTCTATAGCAAAAACATCAACAGTCAAAATATATTTAATGTGGGCAGACACGTGGAAGAACTTGCAGTAATGGAAGCAGAGATCAGATTAGCCCAGAGATTACTGCCAAAAAGGAGGGCTATGAAGATAGATAACATTCTGAAAGAAATATTACAAGAAACTATACAAGAATCAGTGTTGCCCAAATTATACAAAAAATTCAAAACAATTCAATAGCCTACAAATTGGAAGAGATTGGTTTATATATTCCAAGGAAATGAAACATGAAGGATTGTGCAAATTATTGTACAATTTCCTCACATCATATGTCAGTAAGATTATACTAAAGATCATTCAATAGATTGGAGCCCTACCGAGGAAGAGCATTGCACGATGTGCGAGCAGGATTCAGGAAAGGCCACAGAACAAAAGGCAGCATTGACACTGATGCACAATGGATAATCGAAAAAAAAAAAAAAACAAGGAATACCAGACAGAGGTCAACATGGGCTTTATTGATTGTAGCAAAGCCTTGGATTGTGTTGACCATGTTACACTATGGATTGCTATAAGTGGAACAGGCGTATCAGAGCATCTTATAAAGAATCTGTACACTGGATAAGAACCAGAGTCAGCACCGTATAGGGAGAAAATGTGAGATTCCAGATTTGCGAAAGAGAAAGAATTCTATCATTATACCTATTCGAGCTTACATACAGTATGCAAAGCATATAGTGAGAGAGGCTGGACTGAAAGACAACTATGGGCTCAAGACTGGAGGAAGCAACATCAGCAGCTTTTGAAATGAAGAAGATCTGAAGGAATGCCTGAAGGAGAGTTAAGAGCAGGCTAACATAGAGATTATGGCGACGGTAAAGAACACAAAGGAAATAACCACATCATGGTCATTTTGCTGAAAACATTCAAGCTATTTTGCCTCCGTCAAACAGTCACAAATAATAAATGATCTGATCGTTAAGAAGAAATCATAGACTGACACTTAGCGGGGCTGTAATGAAGACATTATCTCTAATAGCAAAGATCTGTGTCGTACATCTTTATTAAACAGGGTGTTCATGTCACTCTACCCCAATACCAAACAAACCATCTTGTCTAGATGGTACTAAATCAAACCAACTATTTTTGCAAAATAAGACTTTCTGTTTCTGGGGCACCATTAGCATTTGTGTAAGGCTTTTTCACAGATACCTCAACATGCTTCTCAGGCAGTATACAAGGATTTCTTTCAGAACGGAGTGTTTATTATCTTGGTAAAGCAGATACATGCCTTCATTTGAGGGCTAAGCAGTCTCTCTAAGGGAATTAATATCAGCTTCCCACTTTCCCACTTCTTCCTGTGGGTAAGAATCTCCTTTGATATTTCTCAGTAGGCAGCACCTGTCGCTGAAAGCTGGCAGTTATTAATCAAATTGCCTGTGGAGTTTGGAGAGCAACCAACTGCCCCCCCCCCCAGGTGCTTCCTCCCCAGGTCCCCCCAGGTGCCCTCCCCCAGGTGACCTCCCCAAGATTGCCATGGGATGGGCCAGGATGACTCAGTGACTCTGTGTTCGAAGATGACAGTGAACAAGTACTCTGAGGTAATCATATTATCATCTCAGCCTCCAGTCTCCTGGATTTCAGGATCATGGGCCTCTAGGAGGACCATGAAGTTGCCTATAAGCCAGCCCGTGGCCATATAGCTGTGGAAGCAGAGTGGGAAGGTAATACCTAAAAATACAATATGGGAAATATTAACATGGTGATGTGCCTCAATGAGAATTTGGCAGACTTTATGATATTTCTGTCAGAACAAATAATAGGAGCAAACAGAATGTAACAACGTTTCACGCCAGATTGTGCCAGCTTTATACACATGGAAAGTCTGATGAATAGGAGACAACACAAAAGAGTTAATCAGAAATAAAGTTAGGAAGACTGCGCTGTAAATAAACAGGTGAGTTAAAGACAGCGACACAATCTCATGGCTGAGTAGCACTTACGACGCATTTGCTCTTCAATCTTACTGAATGGAAGAGCGGATGAATAGGGATACATGCCGTACTCATACAGAAGGTTAAATAATGCCCTCTCCAAACCTGTTGAACGGCTCCTGGATCTCTCCTTTCAGCCGCTTTATAGGTCAGGCAGAAATCCATCGGACATAGTAGACGGAGGTAATTGCTAAATTGTTTGTATCTGTTCAGGCAGGATGTCATCAAAGAGCATGAGCTCCAAAGCTGTAGGCACGTGTCTGACCTGACCACTGAACAGCTCGCACCGATAAATACACTTTCTGCACTTTATGCAGCTAGTACTGTATCTAAGGCCCCGTTTACACTTGGTTTGAAAAATGCGTCTTTGGTGAGTGGATCATAATCGGACAGCTGAGACATGTCGCCGTTTGCACCAGCGTCGATCATGCGTCTCTACGATGTCCAGCCGACCACTTGCATTCAGATTGTCAGGGACGCATCCAGGACACATTAGTGTTTACGCTATGAAAGATACACGGTCAGACGCTTCCCTGACCACCTCGGCAAGTCGTTTGGCTGGTCGGCTCACAATGCGTCTCCGTGGTCATTAATACTCGTTAAATTGCTCAAGACGCAGAGCCTAAGTGCTGTTTCACATCTGGTTGTCCATTGTCTATCCACTCTTTATATACACACAGCTGTTACAGTACATGTGCTGTGTGCAGCTGAATGAGTAAGCATCTCAATGCACTTGTTGCACATGGTCTATATATCATCTCCAAACTTGAATCTATTTTACTGTTTTCGTCCCTTAACTTCGGACAGCGTGACTTGGCCAGTGGAGAACGTCGGCACATTATCTTTAAAGAAGTTCCCAGCCGCTTCTTAATAATCTCCTCCCGCTAACCCCATTAATACTCTCTAACAGGAAACCTATAACCTCTTTACTACAGTCAGTTAAATATTGTTTCATATCTGACCACAGGAAGCTTCCTCCTAGATGGCATTTGCTTTCCAGAGAAAGAAGCTGTAATTGAATCAAGCTAATTTCAGCGGATCCCTCCTGGTCGTTTGTTTCGCTGACAGCCCTGCTCAGCAGTAATAGAGGCTGAGAGAGGCACGCTCGCAAAATGCAAAAAGGGGAAGGCAATGCCGGCATCCATGTAGCTGGATCACAAGTACAGCAACTGGTACTATAGCGCATACTTGTGTAACACAGTCAGGTGCAGAAAAACACAGTCTTATGCAGTTTCCCTTAAGGTGACACTGCCTGGTACATAATACTGAAAAATCAGATAGCCTGAACCTGTACACTCCAACACAACTTATCACAGTGCAGTGTAATGTTTACCATACGGTGCCAAGCACAGGCTATTTTATATCAATCAGTTATCTTACGGTGATCCACTACAGATCAGGCTTCCTTTTTGACTAATCATTATTCATTAAAATGAGGTCACCGGTGGAGGAGTATCTCTTGGGCCAAAATCACAGATGCGCGTACAAAGGGTCATTGAATCCATTTCCGCTGCTCTGTTGTTCACCTTATCCTAGTTTATGGCTCTGTAGCTGTGAGTTTGGCTGTGATTTTGACTAGGTGGGGTCTGTCAGTCAGACAAAGGACCAGACGGCCCCTCTTTATATCTGTCTGCTAGGTCACTGTAAATATAAATTTGTGTGCAATTGAATTAGGCTCTGTTCAGGTGGACTCCTGGTGAGCAAGCAGGTTCTGTTCTTCTATATTTACTTAACAGATGCTGTTGTCCAAAGCGACGTGCAAGTGAGGAAGACTTGGGGTTAGGGTCAAGGCTAGTGTCCCTGTAGCAGTTGGGGTTAAAAGCCCGGCTCAAGCACCAAATAGTGATCTAATTGCTCTGCTGGCCACATGATTCAAATCTGCAGCCTTCCAGACACCGGCACAGAGTAGCTGAGATTTAACTATCTCCCGCTGGGCAACACTTTGAGGAATATATAGGAATGCGGGAAATGCTTAGGTTGAGCGTGGAATCTAGAGTTAATCTCCCCCATGCAGTTGAATTTTCCTTTACATTCTTATTTTGTCTTCCGAGCCTGGCTACTTGTGAGTAAATTCTTTGACAGTTGCTTCTTTGTTTAGCCCTTTGGGGAAATTATTTTGGCGGCTACAGCAGTTTATTTTACTTAGCATGTTGTGCCTTGTAGCAGAGCACAGAGCGCGCACTGCTGTTCGGCAGAAAGCAAGGCGGCACACTTCGTTTACTGTAGCGGAAGGCCGGCTGTCTGAAACGTCTTCAAAGACTGTCTTGAGAAGTGAAATCTGGGGAAAAAAGAACAGGTCTTATCTTCATCCTGGCCCAAGTTTCAAAGTAAAACAGGGAAAAGATACGAACAGTGGAGAGAATCGAGCAATTAATTGTCTTCTGAACTTGGCTTCTATCCTCAACACTCAGCCAAGAAAAGTCTATTACAGGAACAGGGCAATAATTAAGCCTGAACATCAACGACCGATAAAACATTTCTCATCCCTCCTACCCCACCTCTTCATCTATCTTTTGCATAACTCTAAATGGACTATAACAAAGCACTTAAACTGCATAAAATGAAATTCAAATCAGATCCCCACTCCAGACCACATTCATGACCCGAACATGACTTATGTTATGTAAATGGGAAAGGTGTATTCACAATCAGTCAAAGCTAATAATATTTAAGCGTTTGAGTTGCGCTTCAAAATCCATACAGGTGCCTTTGAAGGTCCACAGATGAAGGCAACAGCATTGACTCAAAGTAGCTATGATCACATGGGATTTATATGGTTAGGGTTAGACTAAACATGTCCCAAAGGCAGGCAAGCACATAGAGAAAATAATCCATGGGTCTTTGCCAAGAACAGAACAAACAAGAACATAAATAATTTTACCTCATTCTCTGCTCCTATTTGAACTTTGCTGGATAATAGAATTTCTGACATTGTTCACTTTAAGCTCTGCTTACCATCTGTAATATCAGTACAACAAAGTAACATAAGCCTGACTGTCGGTTGATTCTCTAGTCTATGAACCCTGACTTAAGCATCCCATAAGCCTGACTTTACTAGGCTGTCAGTATGTTTCACTAGTCTGTAAATCTGAATTTACCCGACTATCAAAATGATTCACTAGTATAATAGCCTGACTTTACCAGCCTGTAAGGCTGACGATTCTCCAGTCAGTCTTCATTAGACTTCATCCTACCCCACTGAGTCTGATAAGGGACTGACACATCTCGGAGATAATGATACATAATGACACACAGATAAATCATCAACAATCAGAGACTTGAATTTTGAGAATTTCACAAATCTTACTCAAATTTATCATAACGCACACAATGCTATGAACATTCTAATATGATTTTTCTGACCCATTAATTGTATGGGAGTAAGGGAGTAATTTATGGTAAGAAAAAAAAATTACATTTGTGATCAATTTTAAAAAAAAGTCATATATACTTAAACAGTTGTCTTCATATTATATTCCCATGTACAATTCTACAATAAAGGTATGAAAGAATGTCAGTAGCCACAAATGTCCATTATGCAGAAGTTCATAATTTGCCCCAAGAAACAGAAGCAAATCTGCTCATGACAGAAAAGAAACAGACTGACCCCAAAACAGTCTGCGATGCTCTGCAGTACTTGTGTTCTTTACACACATGAATGGTTATGGTTGTGGATCATTTGCTATCCTTCAGCTTGTTCTTCAATTAATCTGCGTCTCCACTAAATGCCTTTAGAATTTATTACAAGGATAATTTGCCTAGCAACAGTCTATTGTATATCCGGAGAACCTGTGCATATGCTTAGCAACAGCCTAGAGCACAGTTCATTAGCAATAGACCAGTCTATGTCTTTAGCACAAAATGAACGCATGTGTTTAGTTACAGACCAGTGCATATGGCTTTAGCAACAGACCAGCACAAATCCTTAGCAACAGATGAGTGTAAATGCTTAGCAACAGACCAGCACATGTCTATGGGAAACACTTCAGTGCACACCCCTAGCAACAGACCAGTGCTATGGCAACAGACTAGAGAGGAACAGAAAAAAAAACAGTACCCTGTTTAGCAAAGGATTTTTTTTTTTTTTTTAAAAAAGAAGATTTACATAAATGTGTCCATATTTGCATGATGGCTTCTCTGATAGGCAGTAAAAGCCAAACCCTAGATATTATGAGAGTAAAGCCCAATAAGACATACTCAGGTTATATGACTGTCCAGTGTAATGGGGACAGAGTGCAATTGTGCATGTGTGTGCATGTGTACGTGTGTCCTGTGATGGATTGGCATTCAGGGTGTTTCCCTGCTTGGTACTGCCCAGGATATGCAAGAATGGTCTCTGTGATAATGTACTGGATAAATGATCATAAAGAATGGATGGAAATCTTCTCGGCATTTAGTCAAAAATGCAATAGCAGACCTTGGTTTCAAATGACACATACATCAATTCGTGCTTTGCGTCACACAGAAATTCGGTTCTTTTTTTGGCAGCACTGATAGGTAGCACTGGGATGTCCTAACACCACTTAAACTATAAAAATGTAAAGTGGTGCAATATTTCTATAACACCTGTACCAAAATAAACATCTACATTCAAATACATAAACAAAGACCTAACCCTGATCCCTGATTGTGTGATGTTGTCGGTGGACTACATTATAACCATATTCCAAAAACCAAACATGTGCACCCATGAAAATATTTTGGATTACACTACAATCACATCCATAACCCTAACTCAAATTCACACTAATCAAAAGATACTTACACTCATCTTACACAATATATTTTCTATAGCTATCAAATACTACTGCTACGACCATACAGAGTTCATATTTATTTTTTTGAGTTCCAGTCTCCTAGCGAGTTATAGAAAGATGTGTATCATTTTTCACAACACATTGCTTCTTCAGGCTGTGATGCTGCTTCCTAATTGATTGTGTTCTCAGTCCTGTATTGACGACCGTCCACATTTACCGGGGTTTCCAATAGCTGGCATCATTTGCACCCAAATTCAAATAAGTACAGTTCAGGGGATTCTAAATTAGTGTGAGTTTGCGAATATTCTGTGTTATCTATGCAAGGAATGTCCTACCTTACACATGGGATAGACTCAGGATCACCGTCACCATAACTGGGTCAGATCTTATTAAAAATAGATGTACGGATGGAGTGAACATGGGAATGAAGGATTACTACACTAGTCACTGTTATTGGGAAAGCCATTCCTATTATAGCATTGTACTTCCCATTGACTGAGTGATGTAAATATATGGCTTCAGGTCACAGAAGGGCAGACAAAGTCCAGACAGACCCTTAACGGGGGATGAGTCCTTAAAAAGAATGAATATCACCAGCCGCATAATGACACTGGAGGACTCCCAAGCTTTCTGGGCAATATTATAGCAAAGTAGACCCAAGTCTGGATCTCATTCTAACTGATGGAGAAGACGGTGTAAGAAAATAGCAGGAAATTGAGAATTGAATGCTGCAACCCCAGTCGACTTGTGTGTGTCCGTGTGTGTGTGTGTCCGTGTGGGTGTGTGTCCGTGTGTGTGTGTGTCCGTGTGTGTGTGTGTCCGTGTGTGTGTGTGTCAGAGTGTGTGTGAG
>JABFDZ020000042.1:9864678-9876890 GCA_019775955.2 Pollimyrus isidori
TGTGTGTGTCCGTGTGTGTGTGTGTGTCCGTGTGTGTGTCCGTGTGTGTGTGTGTCCGTGTGTGTGTGTGTCCGTGTGTGTGTGTGTCCGTGTGTGTGTCCGTGTGTGTGTGTGTCCGTGTGTGTGTGTGTCCGTGTGTGTGTGTCCGTGTGTGTGTCCGTGTGTGTGTGTGTCCGTGTGTGTGTGTGTCCGTGTGTGTGTGTGTCCGTACGTATTAGGCTGGTCTTCAACCCTCCAAATATTTAGTGCACAATTTATCCCCCAACCTAATTACCCTCCCCCCCATTGCTAAATTCTAAGAGGTTCTAAGGGATGTCAGACTAATTACCTAGTTTTTCATTCTGGAGCTAAAGACAATGAATGTTTGCACTAAACCTCAGAAGGTGAAGGTCTGTAGTGTAGGTCTGTAACACACTGCGTGTGGGGACTTAGGTGACCTCACTGGTTTGCAACAATAATCCCAGCAGTTTGTTGCTTCCATAGTCATTTATAAGAAAACATGTTTTACTTTTTTGAGCTATTTCACTGCATTCAGTCCATTTTTATTTATTGGCCCCATTTTCCCGCCCTCTGCTCTACCATGCAAAGGGGGGCAGATCGATTGTGGAAAAGTTTTCGCTGCATTACCCCTACATTCAATGTCACATGGTTTTGTGCAGCTTTGTCATATACATGTTAATTCTACGCAACAGCACATTAGATCCACTCCAATTGCATCGTCATACTTTGCGTTTATTGTAAGTTTAAAGAAAATCCTCAGATATATTTCTCTCTTAATCAAAAGGCATGTCATGTTTTTTTTATTTTTCAATGTGGGAAAAATGTGTAAAATACACAAAACCATTCCCAAAGCATGCAACTCTTCCTAAAATCCAACTCACCAAAAAAACTGAGCACCATCTGTACAGTAAATAGTGCTTTTTCCCCCTCACTCTTTGACCTAGCAGCCAATTAGTATGGTAACAGCAGATATCAATAAGCACTGTGCTGCTTATGTGAGACTTTTTTTAAGCTCTCCGTGGGAAAGTCTACTTGGCTCATAGACAGAACCATGTGACAAACAGAAGTAGGGTAAATGGATCCAGACTATATTATGAATGTTTCCCTTTTTCAGGCTGCCTGAGGGTTGAGCAGTACAGTGCAAATTAAAAGGTCCAAATCAGAAATGATCTTTGGTGGGCAAACCAGTAAGGACAGCAAAACAGTGATTGACTGGTAGAAGTAAGACACTCTGCTTCCCAAGAAAAAAATAAGCATGTATATATATACACACACACACACACACACACACACACACACACACACACACACACACACACACACACACACACACACACTCTACAGGAAAACCAGGGTCAGATGTCTTAAATGCCTTAAGGTCAGCTGGCTCACACTCCTATACCTTGTGAATGGACAACGACCCCCCACCCCCATGCACATGCTCCAATCCATAACTTCAATAAAAATCGTTTTAAAAATAAACCATAATAAACCAAAAATAAATCACCCCTGACTGCACTGTCCACTCCTCACTACACTGCTCTGATCAAATAACAAGCCGTATCAGCTTCCATTATTCAATCTTGAACAAAAACAAATGCATGTTTTTTTTTAACGAAAGCCTCCATTCTAGTAATTTTTTATGTATCTTTTAAAATTATCTTAAATATTGAAAACAGTTGACTTGCATTACCTGTAAATTCAAATGTTAAATGGGCTTCCGCTTTAACTCTTTCACAGCGTCTTCTGGAGTGGGTTGGAAACAGCGTGCAATCTGAGCTGGGTTTTTCAACAGGTGTGGTGTCCTCAGGTTTGCAGACAAACTGACTTGTGGGTGACAGCATAAATTTGCCACTCTGACCTACTTGGCCATATTCACTGGTTCATTTGGTGAGGGAGAATAAACGTGGCTTGGCTCACTTGCACGAGGCCATGCAATTTACAAAATTTAAAATACACTGAAATGTGAATCAACCTGGCTGGAATGTGAATTAAAGGGACAACTGTCAGCTTCCTGATACTCCTGGGGACAGAGGTAGGGATGGGAAGGAAAGCTTGGTAGATAGTAGCCAGGCGGATCTGTGGATAGTGATCCTTGGCCTTGGGTCTTATGGAGTATCTTCTGGGTACTTAGGGTCCAACCCTCAATCCAGAATCATTTGAGCTGATCAAATGGGGTCTCTACATTATCCAAATAGTGACTGCGTGTCCTGCAATGCAAAGTCATCCCGCTGCTTCATCTCCTGCGCTTTCTGGGACAGAGTCCTGGCAACTCTCTTCTCCAAAAGCAATTATGGAGGATCGATGTAAATTTGACACAGAAGTGGAACTATCAAAATACTTTGTGCGAGTTTGCTCAAAATAACAATAGAAGAGTAGAGATTGCGTATTGAAGTTATAAATTCATCAGATTATGCTGGATTCTTCTGCACGTGTGTATATGCACACACACGTGAGAAACTATAATGCGCGTACCAAGAAGACACTTGTATTTACCATCAACACTTCGGAAACACAGAGACACTTCTGTCTTTCATCGTTCTGGCTACTTATTTGCAGATGCCAACTACAAGGTTTTCGCTAGCTTGAACATAAACATAATTTTCGTTTAGCCCTGTGCTATAACCTCTAGCGCATTTCTCTCCTATAATATAATAGCACAGGTGGTAGGCATTTTTAACGAGGAAATTCATAGGAAACTTAAGAAATTCCCCCCTACCTGTTTATGGTTGTACTTTGTGGGGTTTGTTTTGTAGCTGTAATCTGAATACTGGTCGGAGCCGGTTGAGTTGTCATCTCCTGCTCCCACAAATGAGTTTGCCACTGGGAGATCCTGCACCACCTGGTGTTTGTTGGACGCTGAGGGGGACTGGGGCTGGAGCTGGATGGAGGGGAGGGGAGAGTTGGATCGGTAGTGGCGGCCCAGGTCTGGGCTTCCCGGAGAGTAGTTCAGAGGCAGGTGGATCCTGGGGCTGTCATTGATCCTGTCATGACTGAAATTTAGACTCTTTTGAAGACTGGCCTGCTCCACTTCTTCATCTTCTTCTAAAGGTTTGGCTGGCTTGGGAGCTTTACCTTTCTTCCACTTTTTGCCTTTGCTGCTCTTGGGGCCCTGCTTAGGAGCATATAGGTCCTTGGTCTCCTTCTTTCCGGCCTGGTAGCCACTTTTGGTCTCCTTCTGCAGTCTATGCTGGATGGCCACCACCACTAAGATTACAACGATGACACCGGCGATGCCCGCTATACTACCATACAAAATGTTGCTGTGCTGGGAAGCGTGGCTGTACTCTGGGTCTCCAGCAATGTCGAGGTCGAGGGGAGTGTTAAGGCTGTGTCCTACTAGTGACTCTAGTAAAGTGATGTTGTTGAGGGTCTCGTTTACATATATGTGCACCAGGGACACTGCATGCCGTGGGGGTTTGCCCTTATCACTGACCTTCACCACCAACCGATGAAGCCCACTGTGCCTAGGCGTGAGCTCCTTAGCAAGGGTTATCTCCCCATCGATTGGGGAGATGCGGAAAAGATTATGGGGGTTCCCCCCAGAAATACTAAAAACCAGCTCCGCATTGGGCCCAGCATCTATGTCTTCAGCCTCGACTTTTTCCACTCTGCTTTCCGGACTGGTTGATGGGGAAAGGCATTTGTAGGAAGCATTTGAAGGTTTAGTGACATAGGGAGCATTGTCATTTTCATCAAGGACATTAATAGTAACACCCACATAGGATGATCTTGGTGGGTCACCATTGTCCACTGCTTTCAGGCGGAAAGTATATGTGCTCTCTTTTTCTCGATCGAGTGACATACTGGAGAGAATTGTGCCAGTACCATTTTGGATGACAAATTTCCCATTGTCTGGTTCTACAGACAGGTGTACCTGTGCATTCTGTCCTGTGTCTGCATCAATGACTGTCACCATGCCAACGGGACTGAGTTTAGGCATGTTCTCCAAAACTGAGAAGCTGTAGCCACTCAGCATGAACTTGGGGTCATTGTCATTCCGGTCCAGCACCCTGACCACGACCACAGCTGTTCCACGGTGGCTGGGGACACCTTTGTCAGAAGCAGTCACATGAAATTCATAGCGATCTTTGTGTTCTCGGTCCAGCTGACTTCGTGCCCTTACTTCACCAGTGACAGGGTTAATCTCAAAAAGTCCTTTTGTAGAAGAGTCTGAGATGATGCTGTAGATGAGCTCCGAATTTGTGCCGCTGTCGGCGTCTGTGGCTACCACATCAAGAACCTTCTCCCCTAGCTGGTTCTCTTCTGCAAAATCAATCTCCAGCAGGGCAGGAGAAAAGATAGGGGAATTATCGTTGACATCTTGGACCTGAACTTTCAGAGAGTTTGTGCTAGAGAGAGCTGGGTTGCCCGAGTCAACAGCCACAACCTCAACTTCATAGTCTTTGACTCTCTCATAGTCTAGAGGGGTTGTTGTCTGCAGAAAGTACTTCCTCTTGTTGTCATTGGGGGAGTCGCTAGCTGGTCGCAGCTGGAATGGAACATCTCCAGCCACCACACAGGTAACCACTGCATTCTCTCCCTCATCTCTATCTGATACCTGGACTAATGCCACTGCCGTCCCAATTGGCATATCCTCCGAAATGTTCGCTATCCCATCCTGATGGGTTACCAACCCAATCCCGCGTATCTCAACCATGGGAGCATTGTCATTCTGGTCTTTCACATTGATTGAAACGTAGACCTTGGAACTTTTAGGGGTCGATCCTTTGTCCCGTGCAACCACGTAAAACTTCAAACCACTAACTTCTTCCCGGTCCACAAGTCCTTTAACATAGATGATACCAGTAGAGTGGTCAATTCTCAGCAGCTTCTGAACTGGATCTGTAACCTGATGCAAAGTGTACTCAATCTCCCCATTGAGCCCAATATCGGAGTCAGTGGCTTTTACCTATAAGCAAAAAGACCGGGGAACATGTTAAATATCACTGAACAGTCCAGAATCTGCTTCAGCTGCGAAAATGCATTATTTAAGGAAGAGCAGCTTTACAGTAAGAGCATGTCATGAGGCATGTAATTCATAAAGAGGTCTGACAGCAGTATTACTGAACTGGAACATTAATGTCATGCATATCCTAGACCAGCATAAATGATATGGTACAAACAATTACGATGAATAAAGTTATTCAAAACCTATACTGGTTCTTTGATATCACAGCTCTATAAAAGAGTAAATATGATGACAACGTACATTAGTACAGTGTTTATGATAGACCTAGATCAATGATATTACTCCGCATGTGACTGAGTGACCAGGATGTGGTTATTACCTGCAGCACAGATTGTCCCATGGGGCTGTTTTCAAACAGGTCTGCTTCATACATTGATTTCTCAAACCTGGGAGTGTTATCGTTGGCATCGGTGACAATCACCCGCAACAAGGCACTGCTGTAACGCGGAGGAATCCCACCATCCACCACTTTGATGCTGAGGTCGTACGAGTCTTTCTGCTCGCGATCCAGGGCACCCAAGACCATCAGCTGCGGGAGCTTCTCTCCTCGGTCCTCGGCCACCTGCAGGCTGAAGATGGCAGCCGCATCCGGTCCTGCAGTCAGGGCATAATCTACCACCCCGTTCCGCCCTGAGTCTCTGTCGTTAGCTAGGGGGATGGAAAAAAGGGTGCCCTGATGCGTGCTCTCTGGAACGTAGAGGGTAAGAATGGGTGATGGGAACTGAGGAGTGTTGTCATTAATGTCTTGGACCTCAATCCGCCCCTCAATCAAACGGGGGCTGAGGTTTTGATTCAAATCGGTAATGGACACCTCAAACTCCAGGAAGCAGGGATCTCCCCTGTGCGAATTCCGGCAGTCTTTCAGGCTCTCCCGGTCAATGGGAACCTCTGTGGTGAAGATGTCTCCCGTTTTACCATCCACTCGCAGGTAAGGGGTGCCGATTTCCAGCTTGTACAAGTGACCAGAGTCAGGAAGTCCCTGGTCAGCAGCCAGGCTGCCAATCAGAGTGTTCGGCGGTTGCTCTTCCAGTGCCCGGTAGAGAACGCCCCCTGCTGCCCTGCGATGGATGACCAGCAGCAGGACGCACAGCAGGGCTCTCCTGGGCATGCCCATCACTGACTGACCAGACGCACTGCTGTGAGTGAAGGGAGAGGACGGGGAGACCAACTTAACCACAACAAACACCATGCACGCTTCAGGTAATGCTTTGCCACTATAATAATCTTTCATACACCACTGAAATCCCTTCATTACATAAAACACAAAATCACGATTATCTTGATTAAAACACACATACACGCAGTGACTTCAGAAAACACAGTTTCAGCAACTGCAAATCTAAACCTTTCCTCACCAACAAAACAATGACAAATCAACAGAAATAGACTTTATCTGCACTCAACAAAACTAATGTATGAGATATTTAGTGATGCAGTCAGGGGATATAAAATTACAGTAAACACAGTCATATTAATCTAAATGTAAAGAGTTTGAAGCTGACTTATATATAAGCTTCAACTGGCAACCAAAAGTGATTCAAGGTATCACAACTGCACTGGTGCAGCCATCTTGTATGTTAATAGTGATTTTTTTTATTTTTCAAAACATCTGTTCCCTGTTTTAGGCAAATATATTTCAGATCTCTGTGAAGCATTATATGTTATGTGAATTAACACAGAACTAAACCTAAACACAATCTCCATGCGTAATAATGAATACCAAAAAGACACACACACCAAAAACATATACGAGATTATACATTGACTCTGGACTCATTGAGAGCAGTTGTGTATGTAGCCTGAGCTCACACTGAGAAAACTTTATAAACAGGCAGTCTGAGCTCATTGAAGTGCAGACACAGCAAGATAGAATTGAAGAAATGAGTGACAAATAACAGCTGGGTTTTACTGAGTGACTAACAGCAGGATTAGGAATGACTAACAACGTCTGAAAGCTGTTTATGATCGGCTTTTAATTAATGTATAGGTTTTGTGGAATTGCAAGCAATTGGCATCGTGGAGAGTCATCACGTGACTTTGGTCCAGTCACGTCAGCTTCCTGCAATCATATGGTCCTGCTTTAAAACAGGTGCACTGGAATTTATCGATCGAACAATTTCATCAATTACTGCTGGTGTTTGGTTATTACATCATAGTACTACAGATAAATTTCACTGTCTTGCAGAGCGGCAACACTTCAATCAGACCAATTTTCACCACATTCATTAAAAAGTACTGCTTCAAGAGACCCTAGCATTGTACTCTCGTGATTTAAAATGCACCTGTAGGAACCAGTTGAGCTATTTAATTAGCATGATGTAGATTAAAATCCAGCTTTTACATTCAGCACACCGATGTGCTGCCATTATAGCGTCATTTATTTATAAATATTTTACAACCGAGAAGATTAGAGTACATGATATGTAGATTGTTTGCAAAACCCATACTGCATAAAATCGGGTTCAGTAAGTATGTAATGGTCTCCTCCGGGAAACTCGCTACGGGGTTGCAGCGTGATAGCTGCTGCCAGACGGAACTGCACTTAATGTGATAAGTGGATACAGAACTGCAACCAATACCTGGATGCACTGCTCTAGACGGATCGATAATGGTGTGAAAGCAAGACATCTGGCAAATTTATAGAAATTCAAATGTAAGGCAACATTGCACCATAAACGCTTCACCAGTTGAAGTGCGACACGAGATGGTAATGAGTTATTTAGTTAGTGTGTTGTTTTATTTTACCCTATACTGCCTGTTGTCATTAAATTTAGAAACATAAATATAACACGTAGTGGACAGTAACAAGACTGCATATCATAGGTAGTAGATTAAGACATGCACAACTTTCACTACATTTAACGAGAACAAAAACATAAAAACCCCATTTAAATGTAAAAGACGAAATCTGAACCGAGTAACAGCTGCGCACACAGTAATTACTTATCACGCTTATAGAATTAATATACCTCCGATGAACAGAACTCCTCTTGAAATCGCCAGTTTTGATTCTGTGATGACGGTGGATGCGACTCCCTTTCGCTTCTAAATATTCTTACTTTATTCCAAAAGTCCCCAGATTATTTAGAGAAAAAGATGAAAAGACACAATCCTTTGACTGAAAATCCACACGAAACCATTGGGGGCTCCACGTTAATTCATATAGTTAGCGAAACTATCATTAATTATATAGGTGTGCGTTTTTTTCTTGATTACTTTTGGGACCCACGGAGCCACCTACCATGGACCACTATCATTGTCCGTCGCTTTGCAAATGTGTAAAGGAACGATACTGCGCCGCCGTTAAAACGCACCGCGCTAAAAGGTTCCAAGCGTTACGGATGAAACCCGCAGGCAAGCCGGGCTCAGTTCATCAGCCCCACAAGCAGACAGCTCCATCTGCATATACTCATCCTTCGTTCCTTCCGCTGTTCAGCGGCGTCTCGCCACCGCTCGCACTGAGGCCAGCTTAGCGCCGCTGTACAGCGCAAGTGGGTGAGAAAACTGCCTCTGCTTGGCGCTGCCTCTCTCCCAGCCCCTCCTCAATTGCACGCAGTGGGGAAGGAGGTGGAGCGGGACGCGCCGTGCTGCTGCGGATTCCCCGCCATTTACCCTGTTATTTTAAGGGTTACAACACACGAACACTTGTCATTAAATGTCTTTTCTGTCACCCCTGTCAGTTGCATGTAATGCATGGTACTGTGCCATATATACAGATACGAATACAAAGATGAAATTGGAATTGGATACATTAGAGTTTATTTAATTGATTGCTTTGTTACTTTTTTAAAGGATCTCTTTCATTAATAAGTTGGACAACTGAAAACTCACGTGCCTTACAAACATATGCCAGCTCAAACCTGAAGTTACGGTATACTGACACCGAGTGTAGTTTGTTAAAAGATTATAAATTTAATCGCGATTTTCGTTTTACTCTTCTGAACCCAGTTGTTCATATTTGAGCGCGTTTAAATAAGTACGAATTATTTACGTTTTGCACAGGGACTTTAAGCAAATTCTGAGAAAGACTTCTGTGTTGCAAGGGACGTATGCAAGGTTCCCGACTATGTGCGCAAGTTTATGAAATTTTTATTTTCTCTGCAACGCATCAGTCCTCGGTTTGTCTGTCAAATTTTGAAATCCTCTACTACGTTTAGCAGAGTGTCTACAGCTACGATCGTATTTTGTTAAGCGTCACAGTGAAGGCACCGTAACGAATTTTAAAAAATGATAATATGGGTGGGTGGATTTAATTACTTAAAAGAAGTAGCATGTCTCACACTGTCAGCTTCATCGCGTCCTGCATGTGAACATGAGCTTATTTACAGCTATGCTGTAGGTGTACCTGTTATCCTCTTATGTTTGGTAAGTATTTTGCCATTAATGCCCACTCTTCCAAACCCCATTTAGAGGTGCTGGGTTGGGGGGAATCTCCAGGGCTACAGGCTCCAAATTCTGCATCCACCCTGAAGCATGTGCCATGTGATGGACTGGCAGCCCTGGCCATGTTCCTTCTGCTGCCTGGGACAGATTCCAAGGCTGCCCATGAGCCTGACCAGGATAGGGTACATGGCTACAGGGTCGCGCTGCTCCCAGAAGAACATAGCTGCAGGTGCCAGTATCGCACAGTGCACAGTACTACTCAGCTACAAGTGCCAGTATCACACAGTGCACAGTACTACTCAGCCACAAGTGTCAGGCCCTCCCAGTACACGCACGTGTCGAGTACACATATGCATTCACACACACACACACACACACACACACACACACACACACACACACACACACACACACACACACACACACGTATGTACCTTAATGCTTATCCTGTCCTGTACAGATTTAAGATAAATAGATGAATTTGCATGCTTTTTCATCCTTACTCTATAGCATGAGATTCTCATTAAGTTTAATTTTCATTTCTATTCAATGGAAATTAAGCTGAAGGGTAGCAGAGGACCTTTCAGCAAAAAATGGGGGAAAGGGAAAGAAAACAAATAGCATAAATCTGTCCCACAGTATTTTCAGATCTTTTTTAAAGAATAGTTTTGTGAAGAGCTCAATTTCTTTTATTGAACTCTGACTTCCCTGGATTTTAGGTAAATGCTAAATATTTACAGGCGCTTGTGGGCAGCTGCTGGAAATATTTTACAAACAAATTTAACTGATCACAACATTCGGAAATTGGTTTCTAAAACAAAAAAACAAAACACATCCTATTAGTTTAGAGGGAGATGTTCATTCACCTATCAGATCAGAGTGTGAAAACAGACACAACAGCAGGAGTCGCAGAGGTAACACTCCTCTATTAATGTCACATTAATCACAAGATGGCTAACATCTTAACCTTCCATTGTTCCTCTGGCCACATTTCCTGCGGTTATGATTACTAAAGTTATCTATGTCTGAATGTTTGTTTATGCATGTTTCGGCTTGTCTATGCTTAGTGCTGTCTGTCTGGTGTCTGACAAATGTTTTTTCCACTAATTTTGACTTTATAGTGCTTTATCTTGTTTTGTCTGTGTGATGCTGTTACTAAGTATTTGCTATGTATTTTAGCACCATTGTGTTAAGAAGGGTTCTCTTTTAAAAAAAAATGTATGACATTCAGTTGAATTGGTCATTTTTCCTCATTCATTCTCAATCTATTCCTTATGCTGTCCTATCATTATTATTTACTTCTGTGTCACACAGCAGCCAGAAGCTACTCCTTCCTGTTGCCTGTAGACTGCAGTAGGAATGATTCACCACCGAGAGCCGTTCCTCACCGATGCCGAGAGTCCACTGCAGGACAGACTCCTGGCCCAGGTCTTCTCCACGGATAGATGTATCACACAGACAAAGTCCAAAAGTCTGATCACATGACCTCCATGCATCCAGTATGCCACACAAATCGATTCGGATATTCAGATGTTTCAACAGCTGCTAATTACGAAATAAAAAGAAATATGTTAATATTCGGCACAATAAACGTTAGTATGAACAATTATATAATGTTGTGACCTCTTAAACTTTTCATGACAAAAAAAAAATTCATTTCGCAAAAATATTAGTAAAAGATTTCAAATACTGGCATCCCATTCAAGGCTTTCACACTGCTTATCTCTTCATGTTGTCAGGATGGGCATCCTGAGACCCTGTGGATGGATGGATGGATAGATGGATGAATATGTGATTTAAAATGGAAAAAGTATTTTAATTAGTCTGTTTAGTAATTAGTTTAATTGTATTAGATGCAAATGACATTCCATCATTTTATTTGTGTATATGCTACAATGCAGATGAGATTAGTCCGTAGTAGGCGCAGATTAAGAGGCTAACATTTTCAGCATGCAGACCTGCTGCATTTTGTGCAAGTTTCCAAAGGATTATTACAATTACATTTGTCAGCCTGGCATATGCTGCATTTGTTACTGGATCTTGATACCTTGCCTGATGGCACTGCTTCAGATAGAATAAGTAAACCAAACATTTACCTGCCAAGATTCAGAATGTTATAATATACATGCACTGGCCCTTATGTGATGCTGCCCTCACAGACTGCTGGCCTGCTGGCTGCTTTACGATGTCTCATGTAGATGTTGCTGAACACTGCTTTTCGGGCCTCATATTCTCCCACTCGTTCCAGGTTTTGCATGGAATAGCAGCGCATGGCTCTTGGGATTGCAGTTGCATACTGTGTAAGTACGGATGTCGTGCCGGGGTATTTGTCTGTGGTGGTAGTACAACCAACATGTTGCATTATTCCCGTGGTGCGATAGTACAGTGTGGAAAAACTTTCATGATGGGATGGGAAGATCTATTTGGACCCTTGGGGTATATCGAGCAACATACCAGATTACTGGTTTGGTCTGTAAAAGAAAAACAACAACAACAGGACATAACGCTAAAAAAAGCTGCATCATTGCTCTAAGTCTCTTTGTCACACATAAGGCAAAACTACTGTCTACAATTATGAAATGAATCCCGGCTTGTATTTGGCCTGTTTTTCTGACATCATACCACTACTGAAATGTCCATACCTTCCTGCTGTCTTACATATGCCCAAAGTATTTGACCACTTTGACAATGCAGCCATTGTGTTGTAGTGTTTGTGTACTGTGATGGTACAGCCATTGTATTATTGAATTTGGAATGATTACCATAAAGGACTCACTGCTTGTGACTCCCTGTGGTACTTATTTTCTTTTTATCACAGAGTAGACAAGGCTGACTCTTTTGCAACTTCACGTTCGAG
>JABFDZ020000042.1:9877081-9891460 GCA_019775955.2 Pollimyrus isidori
TGTGACTCCCTGTGGTACTTATTTTCTTTTTATCACAGAGTAGACAAGGCTGACTCTTTTGCAACTTCACGTTCGAGTTCAGGTTTGTTTGAGTCACCTGCCTACTGAGAAATTTGGAGCTATAGCTACGTAAAATTACACTACTTAGTGTAGAAACAACACTAATGGGAGTGTAGTGAGTACAGTGTAACTTTACATTAATAATCTGAGTGAAGGAGGTGTGAGCATGCTCAGTTGTACTTGAAGGAAAGAGGATGAAGACAAATGGGTGAGCGATCTGAAACAAACCAATCAGAAACTTGTTTTGAGCAGAGAAACTGGATGGATTGGATTGGGCATTTCTTTGTTGTGCAATATTTTTTAACCGTGATGCTGCAGCCATCGTCCATTTGTCTTCCTGAAAAATGCCTTGTCGAGACAGCTATGCCTGTGAATTTTATATTATTGTCATTTCCATCCTTTTCCAAACACCTCCCTCCCCCATTATGACAGACCACGGCTTTTTATTTTATTTGCTTATTCTGTTTTAGGTCACTTTTATTCATCAAGGAGAAAAAAAATAACGCTTGATTAAAGCAGGACGAAGGAAGCTCAGTGTAGCGTGGCTTTCCAGTGAGAAATTTGAAACAGATGGAGTAAAACAGAGGAGATGCGTGAGATTGTGAGTCTTGCATTAAGACACAAACTAAATTCATCTGGTTGGAAAGATCCACTTAATGTCTTCGGAGGAGCGTAGTCAGACAGGCCGTGGTGAAGGGAAGCTGGCGGTCCCAGCCCCCGGGGGCCCACCAAGGCGTCTGACACTATCACGTCACCTGTTCAGCTGCCTGTAGGGTTACACGTGTGTTTGAAGACATGCTGCCTCTGAAATCCCCTTATTTCCAGAATAGTTCCTTTTCTTCCCAGATTTCCTGCTTCATATCTACCTGTGAAACTAATTGTCAATAGGACCATGGAAAAAAAAAAACACTATAAAGCGAAATCGTCCCCCAGTTCCCCAATAAAATTTCACAGGTAGCTTCTATAAAAAAATTTAATTCTTATTTTCTGGCCGTTCATGTCTGAAGGTGGGGGCAGAAGGTAGCAGGCACTGGAATTCAGGATTCCCCTTTACATTTATGTCCTGATTGGGTGGCTCAAGGCTTTCTAAATGGCATTGGACTGATTATCTCAGGCAGGCTGTTTCTGTGACGCTGTACCATGCCATTTTTCTGCTCAGTCAGAACAGTTTAAGTCTTTTAAATTGGACCCAAAGCTCATCCTTAACATTCTTGCACTGAAGAGCCTGGTTACATATAATCTCTGCATTTATTCACATTGTTGTCTATATCTCACTGTGTTTAACTTACACCAGTCTAGCTAATATTGTCTGTTTTGCAATATTTACCCTCGTGCATGCACTGTAGAGTGTTTCTTTAGGAGTTGCTCAGTAAAATCCTGTTTCAATCTCTTAACTCTCTGTTATGCTTCGCGTAGGAATTAACGCAGCACAGGATTTTTGCTAGATAGGGGCAAACGACAGCAATGATACAAATGTGGATCTGGATGCAGGAACTGTTTTTAAAGTTAAATGTGTTTTCGATTTGTGTTTGCACCCTACTACAGCGTTAACATGACATATCAAGAAGGTTTTTCTTTTTTTCCTTCTGATATTTCATGGTGACTGTCAAGCAAACCGCTTACCGTTGATGCTTGCCTAATGTTACCATGGCTACACAACAAGCTCCGCTCCTCCTGCTGATACTTATATCAGAGCACAGAGCCGCTGAAAGCAACCCATAACCAAGATGTCTTTAAAAAATGGTGTCGATCCAAAGAGCAGACGACAAATGGAAAAATAAAAGCGTCTAAGACCAGTGTTCTGCTGGTTAAATACAATGTTTGCAGCCAGAGAAACCTCCACCATACTGTGTGTGGTGGACTGAAGTGATTTCAGTAAAAGCATGTTTCTAACTGTATCAGAAATCGTAGACTTAGATTAATGCAATCCATCATATACTGGTACAGTGCGCAAACACCTGCAGATGGTCAATATACCAAAATAGACGGCACCACATGTAGACCGGGCATAGGGCTGCATTATGTCACCATTCGCTATGATTCTTCAGGAATTACTGAGGATTTTGCCATAATTTCCCTTAGTTCTGTTTACCAATTGCTTTGCCTTCTCCCAGCTTCATCTCGCGTTCTGAACCCCGGCTTTCCCCTTTAAGACAGGCTCTAGGTAAGGCGTTTCTTCACACCAGACTGCAAAGAAATTAACCTACAATGAAACAGAAGTGATTGATTGGATTAATCTCAGCCTGCCGAGTAGAAGCCTGTGATGGGACGTTTGCAGTGCTCCAGGGAAGGAGCTCACTGATGTGTGAGGCGATGTGAACAATCAGAGGGCGGATCTCAGCTGCTCTGTGACTCCACCCTTAAGCTTAGCCTGCCTCTGATGCCGCCTGCTGCTCCCATCATTGCCAATGCTAACTCATGACATGCGGTATATATGCTGTGTCTACATACAATCACACAACTTCTGTCTGTCTGTGTAGCACCATTATCATCACCCTGATGATTTTCTTTGCCAAATTTGCATTACTGAAGCACTTTACCATTTTATAAAAGTATTACATTTACATGGATGATTGATGCAGTAAATAGATAATGATAATACTAATAACAGACACACCTCAGTATAGGCATTTCTATAGTCTCTGCCCCTGATGCTGTGTAACACAGGCCTTTCCTCATTGATGCAGTTGGGTCATGTTTCATTGTCTGAAATTGCTTAGAGGTTTGAGCACATATAGGTGATCATTACGATTATAAAAAGGTATCCTATATCTTTATCCTATCTACGGGTAAAGGAGGCTGTTCTGCTGTCTAAAATATGCACACATCCACATGATCTCTCTTCTTTCTTTCTTGTGCCTGTTTGTCTTTGAGTACTAAGCAGTCTATGCTACACTGTCAGAAAGTACAGAGTACCAATTTGTACCTGCACTTGTCACTGGGGCTGAACCCTCAAGGGTCTGCCAATTGTACCCTAGCTGTAGGTATATATACCTTTTAGTCTAAGTGAAGGTACAGAAATGGACTCTGAGGCACCCCCAAGGTACAAACAACATTAATGTACATGCAATGGTACAAAAATGTTCATCATAATCCATTAAGGTACCATAAGAGATACATTTACCTACAAATAGGGTGCAATTTAGCAGACCCTTGAGCAGTGGTTTCAATTAACTATTTGAAACGTGATTTTTTTTTTTGTGTAGAATGTACATCCCCATTCTGCCCTCAGAAATACTACATCTCACATTGAGTACTAAGCAATATATGCTATCAGTGGTTTTACTGAACTATTGGATGTATGTTTTTTATTTATTTTTTTGCTTATAGAGCGCACTTCCCCAGTTCACCCTTAGGAATACTACGCCTGACTCCGAGGTCTAAACAATCTATGCTATCAATGCTTTCATTGAACTATTCGGAGAGTGATGTTTTGCCTATAGAGCACACTTCCCCACTACACCCTCAGAAATCCTACGTCTGGCTTTGAGTACTAAGCAATGTATGCTATCAATGGTTTCATTGAACTATTGGGAGTGTGATTTTTTGCCTATAGAGTGCATCTCCGCCCATAGAAATACTGCATCTGGCTTTGCCTTGTCTCTCTTTGAGCCTCACATGAAATTTAGTTTCGTCACTCTCTCGGAAACAACATCTGACCTCATTTGTTCATGCTCTCTTAAGCTAACATATAGTTTGTTTAGCTCATTCACTCTCTCAGAAACATCACATCCGGATTAGCTTGTTCACTGTCTCTGAAACGCTACACCCGGCTTTGTTTGTTCACTATCTTTGAAACAATTCCTCTGGCTTAGATTATTCATGCTCTTTGAAACATTGCGTTTGACTTACCCTGTTCATTCTTTCTGAAACACTCGGCTTCGACTCCCCACCTTATTTGTGACACACAGCTCAGTTTGAGCTGTCCAGTGCTTTTCTACTATGCTGTATGACCCTAGTCTGTGGCCCTTTGGTATCTGGTTAAACTGACCTGTGCACTGTATTTGGAGGACATACTGTCACAGTCAACAGTCTTCACATTCGGACAAATTGTCTAAGTTAACATAAAAGCAATGTAAAGCACAACCAGTGGTACTACTTTTGATATACTACCTAAATTCTCCATTGTTACTAGAAGCCATGTTGGGGGAAAGACATTTGAAAGAGGCAAGACTGAGAGAGAAAAAACATAGATAAGAAACAAAATGACAAATAAGTGCAGGTTACAGGTTAATGTTCAATGCCCTGCTTTGGTTTCCGAAAAGCTCCTAAATAACAAGATGTGCTTTTACAGAGTGAGAGGTAATGAAACTGATTTAAATATGAAATACGTGTAAAATAATAAAAATCAATCACATAATAATAATAATGATAACAACAATGACAAAAACAACAAACGCAAGAACCAAAAATTAAGTTGAATAATTCCCATTAAAAAACTGTATCACACACTGACATACTTATAAAATTTCAATTAATACCTCCATGTTAGAAGCAGAATGGTGATTTGCAATTAAAATTATTTTTAGACTACCAACCATTGAACTTATGTTCTGAGATTGCAATAGCAAGCAGTCATTTCTCTGGTTACCATGGCGAGCAGGCAGCGGTTACCATGGCAAGTAGGCAGCAGTTGCCATGGTAAGAAGGCAGGGAGCAGCCAGCAGAGAGATGCAGTACCCTACAGAGCAAACCAATGCACAGGCCAGGAAGTGAGACATGCTCGCTGTGCTGAAAAACAAAGCAGAGAACTGGACTACCTGCACACACCGGGGTCAGGAAGATTAAAATAACCTCCCACTCCGAGCCACCTGCTAGCACGAGGCTCTGTTAAAAAGAGTGTGAGCATAGCCCTGAGGCTAGATGGTGAGTGCTCAAGGGGCTCTCAGTGGGCTGGTGGATCCTGTCACCACCTGCCATTTGCTTGATCCTGTTACTCTGCCTCTCAGAGTGTGGCAACAGGATGGTTCCCCTCAATATCTACCACTGGCGTTGTGGGTGAGCTAGTGAGCCACACTGAGCTCCATACTATGGACAATACTGACACACTGGAACTGGTCAGGAGAGCTCCATTTTGTGGGCTATACTCACAAACTGAAGTTGGTAAGAACAGCTCCAATTTGTGGGCTATACTTATACGCTGGAGCTAGTAAGGAGAACTCCAATATCTGCGCTATACTTACACACTGAAGCTGGAAAGGGGAGCTCCATTTTGTGGGCTATACTTACAAACTGGAATTGGTAAGGAGAACTCCATTTTGTGGGCCATACTCACACTGGAGCTATTAAGGAGAGCTCCAATTTGTGGGCTATACTTACACACTGGCGCTGGTAAGCAAAACCTCATTTTGAGGGCCATACTTACACACTGGACCTGATAGGGAGAACTCCAATTTGTGGGCTATACTTATACACTGAAGCTAGTAAGGTGAAATCCAACTTGTGGGCTATACTTACACACTGAAGCTAGTAAGGTGAAATCCAACTTGTGGGCTATACTTACACACTGGATTTGGTAGTGAGAGCTATAATTTGTGGGTTATACTTACACACTGGAGCTGGTAAAGTGAACCACAACTTGTGGGCTATACTTACACACTCAAGCTGGTAAAAAGAGCAACATACAGTAATATGATTTGGCAATAATGTCCAAGCTCTGGTCCAATAACTGAAGCTGATTTTAAGGATTCTCACACCTAGTTGAAAGATTCTGAACCTGTGCACCTGTGTAAGAATGGCGGTGATGTGGTGAACAAGCTGGTGTCATTGTTTTACACTATGAGTGAAGACACGGCAGTAAGAATGTAAGCTCTGTTTCTTTGGATGGAGCAATCAGAAAAGCTAATAAATAATGTAAAACACATTAAAGGACCATTTAGCTTTTCAAACTAGGGCACATGCTGTCCCCATAACCGCATTTCAAGATTTTTTTTCTCTAAATAAATAACACAAACTGTCTTTTTTTCTAGGCTGAGTACATAATGCATGAGATTATGTAAATGTAGTGTCCCTAAATAAGTGGGTGTGTGCACTAAAACACCAAAGAAGTATGACAATCTGGATGCTGTCAACACAATCCAACATTATTACAGTATCATACTGTATATCATCCTTTGTATCATCTATGGAGGGTTGATGTGAAGAAAATGGCCTCCAGTTGGTCAGCACTCCATTTCCCAGAATACTATAGGACACGATTTTCGACAGTATCTGGTTCACGTCTGCATTCCCCGCAATAACATTACAGTGCAGTTTAAAGTCTCTCTAGTACCCTGCTTTGAGCTCAATACACCAGCAAAAAAGAAAGTTAAAGCTCCCATTACTTTTCTTCAGTGGGTAACACCATAATCACAGCAACTAGAAAAATACCCTCTGCTCAGTCTGGGAGTGTAGCCCTTTTAGCAAAATTGACACCAAACACATTGCAGTGCTTTGCAGTATAAACTGTGTTTAGCAATCCCTTAAAAAGCAAACAAATAGCTCTACACGCACAATAATGCAGTGCAGAAAAGAGCATCATTTATTTATCAGAGGGAAAATTGTGCTTTGCTTTTTCATGGGGATTAATCAGACAGGTGCTCTGAGAGGACAAAGTTGAATCCACAATACTAAGGACAGAACCAGGGTTTGCACTATTCTGGCTGTTTGTCGCTTATTGTTATATTGATGAATCAGTCATTGGGGAAGAAGTTCAGCTCAAGCGTGATGGTACTGCTGAGGCGTCTGTCACATCCTTTTGCCTGGAAGAGAATCAGCAAGACAGCAGACGCCAAGGGTGAGACATCTAGGGCCTGGAACTCGCTCCATATGCGCCCCTCTGAGCTTCACATGCACCTCAGCCTCAACACTGAAGGGCTTCAGAAACACACCAGGCCGCCTCGTAGGCCAAATGGCCAATTCTTATCCCGTGGGAATATTTCCGTAGTTTGGGAAGGGATGATCTCTGAGCCTCAAAGGTGTTCTACCGGCTCAGGGATTGATGTTTCACTGAAGGGTTACTTACTCAGTCATGTGACCATCTATCTCATACGTTTTAAAACTCCCTCAGCCCAAGGAACCATGGGATTATCTCGCAGCTCAAGACATTGGCTACTCACGGCAACAGGCTCCAAAATCTCAAAGTGTTTGATCACAACACACATCCATATGTAGATTTCCACAACAACAAAAGTGATTGAATAATATCCATAAACTGACTCAAATCTGCCTGATTGAACCTGTAATAATTTCTCAAATGCTTTTTTGTGGACTGTTAGGCAATGAAAACATTGTTATCTTTTAAAACAGAAAACAAAAGTAGCACAATGTTGTTTCCTACCAGTATTGGAAAGGCTTAGGGCTCTGCAGACTCAATTAAACTCTGATGCAAATATATCACATAAAAAAGGCAGTGGAGTAAGCAACCGGAGAGGAAACTGACTGAATTCTCATCTTCTCAAGTTTGCCTCCTCCAAGTCGTTTAAACCACCAGAGAATGACCTGAAGACCAGCTACGGTACATCACCCTCCACCCAGTCAGAACACCAAGTAATGTTGGGTTCACTTTCATGGTTGTGAGGTACCGGTTTTTATGAAAGTTAAAGCTTCTAGGATTTAAATGGAGCCTTGTAATGTTTCAAGGCTTCACTCAGAGCAGAGCAGATATTGAGTTTCTTCATTTATTTTGACTTAACAATAAAATACATCTTCTAAAAATCTTCAAATATGAGATTGGGAAGTTTGAAGCTCTGAAGAAGTTTTGGAGAAATACCCCTTTTATGGACACCAAAAGTCAACGTCAACTTGATGGTACCAAATGATGATAATAAATCTCACTTATACTCACAGGCCTGTAGTTTTCATGGTTTATGCTCCTAATCTTTCATTTCTTATATTTCCTTATAAATATATGAAGATTAGGTAACACTTTATTTTAGGCCATGTTTTTAGTAATTTATAAACACATTCATAACAATTATACATGCATTCATAAAGCATTATAAAAATATTTATTAAAAGGCATTTTGCATTATGAATGCTTGATGAAGTACTCATCTAGAATACACTACAGATAACTTCATAATGCATTATAATGGTTGTTATAAGCATTATGGGTGCTTTGTACCACATTAAGAATGTATCTATGGTGCATTATAGATACATAATAAACACGGCTGTAGTGTGCTATGCCTTTTTAAAATGTTTATATCCATGTTTATAATGCTTTATGAATGCATTACAATGCATTATGGATGTCCTTATAAATGATTGAAGACATGGCCTTAAGTAAAGTGTTAACGAAAATTGTAATAAATATTGTTACATACAGGACAATTCACTAATAGTGACTGGGTAAGTTGAGTAATAATATGTTTATATATCTACTGATGAATGTCTACCACCTTCATAAAAAATATCAGTTCATATGTTTAACAGCAAAGCCCTTTTTTAAGTCTCACCTGGATTTCTTAAATAGAGCTGCTATTTATAAATAGACCGATGTTGAATAAGTATTTTATATACAGATATAAAGCCAAATTCCCAGGGATAAGGGCTCGTTTTCACCTTCACCAGCTAATGCTCCGGCTCAGATGTTACCTGTGGTTGGACATGAGAGAGTAACTGTTATGGATTGAACGTTCTTAGCAGGATGACTGCCTCACACTGGGCCTGAAAACACACCTGCATAGGTGACTCAGCTGCAGACACACTGGAGGCTGCTGACTAAAGATGTCTAGCACAGATGCTGTGTGTGGAACGCTAATGATGTAACCAGCCAAAGGATCTTCCACTGGGGATGATGGTGTAACAGTGCTGTAAAACATGTTACCTTACAACAGAGGGGGCTCGTTAAAAATAAAACACCAGATAACTAAATAGTAGTGGGGAAAAAATGCATTTACTGTACCGTGCTGGAATGTCACATTGCATAGAGCCTTCTAGCACCTGGTATCCACGAGCCAGTGTAGAAATGTAGAAACTGACCATGTGAAATTAGATGGAGTATCTTGACTTCAACATATAGGCCTATGGGTTATGTTGAAGAAAATAACTGACAGTAATGATTGCAACCTAATGGAATGTCATAAACTGGAGCTGTAGCATTATTAGATTAACACCAGTAAACAGCTCATTATTCCCCAATTATTTATCATCCCTGGGTTATTTGGAAATAAATATTTATACATGCAGGCCAAGTTGTGCTCAGTGCAACATTCAGCATTTATTTCAGCAGTTTATTAAGAGTTGATGAAATGCTTGAGAAATGCCTTACTGACAGGTATGTGCTTGCACTCAGGTTATGTTAGAATGCAGCAATGTAGAGGTAAGTTTATTTACAGGTACTTAATTGGGATTGAAATGAATACATTGGAATGCAGGATTCTCACAGTTATTCCTTTTTACTGGCACTGAGAACTTATTCATTTAGCAAATATTCCTTGTTGAGGGAATATTTCCAGTACCTTTTTTTTGGAATATCTTGCTAATTCCAAGCAACTAAGCATATTTGATATCTTGATTTAGTTATTGCATCCGGAGTACCAGGGAAGCTCTCGGCCTTTGGGAAGTTAGAGACTCTGAAATACTCTCTCGGGGACAGACAGAAGCCAGTCATCCTTGGCTTTGACACCTGACTTGGCTCTTGGCTTTGACACCTGACTCTATAAATATGATGTTTTTTCCACTCAAAATATAAGTGTACAAGGTGTAAATTAACGTATCTTAAAAGATTCACTTGTGAATTAAGGACGACAGTGATATGCAAATATATTTTTGGTACATTATTTATTGCAGCATATGTATTCTGACGTATCATATATTGCGTGGAGGGGTCATGTGGCCCAGATTAAATTGCATTTCAGCCTGCAGTCTGCCAGTTGAGTACCCCCCGATATAGTGCTTTACGTGAGTGACAATTACATGGAACAATTTAGTGAGATGGTAGCGGAGGTGGGAGGGGTGTATATTTTCAAAGGTGATGGTTTTTGTCATTTTTTCCCCCACAGGGGGATGACATCTATGCGCATCCCATGACAACTGGTGCCCTGATTACCACAATCAACATGACACTGGGAAGCCTGAAACCAGACAGAAGGCACATAGAATGCCATATACATGAGTCCTAGGAGTCAACATCGATTTGACAGCCCAGTATAGCAAGAATGATCCATTCAAGCAGGTCTCGGGTATTATGGGTATATAATCAGTACTATGGCGCTATCTCAGGTACTAGGGTAAACTCTCTTACGGAGAGGCTGTATGTCATTGTGCATAAAGGGTTTTTGCCCGCCACCTTCGATAGCCCCTGCATCACTACATGGGCAGATTACCACATAGCAGATTATCAGAGGATTATCACCAATCCCCACCCTACCTCATGGCCTTTACTTCCCCCATAGGCAGATAATGCGTTGGACCCTAAACGAAAACGAAGATGAATCCTCATCAGAGCAGGCCAGACTCTCAATGAATCTTTAATGCTGAAATATCAGGCATCGTTTATTTTAATGCCAGTCTCTTCGGAGAAGAAACACCGTGTTTCTAATTAGCATTTCCGTTTAACACATGAGACATTTCAATGAAAGTGAATACATAGTGACTGTGTGGATTGTGTTAAATTATTAAAAGTAAATTGCATGGCTTTACAGATACAGTAATTGTCTCAGAATGAATGCAGAAACATTCAGGTGAAGCAGTGATTATTAAATATTAAATAGTATCTGTAATTAGAGATCACGCTGCACCATAGTAGCTTCTACATGCTACAAAATAGGTTTAATAAGTTACTCAAGAAGGAATGTGGTTTTCATGTACAGAAATGTCTGCAGTGACTCATACTCTGGCTAACCACAGTGTGCTCACCCTGGGTACCAGCAGTTCCAAAGCTTCAGTTCTTGAAAATTCTACACGTCCAACAAAATCAGAATCAGCCAATCTTCCTGGGCAACAAGTGCCCGTAGAGCAGTTCAATTGATACCACTTTACAATATGACTACCCTTATACAGGGTTTATGAATGGTTTATGATTGGGCTATTAATTAGGTTGTAGCAGTTTCTAAATCATCAACTGGCAATCATATACGAGTTATATATATTTTTTTTATTAATTAGATACTACCATTTGTAAGTGGCAAGAGGGGAGCATTATTGTAAAGTGGTACAGTCAAATCTTTGCTAAGAAGACTAATAGTGCTTAAATCAAGATTCTTATCTGAACCACAACCTTCATTTTTTGCCTATAATTCAGCTTACTTACTTTCCTGTAACCCCTAGCTAAGTTTTACAAGGGTCATGAATGAGTAAATGTTACTTAGAAACTGCCAGTCAGACACTTGTTTGACCTTCTGAAATATTTTTTATGCTAAAAAGTTTCTATATGAAGATTCTTTTTCGGTTTCAGACTAGAAAATTCAAAAACTATAAAGTCTGGCCCCATTGGAAGTTTCGTTATAATGCATGCTATACGCAACCATGTGAAGCATCATGTTTAATGTAACACATGTTAAATCCCCAAAATCTAAATTTAAGTTACCTTGTCTGTTTATAGTTCTTAGCTTTGCTAAATGGATATTGTTTTTGTGTCTGAAAGTGTGGCTTGAGTTGTGTTTTCCACAGCAGGCCCTGGAACATATCGTGGCAGATATGCCAAAAGGGGGGTCGTATCCAGCAACATATTTAGAACTGCATTTCAAAAATCCACTTAATGACGTTTCTATCATAACATATTATTTTGTTATTTCTTGCACAATGCAGTGCTGATTGTCACAGGCGCCATGACAGCTGTCAGGATTGGCTGTTCAGTCTGTAATGTGTAATATAAGCATTTTGACAGGAAGCGTCAAGCAAAGGACTGTTCACCTTTCAATGACCATTTATCAGAGGTTTGCTTTTATGGCACCATTTTAATGGTGTGTCTATATTCAAGAATTCATTTGGGATATGAAAGAAGAATGGCATTGCAGCTGAATATTATATTTTGGGGTGTACGAGAAGCAGAAGGTATGTCTGTAACCTGTTGGATAGGGGCTGTCAGCTCAATGGTGAATGAAATTTCCACCGTCACTATTACTGGCCGGCAGCTGAATATATTCGAGGCTTCATTGATCTTTTGGTTGAGAGATTTCTTATAATTATCAGGCTAATATGATTTATTATATGATTTTCAGGTGAGGTATACACTACCCCCTCCCTCCCTTTTGGACGCCAGACTAGCCTTTGCTGCCTGAAATCGGCTGTAGGCACTGAGAGAGGTGTCCCCATGGGATGGGGGGGGTGTTATTAGAGAAATCAATTCCGGGCCATAACGAGCTCCGGCCGTAATCTCTGCCAGGGATGGCAGAGGCTACATTTCTCTGATTACAAAGCCAATTAGTCAAGATGTACACCAAGTATCATTCAACTCATTCTCAGCATCATTCAAGACAGAATTCTGCAGCTGCAAATTCATACATTTTTATGGGGTTCTGCTCTACTGTTGCGTAGAAGGATGGCCCAGCTTCTATGTTTCTGAGTTCAGTTTCTGAGCTTGGGTATCTCTCCATCGGGAATGACACCTTTGCCTGCTCACTGCTCCCCGCATGCCTGCCTCTCCTCTGAGGCTTGGCTTAATGTCAGCCCATTCTGACTAACCCACTTTGCGAAAGGTTAACAGTTTGCCCAACGGATGCAATCCACTCAGGATAAAAGCGCTTTTAATTAACCCAGCAAACACCAGCAGCACCAGCATAAACACCTGCAATCGGCAGCAACCTACCAGAAACCACAACGGAGCTTCCACCAATTGGGGAGATCCAGGTGTTTTCGTGTCAGGATGACCTACGGCATTGTCCAGAATTAAGTATGACAGCTTGTATTCCTGATCTCTCTAAAAGCACAGACTGAGACACGCAATTGCAGAGAGAGGGCAAATAAATTAAGAAATTAGGCCCTTAATTACCTATTGGAAGAGAGAGGAGAGGAAGCACTGTTTATGAAGCTGAACTAAAAGTCTATGTACAGTAGATTGTTACAACAAAATGCAAGTACAAAAGAACACAAGAACTGGGAATAAAAGTACTTCTGCTAACAGAATCCATCCATCTACCCATTTTCCAAAACTGCTTATCTTATTCAGGGTCACAGTGGGGTCCAGAGCCTTTCCCGGAGACTACAGGCACGAAGGCAGGGAACAAACCAGGATGGGGTACCATCCCATTGCAGGCCACACTCTCACACCATTTATACACACATGCACACCTACCGGCAATTTGCCGATTCCAATTGGCCTCAGCCTATTTTTAGACTGCAGGGGGAAACTGGAGTACCTGGAGGAAACCCCATGATGACATGAAGAGAACATGTAAACTCCACACCTGGAGTCATGACGGAGACTCAAACCTGGTCCCAGAAGTCTAAGGTATCTAAATAGAATATAAACAAAAAGGCTATTGTGACAATGTGGATGCAAAAAGAGTATCAATTTGTACCTTTGTCTGTTACTGGGGCTGTACCCTCAAGGGTCTGTCAGGTACTTGTACCTTTTAAGGTAGACAAATGGATTATGAGATACCCAAGCTCATAGGTACTTTTACTGTACATACAACTAAGGGTACAATTGGCAGGTCTTTGTGGGTACAGCCCCAGTGACAAGCAAAGGTACTAACGAATTGGTACTCTTTTTTTCTGACTGTGTGGCATCAGGGAAAGGCAGGAAATCCCAGAGCCCGATAGTAGTTGAAAATATCCAATAGCATGCTCCGATAAACACACAGACTTCTCTTATAGGCAGATGACTTAGCCAATCAGGAACCATCACCGCATCCAAGAGGATGAATGGCAAAAACTCCCAACACTGCCGAAAAGCTTCCAAAATGGTTGATGAGGTAACAGCCCTATCATGGAATGGTGAGATGATTGTACAGTACTACCTGCAGAGCCGGTGAATTGCTCAAGGTAACTTTAATTAGGTGTAATCAACCCTACAGAGAACTTTCAAAAAGAAACACCTCAGTCAATCTAGAACTTTTTTGTGATTAGTCAGAAAACAAATACTGTATGCAGACTTTTTCAGTATAGGTGTCTAAAACTAATATACAGGAGAAACACAGAAAGAATGTCGCTTTCAGCTCGCGGTGTCCGCTTGGTGAATTCTTATTAAAAAGAATACATCATACATTGTGAGCATTTTTTGGATTATCAATTAATGTTTGAGGTAAAAAGGGCAGAGCTCATTGCATATTACTCAGCACAGCTTCCTAAGCCCATCTGGCAAGAGAACACATTCTGAAATATTGGCCTCCATCTTGAATGAACAGCTTTTCATGGTGATAATCTTTTATGTAAATGCAGTAAACCAAGCCC
>JABFDZ020000042.1:9894640-9915163 GCA_019775955.2 Pollimyrus isidori
AAGCTGAAGCAGTGAGTGCTGACCCACTGAGAGCTGCGCCAGTGAAAGCTGAAGCAGTGAGTGCTGACCCACTGAGAGCTGCGCCAGTGAAAGCTGAAGCAGTGAGTGCTGACCCACTGAGAATTGTGCTAGCAAAAGCTAAAGGAGTGTGGGCTGACCCATTGAGAGTGGCACCAGTGAAAGCTGACAGGAAATTATTTGTATTCTGTTTTGCATTTCAATGAAAGGGATGGCACATTTAACTGGCCTTTGTTGTCTAATGTAATAACGGTGATAAATAACCCTTTGTTACAGATTGTATGTATAATCATATCAGATCTTCTGATTGCTCATCAAGCAAAGGACCACAAGAAGCCTATTACAGGCAACACAGGGTACAAGGTAAGGAAACAACACGCATTTAGTTCAGTGTATCCCAGGGCACGCACACAAACACACTGTGGGAAATTTAGGGACACCAAGTCCTTGTGTTTGGACTGCCTGAGGAATCCAGTGTGTCCACAGAAAGCTCGCGCTACACAGGGGGAACACATGCAAGGATTTGATGTGGATTTGGATTTTAATATGAACCCCCTACCCTGGAGATGTGAGGCCATAATGCCACCCATGTATAATAAGTATTGTACAAATAATGCCATATTCATATTCTGCGATATTCATTGTGGCACATTGTTCTGCCAATGATGATCCTTTGAATTGGAAACTACCTCTTTACTAATCTTGACCTTCCACATACCCAGAGCTAATAAGATATCCTCAGTCCACCAAGCTTGTTCATGCTGGGAGATTTCCGAAATAAACAAACAAGGGCTCCCTTTTCTCAGGTTCTCCTTCATCCTCTATTGCAGGCTTGTTTCCACGGCAACAGTGTTGGATTAGCAGAGAGGGAAAAGCTTGATTTCAAAATGGAGTGGACAGACACTCCTCACACAGAGACAAGCTCATGCTTTACCTAAATGTAGACAAGTGTCAGTTCCCTCTTGCTCCCATGACAACCAGGTACCAGAGCAGATGTCCTGGTTTATTAATCTCTACACATTTCAGCGTGTATGTGTGTGTGTGTTGGAGGAATTGGACATGGCAGATGCCTTCTACAGGATCTACAAGAAAAATGTTTCCAGTTGCAACTGGGAACATCTCCTCTTCAAACTGCAAGGTTATGGGATAAGATTTAGGATTAAGATCTAGGATACGCTATTAAATCATAAAAATTTTACTCAGAATGAGATGGAAATTGATTCTGAAGCTGATAGTTAACAAAAAATTTACATTTTTGCAGCTATGATTAAAGATCTAACTGTGTATAATGAGGTGAAAACTTAAATAAATGATGGATATATTTTAGTTATTGTTTTAAAAAAACTTTTTTTCTTCTATTGCTTTCTATGTTTTATATACCTGGAACCACCATAATCAATGACTAATACTAAGTATATTTAACCAAAAGCTCATATTATGAATATGATGCTGAAAAACCTATATATATATATATATATATATATATTTCTTCTTTTCTTAATGACACTGGGTTTGGATAAAGACAGACAACTTGAAAGAGAAAGAGTATATAATACATACCCCTTGTATGATTTTGTGCTTTCGTAAGAGCTCCCTCTATTGGCTGTGAGGGACGGTGTCAGTAGGAGCAGCTTTTCCTGAGGTGTACAGTGAGAACTTGCTACTGCATTCCCAGTATAATGTGTTACTCCTGACTGTATTCCCCAGTGTTTCATGTAACTGATGCTGAACACTGCATTACCAGATACATATTCTGCAGTGCCCCCCCACCCAGCAGTTGGTACATTACTCAGAGAAGGTGATCTACAAGATTTTTGCAGTTACTGTTGTATTTATAAGAAAAACTTAATTTCCACTTCAGGATAATTGACCTTCCTAATCCTGTCCTTTGATTTTCCATCTAAATATGTGCATTTCCAAGTATTTGCATTTAATTTGTAACCACCATTGTAAATATATTCTTTATGTTGTCCATTAACATGAAAGACTCAGTCTAATTAGAGTAACAGGAGATGATGTTAATAATCAGAGGCAGAACATGAAGGCTTTCATATTGTCAGAACTCAATGGCCCCTCCCAGTCTGTCTGGAGCATTGTAGCCCCTCCCAGTCTGTCCTGTTGCCGTGGATACCCGTGGGAAGACTAGCAATGATTCATTGTAGTGATTTGCTTTGTTTTCCCATAGTAAATGACTTTACTGACATATTACGTGAGTATTTTAAGTCCTGTTACATATATTACAGCATGTTGTCAAGTAATCAGTCAATCACACTTGTATAAATAGGCAACCATTTGCCAGAGTTTGATACAGGCAGTGATAACTGGAAGTGCTGCAAGTTTTGGGAGACGATTTCATTATGCTCGAGGGTCATAAAAGCAGCATTAGCAATGCACTTCATCTCCATGCTCGATTGAAAAGAGGATCCTCAGGAAGTGGTAAGATGACCTCTGCAGTACTGGGTTCATGAATGTATCTGTTAGACCACAGCAACAGTTTTAATCGCCTCAGGCTGGGGGAGCCATCAGATGGCCGATTCAGTCGCCTTCCTTCTACAGATTTTAAATTCTTGAGCGATTAATGAGCAATTCTACTCCAGCACATGTAAAGTCAACAGGTGCCTAATAACATCTTGTTTATTTACTTCGGGAGTTATCAGGAACTGGTTGGGAGAATCAGTTCTGAGCATCTTTTACTGATATATCCCCTTTAATTGGTCATTACGAGCACTCTCTCCAGGGGAGGGCTATCAGTCTTTATGTCAAGTCTAGCAACATCAGTTCAAATAGTTTAAAGGGAAGAGGTAAATCCATAAAATGATAACAGAATTTTCATCACGTCAGCTTGCTGAATGATCAATTTACTCAAATCTGACAAATTACTACTTCATTGCCTGGACTCAATATTTCACAGAATGTAGATGTGAAGGAAGTGCCACAAAGAAAATGTGCAATTCTGTGAACGTGAACTGTAGTTAAACACAAGCATTCAGCTGGGCTGTGCATGTCACAACCATTGACACAATCCTACACGCAGTAAGTTATCTGTTAAACATCAGCACTTGTCAGCATTTCTGTATAACACTGCTTATTGTATTACACAGACACACAAACTCTCAAATGTGCATTACTATACACACTGTTTCATGCGTTTACATTCATGCACCATTTTCCACACACCGACTCATGCATAGTCTTACATGTACATGTGCCGGTTTACATGCAACCTTGCATGCATATTCGTATATGCAGAGCCTCGCATGCATGTCCTTATATGCAGACCCTCGCATGCATGTCCTTATATGCAGACCCTCGCATGCGTGTTCTTATATGCAGACCCTCGCATGCATGTTCTTATATGAAGGGCCTCGCATGCATGTCCTTATATGAAGAGCCTCTTAAAGGGCATGTCCTTTTATGCAGAGCCTCGCATGCATGTCCTTATATACAAATCCTCACATGCATGTCCTTATATGAAGAGCCTCGCATGCATGTCCTTATATGCAAATCCTCGCATATATGTCCTTATATGAAGGGCCTTGCATGCATGTCCTTATATGAAAAACCTCACATGCATGTCCTTATATGAAGAGTCTCATAAAGGGCATGTCCTTATATGCAGAGCCTCGCATGCATGTCCTTATATGCAAATCCTCGCATGCATGTCCTTATATGAAGAGCCTCGGATGCATGTTCTTATATGAAGAGCCTCATATGGGCATGTTCTTGCATGATTCACACTCACATACTGTCTCTCTCATTTAAATCTCAGCTGTTACTTCATTTGCTGTTGACGCTAAGTGTCCAGATAAATCTAACTTATAGCTGTCCGCTATAATCAAAAATATTGCTTGCATTTTTTTTCTTGCTATAACCGTTCAAAATAAACTGCTTGTTGACAGTAAGTGTCCAGTGTAATCTGTTTCATGCTGGGAAATATATATCTACTATAATCTTTTTCTGTTACAAAGAGGTGCCTGCTGTAATCTAATTTATTGTTGACAATAAGTGTCTGACATAATGTAATTTATTGCTACCATAAACAAACCTGACAAGCAAAATTCAATTTTTTGCTGCGCCCCTACCCCTCTCCCCCCCCATGTCACAGGAAGTAAGCATAGTTCAAAACTGCATTTTTATGTAAAAGCGTTGTCCTTATAAATGCTTGAGGCGGGATATCTACTGACTGCAAAACAGCCAAGCACAAAATTGCTATTTCAAAAGACCCCCAAATTGTGCATTCACGATTTTATGGTCACCTTTACAAGAAACATCCCAACCAAGACCTTTAATAACAGCGTGAAATGCTTAGAGTCTACTCCACTCCACAATACTATAGCATTGTTACAATGCTGTGCAAAAAAGTGGAAAAAAAGAATAGTGCAAATACAAATAGCAGTGGGTTAAAAAGTAAAGCGTTTGTCAATCCCAGAGCATAAAACATGGTCAATTGTGAGCGCAACAAAGCAATTTCCTGATGTAACCATCAAGAAAGTGGAAGACCAGAGACAGGAAAGCAGAGGACATTACTGGAAATTCCAATGGGTTGCCAATTATGGAGTTTTTGTTTGTTCAGTTTGAAAACCTTACTGGTTTTATGCGCTGGAACCTTAAACCTGACTTCACTGCATGGATGCCTAATTAAGAGCAATGATGGGGTAATGGTCTTTAATGGCCTATTAAGTATGACTTGTGGAACATTCTGTTTTAGCCCGATGACATCCTTGTCACCACACAGAGATTCAACCACATGCATACACAAGCGCACGACCTCAGTGTGTTTTGTAAAAACATATGGAAATTTGCTGTATGCTGTTAAGCATTTCCAAATGGTGACATAATAGTTGAACTTCAGAATTGGATGTCGCTCTTCTGGCTATGATCTCATGACATTCTAACCCGGGTTTCCTCATTTGCAGAAAAAATTAATCCAAGTCCAGCAGTGCAGGTCCTGAGTCACATGGCACAGCACTATTCCCACTGCAGTGAGTCAAGGCAACTTAAATTGTCCTTAGCAAGCAGGCTGAAAACTGGAAGTTTAACAGGTAAGTAGCAAGGAATTCATGAGGGGGGGTAGTCTTCTGTGGAAATTTTGCCAGCTGGTAGGGTGGCTTTCAGTAGATCAGTAGAGTTTAATTCTTGGCCCCTTCCAATCCAACACCCAGGAAAACATATATGCCCCCCCACCCCCACATGATAAGATGGCCCCAGTGTTCCTTTTCAGTTAGAAACTCACCACTAGCAGAGAGGAATGAGGTAATGTAATGTAAAGATTCTGAATAGTGCTACAGAGGGTCTGATGCATTATGTATTCTGCACGACATACCTCACCCGGGTGGGGGGGGGCCAAGGTGGCAAAAGCCACCACAGTGTGAGTCACCCAGTGTGAAGGAACGGCGTGCCGATGGGTCAGGCTCAACAGACCATAGCAGAACTCTCCGGAATCAGCAGCCTACGTCGGTGAGGAGTTCTAAGCTTGGAGCGGTCGGAGCCCCGCATCAGAGGGACGTGCCACCCTGTGCTCAGTCTGCTGGCCCGCAAATGCGACGAGCCACTGCACCATGAGTGGGGTGCGCGATGCCATGCGTGTGAACATGCCGGCCATGGATCCAACTGTAGCCTCAATGTCTCAGGAAGCAGCCGTCTGCGGAGGCCATCGCCATGGGCCAAGGCAGCGTACGGGATGAAAAAAGATCATTCCCATCAGGCCGAGCGTCTTTAATCGAACCAAAAGTGCTTCGGGAAAGTAAGAAAGCATGCTGGTTTCTGAGAGTAATGTCTGGAGTGTCTTGCAAAGCTGACCAATGACAGTCATACATCCTGCAAAGATTCCTGGTAAAATATTATAGACCTGGGGGGGTGGTCAGTCACTGTTACCCTACCTTTCCTTTCCTATATTTGGGGGACATATACTGTATTTAGGTTTTCCAGCTCATGCGTATTTAGTGTGTGTGTTCAGGTCCATCAAGAACAAATTCCAGTCCATGGTTTTGTTTCAACCAACCACTTGAGTGCAAAGAGTCACAGTCACAGGGTCCTCAGATGGTTGGGTGAAACAATATCCCTGTCTGGAGTTTTACTTTTCATACCTGAACTATCCATCTCTGCTCCCATGTATAAGCTTGAACATGTGCATGCATTCAATTGCATGTGCAAGGGTGTAACTGTGTATTCATAATGGCATATTTGATTATAGCTACTTATTTTGAAATTCATACAACTCATTAACAGTACGAAGTCATTTCGAATAAAAGCTCCATATTAGAGCAGATCTGTGGAGTCTGTATGTCTAACATGGTCTGTCTCATTTATCATTCAATTCTCCCCAGACTTCTCTAATGAGACATTAAAAGCCGTCTGTCAACGTGACAGAATAAGATGTGGAATGTGAAGCGTGACCGATTTCAAAGGGAACGGCCTTGCGGAACATACTAGGCACATGCATATACAGTATATATAGTTATGGGTCTATTCATTTCAATGATTAAACTGTATTTTTTCAGTGTCTTAGATACATGTCTCAGTATTTTTTGTTTAAAGTGTTAGATTGTCACTGTGTCTCATGTTTATATTCGTATTCTCTTTATCATTGTTTTTCTTGCCCTATGACCCAGAAGATGATCATTTCATCTCAGCGTGTCACCCATGCACCTCTTAGCTGAAGATGACAATGAAAAAAACTTTGATTCTAACTTTGACTTACTAACTTACTGACTTGATATCCTGTTATGCTACCAAACACGAATATCCCAACGTACTGACAGACATACATGCAACCAAGTGCAATCCCTCTAATGAACTGACATGCACTTATACAGCCAGGGCGAATGTATTGGCACACTGACCCCCTGACTGACCCTCTCAACATGCACACTGCTATCCACTGCCCATTCACGTTCTGCCTCTGTGCTGTGACTCACACCCTGTGCTTCTGGCTTTTTTGTAGCCGTGCTTATTATGCATGCTTTTGTGTTGAACCTGTGAGGTAGTTGGAACCAAAGATATATCCATCGCAGGATTTTGGATGGCAGTAGAGTCAGAACCAGCCTTCAGAGACACTCTTCGCAGCCAGTGAGGGCAGCAGTCACTCTTCAGTGCAGCTCTGATGCCGTCAGAACCGCCATTCGAACTGTTTGTTCTCAGTAAGAAGGGCTAATCGCAGTTCAGGCGAAAGATCAAAGTCTGTCATGTGGAAATATTTCCAGCAAGGTTCAGCTCCAAACATGTGACGTGATGGGAGTCTTGGGATTGGTCCTTTGGAAAGAAAGCCATGCACGAGTTAGCCGTGATTGGCTACTTACTGTCAGCTGACTATCGAAGGAATCTCTTCTATAATTTGCATAATTGTTTTCTGCTATTTTCTTCGGCACCAGTTTAATCTTCATTAACCTGTGTCTGAGAGTAATAGTGATAGAATAGTATTTCATTCCATTTGAATACAAATGTGTATCATCAGTATGAGAAGATAGTACAAGTATTGCCAAAGCAATTACTAAAAACAAATGACTTGGAGGTTCAAAGTACATTAAAATAGGTAACATATTGTACCGTATGATAGTCAATTTCCATACCTGAACTATATAAAATATAAACATATCATATTTTAATCTAAAAAGATGACATTAGATAATATGCTGAATTGGAGATTCTCATAATGCAATCTGTTCTACATACTTCAGAAGTAAAAAGTGAAAGGTTTTGTAGTGGGTCACAGGGGAACATGTTGGCATCAGGGGATGTTGCACTTTACAGGGCCGTCTCCGCCGCAGCGCCATCATTATCTGCTTTCTATGGTTTGTTTCCACTTTTATAACCTGAGTCTTGGGTGTCATCCAGAGTTTTCGGTCGTTTTCTGACAACACACCAAAATTGTCTTCTGTTTCCATGTTTTTCTGATTTATAATTGGCTGTCAAAGTTGCTTTTTCATATGGTGATGCAATCACGGCCTACTCCTGTGAGATAATTATTTCCATCTCCCGCAGTACAACTGCTATTTCTTGTTGCAGGAAGACTCGTCTAGATCTAAAACACCTTCCCCAAGAGAAGTACAACAAGAACAGTGTTAAAAACGCCCCTGAACAATTACCACTTTTAACCTACATTTTGTGACAGGATCATATACTTCACTGCATTATGCTCAATGGAGAAAGTTCTGTATTGAAACTGACGCGCAGTGCCTGGGGTACAGCACAACAAAAACATCTACATTACAGATTAATTATTTGCTATAAAGTGCAAGGTTGACTTAAACCTCATAAAGCATTCCAGAATGAAGCGATACATTTATGTTTTATAATAACAGTTGCCCAGTAGATTCTAATTTGTGAAATCCTGGCAACTCCCCTATATTATCAATTGCTTTTAAAATATTTGTCTTGCTGTATATCACAGTCGCTCACAACGTGTACTTTATATAGGATCAGCTCTTTTTCCATAAGCAGCCTCTTCGCTTCTCTAGTCATACCGGGGAACCAGTCAATTGTCTCCAAGGACTATTAAAAATGAGGATAATAGGGATTTAATTTATTTAGCAAAAGCTTTTATCCAAAGCAACACACGACTTCGAAGGCAGGGTCAGCCAGTGCATGGAATAATTACCTTTAAGGGCCTCGCTGACAGGCCCCAAGCCACAATCACTGATGATGGGCCTCAAACCGGTGACCCTCCGATCACAAAGTTTGAACCTGCAGAGGCATGCGGTGTCCCCAAAGATGGGCAGCCAGACTTAACCACAGGCTCTATCCTGGGTCCTTCAGTACAGTACAACCCCCAGTCACTTAAGTCACACAGCTCACATTCTTATTTGGAAAAAATGCATTCAGTTTTCTGTCAGCCAGAGTAACACTCTGAATCATCCTTTAAGTTCCCCAAACACACAAACCTGTATACCAGACTGTAATCTCAATAGTAAATGTCCCTTTATAGAGCAAAATCGAAAATGGCTTTTAAATGCCAATTGCCAATTATTTTTGCGAAAACAACACAGACCTTACCTTGCAGTGGAAGTAATTTATGAGGCTTGGAAGGTAGTTTTCCTTGCAATAATGGGGGCTATCGACACTCCACTGACACTCAAGTATAACTGTGAAAGTAGGGGAAGTATTGAAATGGCTGCATTCTGTTCTACATACAGCAAGAACTACCCACTGTTATCTAGCTAACAGCTACCTGAGATTCCACCTAACTAATCCCATATCGGAACATTAATCCACAAGTTTAATGTGTTTAATCACTTCGTAAAACCAGTTTTTGCTGCTGTTGTTGCCCACTGGTTTGTTAGTCTTGTCTGTTAGCAAACAGCAATTACGTTGCTAATGCTATTTCTAATTCTACTGTCAAACACAAGCTTGATGTGGGGAGGAAACAGCCTGGGGGAGGAGTTTGCTTGTCAACCCAGGACAGAGACTGTACGGGTTACCTACTTCCTACTCGACATGTACGCAGTGGCTCTGTTACAACAAACAGGCCCACTTTTCTTTGCAGCATAAAAGCGACAAACTAAAAAAAAAAAAACCTTTCAAGTTTTATTGCAGTGTATTCGGGGAATACAGTGAAATTCTTCTGCCACAGTTGCCGGGGGAAGACGGTGCACAGGGGCATAAAACAAACAGCGCGATAGACAGCGCAATACGAGAAATAATGCAATAGCTGAAAGTGGATGTAATAATCCATAAGTCATGAATAAGTAATGTGATGTGGGGACGAGGTATCCAATCAGAATGTGCAAATTAATTAAAAAAACGAATATTAAGGGAACTTTTTGGTGTCAAGCATTGAAAAGGACATTTCCATTGACTACAGTGACGGCTTTACTATATTTCAAGATTATAATAAAGATTTCCTTCTAAGAATGGATTCAACCCCAAAGCCTGTGCCTTCAATTTTCTTCATCTCATCTCCATCATGCCTCTTCTTCACTCCTTCTTGGTGCCATCGTACCATCTGTGGAAACCTTCACTGTAAATCATTCTTCGGCTCTGGATGAGTGGCTGTCATTCGCTGGCTGCTCAGACCTGACAGTTTCATAGCTCCTCAGCTTATGCTAAATGCCACCTGCTAGCACTACATTTGCTCCACTTAGACGCCATAGACTCACACAGGGCCCCTGACACCGCGAACTATGATGTCCCCATAAACTATGATGTCACGAAAACTATGATGTCACCGCAATAACGGCACTGTCTGCAATATTGCTTTCAGTTTGACTCAGACTGCCATACATCCCACAACCACTTAATCAATATCAAACTCCAGTGATTAAGGCTTACAGAGGAAAAACTCCCTACAATCGCAGTCTGCCTGGTAAACTTCCTTCCTGATTAGCACCTGAGTGTGTACCAGAGTTTCATAACAAGGTGAAAGCCTCTAGTCCTACATACGCTGTTTTGATTTTTTTTAGTTATAATTGATGTCTCACAACATAGAACCAGTAAGTCTAAGACATTTTTCTCTTGCAGATCTTGCAAATCATGAGACACGTATATTCATTCTGAATATGGAATATAGAAGCTTCATATCTTCAGATGTAGCAGAGTCTCAAGGCTAGTCTTGGGTCTATCAGATGTTCCCTCAATTGCAGCATCCAGCATCAAAGCTAATCGTTAGTCTGGTTGAGCTCAGCATGGCTGCCAGAGTTACTTAACATTGTGCTCCAGCTAACCCTATCACACTACAGTCACACACATAATAATGATGCTGGTACGCAGTTCCTGAATGGCTTCAAACAGAATTGTAAGACAGTATAGCATAATGCTGGCTGTTTTGGGTCAGACTGTCACCTTTACTGGAACGTAAAATCATTAACAGTGGGTTAAATGCAGATGTAGGCTTCGACTTTTCTGCTCACACTTTTTTTTTTCATGTTACAGTCGTCGCTATTTGTCTTTCACCTAAATGACGGCACATTCTTTTATTTACAAGAATCTGAATAGAATCGAAGAGAAGCAATGTGCTGGCTACCATTTTATACAAAGAATTAAAAGCAAAAAGCTTCTCTGGACCGTATTGTCAACACAAACAAGCAGTCCATACAGCAGGATACCAAAGTAAAAGTGCTAATGCTTAGTTAAAAACTGGCCAATTTATTCTTGCAGATGCAAATTTTCACGTTTTTATTCACTCCTAGTCTGAGACACATCTCAGATGCATAATGCAGATAGCATTTTATAGATATTAGCCAACAGCAAAGCCACATATCTTTCCAAAATGAACAAAAAGTGTGTTTCGGTAATTACAGAAATGGCCACAGTGCCCTCTATTGGCTGTTATAGGAAATGCTCTGGTTTAAAACCCAGAGGACTGGGTTGCTAAGTTACAGCGCTGGTTTTCTCCAGTCCTGCTTTGTAGACACCACCCAAAGTGCATGTGTGTACACTTATGCATGTGACCATTTTCACTGCTGTGAACTATGTATACCGGTGTACACCTTAAACCGTATCTAGATAAATATAAATATTTTGCACTGGTTTCTTCAGTAATGCATGATAATATTCACAAACTGGGATACTGATAGATGTGATATAAAACACAAACAGGAAGAGGCACAACCTCGGAGGCAGTCAGTTAAGGCGTGGCCTGACATACAGAGATAAAAGGCGTGACCACGAATGACAGGTATGATCTCAGATATAGACAGTGACACGTGTGGTCTAAAAAATACCGATAATGACAGACATGGCTTCAGTAACAGACAGATATGGCTTCAAATACAGGCAGTAGCAGGCGTGAGCTCAGACACGCCAGTGGCAGGTGTGGCCTCGCACACAAGCTGTGACAGAAGAAGCAGTTGATACAGTTAAAATGGCCAAATGCACCTTCAGTTAAGCGGCGACTAGAGGAATGCAGATTTGAGTCTGTTACATATGAGTATAATTTTGCAAATTATTAACACTAAATATTAAGTACTTGCACACTAGACAGGATTAAAGCTGTAGTATAAATTGTCCTCTCTAAATCAGAATTACGCAGCTTTCTGTTACATTGTAAAAGGACTATGCCTTGACAAAATGGTTTTTGCCATTTCAACAAGAACTCTGTAATGAGAACTCAGAGTCCATTCTCTTCACCTAAAAGGACAATAAAACAAATTACAGGCTTTATGAATACTTTCCATGTCGCCTTTGCTATTCCTCATATTAAGCGGTATTTGTCACAGCCTGGCTATCCTGCTGTTCTCCCTGGACATATTAATACGTGAGAAGCAGAGAGGAACTTACTGGAACTTTAACTGTAGATGTAGTGTAAGCTTTATTATTTCACTGGTCTATGCTCCTCTCAGTACCATATAGGCACTTAATTCCTTCATTTACAGTACTTTTAAAATTACGCGATCTAGCGCCATCAGAATTAAAAAGGCTAAAATGCGTGTGTCCTGTTGTTAACTACAGATTAATTGCAATTATTTCATGGTTTAATTAGGGATCATTCAAAACCAGCCATCATATTCATTTATGCAGACGTTTGAGTAACTCGTTTTAGATTTTGTGTTCTAATAACACACAATAACACAATCCTTAATAGAACTTGAGCCCCACAAAATGTGACAAACTAATGGTTATTTAGCTTGTATGTTCTTATGTAATGGAGATTTGAGAGATTTATATATCCAACATTTGAGAAGATCACTTATCACCTCCTTGACGGACCTTGAATTGAAACTACATTTTTCATTGAGTCTGTTACAATTTCTGCTAGTTCTTGAATGCTTGGTGTATTGGTACTGTAATATGGTACTTGCTTAGTGTATCAGTACTGTAGTATGATAATTACTTTAATGCATTGGTGCTGTAGTACAGTATTTGTAGTACAGTATTTGCTTAGTGTATTGTTACTGTGGTATGGCATTTGCTAATAACTGACCTTGCCTTTTATTTTAACAATAATGTCAGAGACAAGGGTGTAGGTTTAGTTTGAACACTGTTAGGGACTAAATCAGCCCCCCATCCCCCTAAATACAGACAATACTCCCACCGTATTGGTAGGGACATGTCACTATGGTCCACACTATCTACACCCTTGGTCAGAGCCACATTTTAAATAATAACGTTCAATAAGCCTGATGAAGTAACAGCACTGACATGTCTGCTAGATGCTGTCAGACCCCAAATGTCTTCAAGGTGCCTGCCTTTTATGTGCAGCTGTTTGAGGGAAGCAGGCCTTCAAAGTCAAATATCCAAATGATAACTTCTTTTAACCCTGAAATGTGGGAGGGAGAACATTTTTCTAAATCCCTTCGCTTCAAGGAAGGACTTAAAATAAATGTCTTCAGACTGCACTTCATCAGTGAATGTCTGCTGGCATCTTGATTGGATTCAAGTGGATTTACACTGTTTGCTATGGACAAAATTCCCCACTACATTCTGAACAAACTGATTATTTAAAAAAACTACCATAACACCTGAACAGCTTATATGCTGAACATCTTTTTAAATTATTTTATTATCCATTTTTATATCAAATACTTTATATTATACCCAGAAATTCTGCATTGTTTTATGCCTATAGTTCAATAGTGTTTAGTTCAATAGTGTATTTTAGCAATTTTCCATTTAATGCTCTGCTATTATTGGCTATGTAGTGTGTTGATGATTTTTGATGTTTGATGCACTTAATATTTTGTACTGACGTGTAAGACAGACAGAAGCATTTGCATGTATAATTCAAAAAAATAATCAGTTTGTGCAGTGTATAAGTGAAGTGTGGGAGTAATAAATAGACAAATACTGACATAACTTTCACCAGAAAAGGTCAGATCCAAAGAAGAGCAAAATAAGGGCAAAATACCATTTGTATTGATTAAACCAATGGGGATACATGATGAATTATTTCATTATATAATTCTCTCACTGTAACATTTCACATCTGTTACCCAAGATTATAAAATTTCAATAACTATCACTGTTAAATGGTAAATGTAACTCTTTAGCCCTTAGATCATTATAACTGGGTCTTCCAGAGATTTTGATTTGTTTAAAAGTTTGGACAAATTGGATTATATTCATAGTAGATACAGTAGATCGTGATGTACAAAGATGCCTCTTTTTGTCAGTTTCACAGCTCTGGGTTACAAGAGCGATTTTCCGTAACACAGTTTGGTATTTTATTTTGAAAACAGCTTTGCGGAGGCATTACATAAAAGACTGATATGCTATTGCTGTTTGACAGACTTGTCTGTTTCTAGGTTTAGCACAGGGGAGAAAAAGGCTTATTTTTTAAGAGGATTAAATACTTTAACAAGGAGGATAAGCGGTTGGGAGATGGATGGATGGAAATACTTTAACAGGGGACATTAGGTGGAGGATGCGGTTTTGGACCGTTAGTTTGAAGTCTAACTCTGAAAGGTCAATATAAGATAAAGTGAGTGGATGAGTGAGTGAGCGCCGGGCGGATTGCTGCTTCACACCAAAGGAGTTGATAATTTGAGTCTTACCTCATGTAGTAGAATTTGCATTGCATCCTGCCTTTGTTGAATAGTATGGTCTTGTCCCCCAAAAACATCCACTAACATACAGTATGTTGAATTGTTGTCTCTGAATTGGCTGTTGTGTGTTTGCACGCACCCTGCTACCGACCCGCATCCTGCAAGAGAAGCTCCAAAGTCACCGTAACTGTGCTGAATGCTAAACCATTGATACAAAATTAATTTGCATCTCAGTCTAATGGGGTATTTTCAGTGGAGCGCATATATGTTTTTTTTGCTTCACCTCCACAAACTCAGTTTACTGGGTGCTGAACCAGGACTATAAGAGGTGACTGTGAAGCCCTTGCATTAGCTTCACGGTTTATTGTCTAAATGAGGTTGGGTGGGGCCTCAGCAACTTCAGAAGGTAAATGATGTGTGACACAGCCAGAAGCGATTTGCTTAATGAGACATTTCAGTGTTTGGACCACAAAGCCATGGGAGCTATGGAGAACCATGTGGATTCTGGGTATGTTCATCTTTTTAAATAAACATTTACTCACATTTAATAGTCAAATGGGTTTTTTATTTATCTGTCAAAGAGTCATCGCAAAAAAAAAGTCTCTCTCCCCAGGTGCTTCGTTTAAATCATTACAACCAGTTACCTTCAGTGGTGATTCCATGTATAATATTATTTATAACTTTCCACCAATTAAAAATATCAGATATTTTTTCATGAACACCCAGTGTGGATCAAACAGGGCTTTATGTAAATGTTATCTTTTTCCTGATTTAATTAGTCTCTGTAAGCATAATCTGGATGAGCAATTAAAATATGGATGGATGGATGGATGGATGGATGAACAGACAGATAATTTCAACTGTATTTTGTTTCTGTAAATGTCACAAATTAACCTTCATAATGATATTATTACTACTATATCTAACCAAGCAAAGCAGTTGTGCTATGATTGATCCTTATGTCTGTCAGTCAGTACTTATTCATATTTGTTAGTCCTGGATAAAAACATAAATACTATTGAATGATGCTTGCTTTACCCATGAATTTCCATCTTGTTCTCTTCCTGTATTCCCAGCAGTCGAAAATATCAATTTCACCAGTTCCATGCGGTTAAGCAGATGACTGCCTTTCGAGTCAATCGATTACAGAAATGTTTTTATATATGTACTAATATCAAAAACGAATATGTTCAGTTAAAAAACTTACTGGTAGCATGTTATACACTTTTCATTTGAAAATGTGAAGCATTTAGAACATTAAAAATGCTAAAACACAACAAATCATTATTCGCTGAAATCAATGGACTGTCATGGGATGTTCCCTACTTTGTGTGAGGATCCAGTTTTAAGTATCAGTTTGATAGAAATCAAACGGGACTGGAGGCTAAGTGGACACTCCTGGCCGCTTGGCAAGGTGCATGTTCACAGCAGTAGGTATGACCTCCTTCCGTCTCCAGAACCATTTTAAGTGTGGATGAGTTCTGCATTCTGATATGCCCTAATGAGTCTGAACTCTCTCATTAAAAACTTGCTTTCAGCCACAGACCTGCCCTTGACTGTTCTTTGTTTATCTCACCATTCACTGTAAACTCTGGACACTCTGGTGTGTGACAAAGCCTGGTGTTCGGCTGACCTTGCAATGCCGTCGCCATGTGAGCTATAAGTTTAAAATTGATTAGATCACGCATCTTAATACCTGAACCTTTTTGATGATTAGCATCATCAGTGTTCAGCAAAGTAACCTCACATATTCACAGTTACTGTCACTAAGTGTTCAGCGTTGGTATGAATTATGGGAGATATAAGCTTTTCTGGCGTGGCATTATTTTTAAATGTGGGATATTATATAATACAAATTACAACTATAACAATATAATACATATTTCATGAAGTTGTTTGAGAAATTATTAAGTAATGGATTAATAAGTATTAAGATTAATGGATATGTCAAATATTTAAAAGTACCTGTTAAGCCAATGCCGTGATTTTAAAGTTTCTTTGCATTGTGAAATGTGAAATTCTTGCAAAATTCTTCAAGTTAGTTCTATTGTGAGACCTGGAATACAAAATGTTCAGTGGCAGTGAACATGTCTTGATGATTGATGATATTTTTGCTTTTGGTTAAAAATATTATATAAGCAGTTTCTGTCTTGAGTCAATAAATCACCATTTGGGCCTTTTTTGCCCTCCAAGCTTCTTCATGGGTTTTGCTCAGTCATGCTCTCACACAATTTGTTTTGGGTTCTCTCTGTGGAATTCTGTCACTGTAGACATCACATGGATGTTTGGAGCCATCGGGAAGATCACATTATTGAGTCACATGATCACGTGATTTAGGTTCATCTGGTTTCCAGATGACACTTTTTTCTGAGTGATGAACATAGATTTTTATTGATCTGGATTATCTATATGATCTGAGAAGAATGTGCGATGGTGGAAAGTTCAAATCCAGAAAGTACAAATCCAGATTTTGTTTCAACCAACCAGCCGAGAATAAAGAGTTACATTCAAGAGCAGGGCTGGACTGCAAAGGGCCGGTGTGTATGCAGGCTTTCTTTCTTTATGTCAGCTGTTCAAACCCAGGGGTGCGGACTCTTCAGCCAATTAGTCCTCTAATTTGTTATCTAATTAGAGAGTTGCAGCAAAAACCTGAATATACACCGGCCCTTTGCGGATATGATTGCCCACCCCTGTTCAATAGAGGACTCAACTGGTTGGTTGAAACAAAATCATGGTCTGGATTTGTATATTCTGAACCTGAACTTTCCACCATCGCACATGTGCTTTTAAAGGCAATGCTTGCTTTATTCGGTTTGTGTGACAAAAAAAAAGAATATGTTCTTTAATATATGAAGAATACATGAATAATAAAGGTGTTTATAAAAACAAGTCAGCAGTATGTGTGGAACAGATGATTAACAATTGCATTCCATTTCATATATAGATAAGCGTACAGTATGCTGTCTCCACCCTGACTCCCCCGAAGTTTTTATATAAGAAGGAAGTAAGACCTAAGCGGAAACGTTTGGAGTTCGAGTGAGATGCGGGACAACATATAATCAAAGTATATGACCTCAGACACATATACAAACAGGTTTGTAATTAAGTCTTTGTGGGGACTCCATTCCTTTCTATGAGGAAAACTGTAATCACAACATGACACCCTTAACCTCATTCCTAACCTTAACCATAAGTAACCAAACAAAATGCAAATCATTTCTTTACTTTAGTTTTTTGATTGCATTCACAATTTTCAAGGTTATCTGTAAAAAGGCTTTTATCACACTGCGGGGAAATCTCGTCCCCACAATGTAATAATTAACAAAACGCACACTGAGCCACTTTTTTTTTTATGGGTGGGGGTTCTAGCCCCACGCCCAACCCTTCTCCTTTCTCATCCTGGAAATGGGACCAGGCAATGGCGGAGTTAAGCAAGCAAGGCTTGCATTCAACCCTGAGACCCATCTGGAACTCCAAAGCTTTATTTCAGCGCAGCAAGAGCCGCATCTTCAGCACCAACGTGAAAGCGGTCCTCCTGTACGGGTCCGAGACGTGGCGGGGAACCAAAACCATTACCAAGAAGATACAGATGTTCATCAATGAGTGCTTGCGGCACACCCTCAACATCAGATGGTCTGAGAAGATCTTCAACACAGACCTGTGGAAGAGAACCAGGTCAAGACATTGAGAAGAGAAAATGGGGCTGGATAGGCCACACCCTCCGAAAACCACTCGACAGCGTCTCAAGGCAAGCGCTGGACTGGAACCCACAAGGGAAAAGGAAAGTGGGGAGACCCACACAAACGTGGCGGAGATCTGTGGAGAGCAGAGTGAAGGGCGCCGGAATGCGGTGGACGCAGCTGAAGGGGACGGCCCAGAACAGAGTCCGCTGGCGTGGTGTTGTGGCGGCCCTATGCTCCACCAGGATTAAGGAGACACTGAGCTACATATAGACAAACAAATGTGAAGCATATCAAAACAGACAGATACTCTCACACCGACAAAAATGCTTTGGAAATGTATTGTTTAGTTAAAAGGAGAAATTCCTGCTCTTGTTGCAATGATTTGTGTTGAATGTCCATAAACAGATTTTGGTTTATGTTGGGATGTGTGTGTCAGAATATCGCGGCGCAGGCTTTTCTCCCTGCTGCTACACACTCTCTTTGCTGAATATGAGTATAAGTAGCTATACAATGTAGGGAATGTTTCAGCTTGCGGTCAATTATGGGATGCTTGCAATTCAGACCACAGAATCATGGGTGGAGGTTGTCAGCCCAAGGCTGTAATGTGGCATGTGATCCATTCTTACTCTGCATTAGGTGCTCTGACAAGCTGAAGACACTGTGGACCTCATGATGAAAAGTCAGGTTCTATGGCAGGGTTTCCTGAAACAGTCCTCAGGGACCCAAAGTCAGTCTGTGTGAGCTCCCTGCTGGGTAGTCCCCATTTTTGCTACCTACTGGGAGAGAGCGAAAAGCGGACTGTCTGTAGATCTCCAAGGTCCGGATTGGGAAACACTGTTCTATGGGACCGGAACTACATTCGTTTCACTAACCATGAACCAAACATCTTCATTATTTCTTTACACAAGACGTCTTATTCATATAAAATGGAACAGTTAGCTTAGCAAGTATTTATCATATATTTAACATTGTGATATTGTCCTATTATGATGTCTTGTAGAATGTTTAGTGTTATGGCTTCTTCTCAGCGTTTTAGCTCTTCTCATCCTGCCTATTTGTATATTTCGTTTTTATAATTAAATAAAAAAATGGCTCGTGCATTTTCCAGGTAAACGTTTATGCTGCAAATTTTTGTGCTCAGCACTGGAAAAAGGTGGCGAGGGAAAGCGGCTCTATATCAGCCGGCACCATGTTTACTTCTCCAACTGAGCAGTAATGGATGACTGTCCCTGGACTCTCATTAACCTGCTCACTGCCAATTAATGTCTCCTCTCCGTTCAGGATTCAGGCGCAGAACAGGCTTCCCCCTCAAGGTCACAGCCTACTGACAGTAACGAATTAGACGCCGTAATGGATGCAGGGCTGAGCATGCTGGGAAGTAGGACAGCGTCTCTGTTAAGTTCTCCCCAGGCATCCGCTGAGTTCCTCTGGCTGTCCTCCTTACGTTTACCACTCTGTTACTATTATTATAATCATTGTCATTATTGCTACTGTTAGTTTTATTGTTGCTAATGTTTTATTAATGCACACAGTTTTTAATAAAACACATATTTCTAAAAGCCTAATGTTTTTGCCTCAGAGATTTCAACTTGTAGAAGAGACCTTTGCTGTGAGTAGCTATAAGACAGCATTGGGTGTAATGTTACAGTGTAGACTGTCTGCCCGCCAAATCCACACCCGCTACATTATTAGCTTTATCTTGCTCTGCTTCCCAGGGTATTGATCACAACCTAGACTATACTGTAACAGTCAGAAGTTTGGACACACCTACTTCTTGAAAGGTTTATTTGTACAAAGACGTCAACACTATAAAATGACATATATGGAATTATGCACTGACAACATAAGTATTAAACAAAAAAATAGTGGTTTGTTTTTCTTGGGGGGGGGGGGGGCGGATAGCTGCCTTTGTCTTGTGGTTTAACAGTTTTCATGTTCTGCTGGTGCCTGTTAGCAATAGTAAAAGCAGGGCTTTTGGGAAATAGAAACAATCAAAATGTTGATTGATACATTGCATTAGAGTGACACCTGGTGCCCAAATTGTGCTCAGTGAAGCCCTATTTTGCAGTCAGACTAGATTCAACTTCAAAAGCACAGAGCACAATGCAAAGCAATGAATATTGATTTCTTTTCTAGTTAGAATGTTATTACACCAATACAGAACAAAGAGGCTGGACAGTTTATTCAACAAATATACAGTACAGGCCAAAAGTTTGGACACACCCTCTCATTCAATGTGTTTTCTTTATTCTCATGACAATTTACATTGGTAGTTTCTCACTGAAGGCATCAAAACTATGAATGAACACATGTAGAGTTTTGTACTTTACAAAAAAAGGTGAAATAACTGAAAACATGTTTTATATTCTAGTTTCTTCAAAATAGCCACCCTTTGCTCTGATTAC
>JABFDZ020000042.1:10031184-10043197 GCA_019775955.2 Pollimyrus isidori
CAGGTCACCTGCTGACACTAAGACAGCAATACTGCTTATGTCAGCTCGACCCATCAGTCACAGTCCGATTGATACATAACGTAGGCCTGGAGTTTCGACACAGCCCTCATAAACCATCTTCAGTGTTACATGATTTATAAGGAGTGTTATCTGCACTGGCACGTGCACAGAAAGCAACTTACACAAATTTACACTTTCACTTATTTATACGGCTATGCATCTGTGACCCAATTTAGGCTGAGTATCTAGGGGGACAGGAAGACGGCAGCAGCCCAGTCAAGAGACTTCGGTGAAATGTAGGACGCAGAAGCGCAGCTAAGAGTGACATTTTTCAGATCCTCTGAAAAACACCAAAGCCGCCATTAAAGGATGTCGAGGCGTTCTGTAAATGCCAAGGGGGCACTGCCAATCGCTCCTGTCGACACAGGTCAGAGCCTTTATTCAATTACTTTTAGACGGAAGGCAATTTAATGGCTTAAAGTCATCAAGTAGAAAAGAAACCTTTAATTCTTTTTGCTGTGCACAGACTGGAGGACTCACAAGTCCCGAAAACATTAAGTCGATGCAGCTCAAAGCTACTCAGATCTGCGCCCAGACAAGTAACTTCTCAAAGGAAACAGCCAAGCTGGCACCGAGACCAGTGGCATGGGGAGGGTACAGATGCTAACATAAAAGGTCCCTCATAAAGCATCACTGTATCTCCTACCTCCCTGGGGTCCCCTAACTTCCCCTGCTAGGTTATGCTCCTCTCTCCTACCTTAGTGAACACACCTCTGCCACATGTCCAGTAAGAAGTGTGCATGCATCATGAACAGTGGATCCATTCCCATGTCAGTTACATGACACCCCTTTACAACAAATGCCCTGGTTTCTTACTGATCTAAGATCAGTTTAGGGATCTGGGGAAGGAAAAGCCTTCCACTATTCTGAGCTCTGCAGATGCTAAGATAGACTTATTCATAAACAGACTCCACAATCGGAATACACAGATGTAGCTGAAAAAGAAGCAGAACTTGTTCCGTTTTTGAATCTCTGGTGGGCAAAATGTGTGCGAGCCGTAAGCAATGCCTGACTTTCATATACCGGTGTTCTTACAATACAAATAGGTAGAACTGAATTTAACAAAATTCTGACCAAAATGCTTTTCTGTGTTTGACCAGTATCAGAAATATTGGCAGTTTTACAATTTTAGTGCAGGACGTATTAATTAAGACTGCTATTTCTTAGGTAACGACAAAAGGGTTTCTACCTCCATGTCTATGAATAGATGAGTCAATCTTTGCTACACGTGATAAGTCAAAGGTGAGCATACACCTGCTTTTCATGTGAAGAATAACAGGCGAGTATGAAGCTCTCTCGGTGTGTAGAGTAATTACTCACACTTACATTACTTACACTTCATCCTTCAGTTCTTACCTCTGCATTCCTGCCCTCAAGGAAGCGGAGTAGCGCCAGTCAGCGTTGGGGGCTTTAGGCTGAAGTATGGGGAGACAGGAAAGGGAACAATTAGCATTTGGCTACATCTTTAATTTGGCAGTGCCCGTCCGATTCAGTGCGGCACCTGGAGGGGGCGCTCAGGAGTGTGGCAGTGTGGCTTCCAGGGAGACATTTAAACATCTCATCCCCACTCACCTGAAATGTACAGACCTGATTTCCCAGAAGACACTTGTGTCAAGTTTAAAAATAAATGCTGAGATGAGGCCTATACAAAATAAATGAGTGACGACTGTGTTTGGGGGGTAATTAGGACAATGACGCCTTGCAGACACAGGTACCCTGACCAGCGAGTGAGGTACAATGCAAATGACTGTCAATAGTGGCCACATCTAAAACTGAAGTAAGACACAATGAACTGATCGGTCTGTCATGACCAAACAACATCGGGGTAAATGCATGATCCTGCTACAAATGCACAACATCTTCACAAAACCATCAGTCTGCTCTGAACTCACAGCATCACAGAATTCAATTCTCTATGAATTAATAACATCACACCAAGACGGGTCCAGTCCAAAATAAGAACTTCCCAGCGTTACACTCAAATGAAAGAGCATTATAGTAAATGCATCAGGCTGCCTGAGCTCTGCAGTGCAGGTCTTCATGGCTTCATTTGACCCTAACCACACTTGAGGGAACCAACTGCAGCAGATACACGACATTGACACATTTACTGGCATTTACAAAATAACTTAGTGAAAAAACAACTGACCGTGTGGTCAATATCACGGTCACGGTCAGGATGTTGGCTGACAGTGACACACGGTTGAGCAACATGTTAGCATTTAGGGTAATAAGGGAAGAAAGTGAACACTGCATGGAAACTTCATGGCGAAGAATGGTGGTTGGGACCAGGGCGCATGCAGACACACCTGCAAGGCGGCGTCAGGCATGCTGAGCCTCCGGACAAACATCTGGCCACTCTGGCCCGTGAAGAAGCGCTCGGAGCCCATGGTGCCTCCAGGTGGGAGTCCAGTGTTATAGAACATGAAGGTGTCGCTGCCGGATGTGGCAGTCAGACACGTCTTGTAGCAGTAGGTTTTGGTCAGCGAGCCGTTTCCCCGGACTTCGATGTAGTGGGGCTCCACCTTTAGGTCACGCCGAAGTACTACATTGTTGCCGGGCTGCTGGCCGCCAGGGCCCATGGCGCCCTCTGCAGGAGCCTTCTGCGTCACACAGCAGGGGGAGCAGGAGCCCGGCTGGGTGCAGTAGGCGTGGCAACGTACTATGGCAAGAACCACCACGGTCAGGAGGAAGACAAAGGTGGTGGCGCTGAGGGCGACGATCAGGTAGAGGGTGACGTTGGAGAAGAGCAGTGCCCCGTGTGGTCGGATGATCCGCTTGGGATCGGGGATCAGCTTGGGTGGGGCCTCCATGACGGCCACGTTGACGGTGACGGTGGCGGACAGCGACGGCTCGCCCTGGTCACGCACCACCACCAAGATACTGAAGAAGGTGGAGTTGTCCTCTACCACCTTGCGGGTGGTGCGCAGCTCCCCTGTGTGCTCGTGCACCTTGAAGAGGTCGGGCTCGCCGGCCTGCTCCAGCGCGTAGAGGAGCCAGGCGTTACGGCCGGAGTCGGCGTCGTAGGCGGCCACCTTAGCGACCAGGTGGCCGGCCTCGGCGTTCTTCAGCACCGTCTCGGTGAAGCGCGAGCCGTTGGCCGGAAGGCTGAGGATCTCCGGGGCGTGGTCATTTTGGTCGGTCACGTACAGGTAGACGGTAGCGACGCGGCTGAGGGGCGGAACGCCGCCATCTTGGGCCTTCACCTGGAAGTGAAACTCCCGCAGCGTCTCGTAGTCGAAGGAGCGCAGGGCGTAGGCCTCGCCCGTGTCGGGCTGCACGGACACGTAGGAGGTGACGGGGATGCCGTGGTTGTTGTCGTTGAGCACGGTGTAGGTGATGCGGGCGTTCTCGTTTATGTCGGCGTCCTGCGCCCGCACGCTGCACAGCGAGGCCCCGGGGGCGTTGTTCTCCGCCACGTACACGGTGTAGGACGTCTGCTCGAAGCGAGGCGGGTTGTCGTTCACGTCTGCGACGTCCACCTCGATGGTCATCTGGGACGAAAGCGGCGGGGTGCCCCCGTCGGTGGCACGCAACGTCACATTGTAGGCGGCGGTGGTCTCCCGGTCCAGGAAGGCGGCAGTCACCAGGGTGTAGTAGTTCCGGAAAGACTTAATCTTAAATGGAAGCTCCGGGTCAATTTCCAGGCTGACCTGTTTGTTGGGACCCGAGTCTCGGTCCGTTACACTGATAAGTGCCACCACTGTGTCGGCCCGTGCGTCCTCCCGTACGGGGCTGGAGAGTGAGGACAGCACGATTTCCGGCACGTTGTCGTTCACGTCCACCACTTCCACCACCACTTTACAGTGCACAGCCACGGCTGCAGGGCCCCGGTCCATAGCCTGCACATACATTTCGTAGGAACTGGTGTCCTCATAGTCGACGGGGCTCCGCAATCTGATCTCCCCCGAGTTGGCATCCATGCTGAACATCTGCCGGACCCTCTCTGGTGTGTAGCTGCTGAAGGAATAATACACCTCCCCATTAGAGCCCTCATCCAGGTCAGTGGCATTTAGCTTTATGACCAGCGTGTCCTTGGGTGAGTTTTCCAGCAGTTTCACTTTATACACCGAGCTGTCAAAAACAGGAGTGTTGTCATTCGCATCCAGGACGCGCACGTTAATTGTAGCCGTGCCGGTTTTCGCTGGCGTGCCTCCATCCACAGCTGTCAGGATAAACTGATGGGAGGCGGTCTGCTCGCGGTCCAATGCCTTTTTAAGCACGAGCTCAATTTGCTTGTTCACCAATGGTCTATTAGTGTCCAGCGCGAAATGCTCGTTTGGACTGAGGCGGTACAGCCGAATTGAATTAGACGCTATGTCAAGATCTTGCGCGCTCTCCATAGGAAAGCGAGAACCCGGGAGAGCAGCTTCGGAAATGTCCAACTGGATCTCTCCCGTGGAGAACTGCGGCGCGTTATCATTCACGTCCAAAACCTCCACCTCCACATTATGCACTTCCGACGGATTCTCGACCACAACCTCCAGATTTAATAGGCAGGGTTTGTTTAAGTCGCATAGCGTCTCTCGATCTATCCTGTCAGTCACACACAGTTTTCCATTTTTAGGATTGATACCCACGTATCGTTTTCCGTCGATAGAGGTTACCTTTAAATTTCGAGTCGACAGCTTTTTCAGATCTAGCCCCAAATCAAGCACGATATCTCCAACTACTGTTCCTTCTTCCGATTCCTCCGGAACCGAGTACCTAATTTGTCCAAATGCAAATCCGCCAAAAAGAAAAAAGACAAAAACAAAAATGGATATAGGCACGTTTCTCTTAATGTTCATACACCCCCTTTCCACGGCCATTGCAAGCGCATAGATTCCGCACACGGATTGAAATCAACTATCCGTCTTTTTCTCTACCAGGATGTTGCTTCGTTCAGCCTCGTTAAAAAAGACTCGATGTCCAGCTATATGCAAAATGACCAACACATCCACTCGGTCTGTCTTTAAACTGGTACTTCAGCGATGCCTCCATTTTCCTTTGTCCCTGCTTCTCTTTTTTCTGCTCGGCGGCGGCTGACGGGTGTGTTTCCCTGCCGCTGGTGCTGCGGCTCGCTCCTTGCAGCCCCCCGCCCCCCCCCCTCTATCACCACCCTTATTTCTCTCCATTTCTCTCTCCCTCTCTGCCTGAGCGTGCGGAGCGGAGTCTGTGCTGGGGGATGGGCAGCTTTATCAAATACAGTTTGCTGCTTTTTTGCAGCTCAGAGTAAAATATTCAACCAAATGAAATTGTCGAAAACAAGACGATACTCAGTCACTGAATACTTGCATGCACCCTTCATCGTGTGCACTAAATCAGATTTTACACGATGATGGGCAATACGTTCATTCGGCATTCTTATCATCGGCGGCCGCATAGTAAAATTAGAAAACCTCATTACTGTTCTTTTTTTAACAATCGCACGTCCTAGTCATTTGTGGAAGAATGGTACTGCGGTAGGGAGAATTAAAGAGGCTTATGTTTAGTCGTAGTCCTTATGCGTAGAAGATAATGTTACAGATGAGGTTGTGGGGACAATACTTTGTTCTACAGGCTTCGGGACAGAGTATGTTGTTTTTGTTCAGGTAAAATTCGGGAGAATAAGTATGCTTGAGAAAATACGGACTGGAACAGGTTCACCTCGCATCAGTCATGGAACTGTCCAAATTGGGAAGATGGAATTAACCTGCTGGCCTTGTGAGGGAAGGTTGTCATGTTAACAACCAACAGCACACAAGCAGTTGGGGGGGAGGGGGGTGCTGCTTTTATTGATTGTTATAATTTCAGAAAATAATGTAAAATATTTAACGTCAGGATATCACTGGTTACACTTGCCTAACCACTGTCAGTACAAATAATATATAATGATACAACAATAGGTATTTAATCAATCCTGTAATCAAGCATGAAAGCAAGATTTGTGGTTGAAAGAGTAAATTTATGGATGAACATGCTATATGGTGACCAATCATGTCTAAGAAAAACTTGTAGGGGGGTGGTGGTTGAAAGTATATAACAGAGCACTTTTCTTTTGCGGGGTGTGCAAGCACCCAGGTTATCCCGAGCACTCCGTCTCACTAATTTGCATCATGTCACTAATAAAGAAGATTTTTGGGCTCAGTTTCCTGCCTGGGGCAAAGCCAAAATGGTCCCTCGCAGTTCAACTTTTCAATATTACTCTAGGTTCTTTATCAGTAATTGAATACAGCCAAAACACCATGAGAACAAAAGATTTAGATTCTTAGCTGATTTTTTTTTTTTTTGGATGGTTTAAATGCGAATCTCCCCAAGTCTCAGTTAGAGGCAAGTGCCCTTAGGCAATTTTAATGTGCAAGAAAACATAAGTTACATCACTTCCTCTAATGCCAAACGACATCATTACCTGCCAGGTCACCTTCTCCTACCCCTAGTCCAGGACCAACAATGGCGATTAAACAACATTTTTAATCACTGCAAAGCTTCAATGTATAAACCATGGTTATATTAATTGCTTCTCCCAGAATTGAAGATGTCGTTGCTATTTGATTAGATACGTCTCATTGTAGCTAAAATGTTGCACGCGCAAATGTACAGCAGTTTTATTAAACTTTGACCAGGTCATGTAATTTAGGAGCCATATAAATGGCTGCATTTATGCAGCACTATATTATACTTGCTGAGACCTCAGTTCGGGTTCTACAGTTACACCCCGATAATACATACAAATCTAAGAAAGGGGACGATTCAGAGGCAGGGGCGTGGCAAGACATGCGGGGTCACCTGACCAAATGTGACCTGCGGCTGCACGCAAGGTTCCACTGTCGTCTGTTGGCGATTGGGGGGCGTCTGCTCCGCCCCCTCCACCAGCAGCCAATGCTGTTACTCCCTCGAATGCCTTTTGTCTGCATCTCTGTTTCAATGCACGGCCCCGTACCCAGCTGTCCAGTAGAGGGGCAGGGAGCCTGTAGTCTATCCCAGGATTCTCAGGGCATGAAGCTGCTGAACAACCTGCACCAGCTGCCAATCAATTACCTTGGGAGGAAACCACAGGACCCAGAGGGACTCCAGACAGGCAGGGGAAAAATATCCACTGGCCACATACACCAAGCCGGTGGGAAGAATCGAACCCATATCCACAGAGGTGCAAGGCTACAGTGCTACCTACCAAACCACTACCTACCAAAATCCCTTCTCAAATGTACATATGTTTGATTGTAATGTAAAAACGACAGGAATTATTATGGAAAAACAAAACAAAGTGAAAAAGAGCAAAATTATTCATGCTAGCGGGTAACAAAAAGGTTTTCCTTTAACAGGCCTCTCTTTTAACTTACAACCTTACCCTGTGGATTTAGCTGCTAACTTGATTAGCATCTTCACCTTGAACAAGGACAATTTCACCAACTCACTGTACGTTATCTGGGTAAAGCACTTTTCTTACGGGTTACCATTTATAGCAGATCAGCCCCCATCCATGCTTCTCTCTCTCTCACTCCGTCCTCCTCCCTTCACACTCTCCCATCCTCTCTCTCCCTCTCCCACTCCACCCCCGTCTTCCTCTCTCCTCCTCATTCTATTTCCTGCTCATTCCCTCCCTCTCTTCCTCCCTCTTCTGCTCTCTCTCGCTCTCATCCCACTCCAGCCTGTCCTGCTCCTTCTCTCTGCATCACCTGCTTTAAAAAATATCTTGTAGATGTATTTTACATGGCTACAGTGAGGGGTTATTAAAGAGTATCATATTGGCCCGTCAACCCAGACCAATCCGATTAAGTTCCACATTTTTTAGAGCCCCTGAGACTCCCCCACCCTCCCTTATGGCACCCTAGACTACAGTTAAAATTTTGCGTTTATGAGCATGATTTGTTTTTCTACAGATAGACATTTGCGCTTATTTTGTTCCATACTCACACACTATGCAAAATCTCACACCGTGAGGAAGACATTGATTTAAGAAATCAAATAGGAGCGCAGTAAAGACGAGACAGGACTGGTATTTTGGGAGTACGGTGTGTCATCATAAAGCAAAAATACATAATGAAAAAGAAGTACTGTGGACAGAGTAACAGACAAACTGACAGCATTCTGCCAGCTGCTGCTGCAAATCAATCTGTCATCCGGCAGGACGTAGCAAGCTGCTGAACTGCAGTCGACGCGTGTCATCCCAGCGGGCAGAGGAGCCAGCGGGCAGAGGAGCCAGCGGGCAGAGGAGCCAGCGTGCCGAGCAGATGAGGGCTCAGTGTGGCTGCATCAGTGTGGATGCAGAATATGCAGTGTTCTGAGCACTGTGGAGGAGGACAGGAGGAGAGGGACCAGGTGCATTTATGTGTGAAAAGGAAGCAAGCACAGGTAAGTGTGTTAGGAGACCATGCAGAACTCGGTGTGTCAGGGACCAAGGGAGATCGGGTTCAGTTACATGGACCCTGCTGAAGGGCACTACTCTGATTCCGAGTCGCTCTCTCTCTCTCTCTCTCTCTCTCTCTCTCATTCATTGTAAAACTTTTCAATGGGATACACAGAGAGCCTCCTGACTTCCACCCCAATGAGCTGAGACACAGTATCTACCTTCATATCTGGTCATAAATTCACACATCACACCCGATTAGAAAGCCAGCCTCACAACAGTTAACAAGCCAAGCTGGTAAGGCTTCAAATACTGATCTCGCACCCAGATTACAAGTGTTAAAAACTATTTCAAGTTATGTAGGCATGTGCGACAATTCATGTAGTGGTTCAGTAGTAGAAAACGGTTGGTTTAAAACTAATAACAATATTACAAACAATTATTTTGTAACCAATACAAATGTGTTTACTAAGCAAAAGGAATGTGACAACAATAATAATATCATTAACCAGAAAAAAAGAGAATATAATTATTCACCTTTAAATAAAATGGCCACAGCTAATGCAGAATGAAATACTAATAAAGTCAAGGGTTTTTCTTTTCTGTTAGTCTGAGTCAGGTGGATATAGAAAGTAAAGCTTTTAAAAAGGCAAATTCATCTAAAACACAAGCAATATTTCACAAATGATCCATGGACCCGTTTAAAAACCTCTCATCTAGAATGTGGCCATGATGGGCCTGCAGTCTGCAGTGAGACGCCAAGGTCACATGACGTGGGAAGGCTGATCCATCACAGGACACACTCTCACCAGCATATCCCTGCACTAAATGCCATTGATCATCACAAAGAAATGTATCACCAAGCAGAATCTCTAGCCGACTTGGATAACACCGGAAATCCCGCTTCGTCACACAGGCCCCGCTTGATTTATCCACACTTGTTTTTGTGAGACTGGAGAAAGAACAATGGAACAATGAAAGAAGATATATGCTCCAGATCCAGAAATCTGTAGAAGTATAAGGGCACAGTCTTAACCACTGAACCAGCATTCCAGCCCTAACAATAAACTGTCATTATTATTGTTGTTTGGGTGTTGATTTTGGTGTTGGGATGGATTGCTGCTTGTTACAGTAGTAGCAGTAGTAGTTACAACAGTGGTAGTAGCAGTAAAACATAAGCAGACAAAGCAGGAGGGACTGGGTCCTGCTGTAGTGCTCTTTAGAATCACAAGGCCAGGCTGTGCATCTTATCTCTCTCAGATTCAGAGGTGCTGTCCGGCCTTGTGGTGCTGAACAGGATGCCGAGGCAGACGAAGCCTGTGTTCTCTTTTCAGGACCACGCGGCTGGACAGCGCCGCTGGTTCAGAAGGAGCCTGTCCGTTTCATTTCCCCAGTCTTTTATATTTATCTTTCACGGGGAAATTTGAAGGCTAAGGGGAAAGCGGGAGCTTATCTTAGAAATTGTATAACATGGTGACAGTTATTGTAAAAGGGCATAAAAAAAAGATTTGAGACTTTGCTAAAATATTTGGGTCTTAGGCCTTGTTAAGGCTGAAAATAGTACTATTTTATGTGTTATGGAACAATATACATATGTTAAAACATACACAGCCCATGCTGAGTGATTAAGATAAAATAAATAAATTGGAGACCTCTATACAATGGCAAACAAATTCAAGAAAAATACCTGAAAACTCTTCATGTTTGAAACCAATAAATAATGCTGTCTTGCCTTTTTTCAGCAATATGATATGTAAAAGAGTGCTGGTTTAGAAAAGGGACGCCGATTCTCTCGCGGTGGTAACCATTACAGGGTGTCCGATAAGAACACTGGGTTTGTTTTCCTACCTCTGACAGGTTATTCTATAGCTGGATAGTAGCGCATTAACACACCACCCATAAAGCAGTCCGGATACTCGTTGGGGGATTATGTAACTGTGCTTTACTGAAACAGAAATAAAAACATAGGAATCAACATATTACTACCACTCACAGGTAACACAGTTTTATAGACATTTAACAAATATAGATATTAAATAATAGTAACCATTTGTATTACAAATGGCAAATAACCATACAATACTTTGTGGCGTTAATACAGCAAAACGCGAACTGTGATTAGCGCGATATGCTTATTTTAGATTACAGACGCATAAAACAATAAACATCTGCTCCGGTTACAAAGCATAGTTGCGGTACGAGTGAACTATACATACTTACTCATTATGCACGCACAACTACTCCATAAAACTCAACAATACGTTGTAAAACTACAGCGTTTAACTTTGCATCCAGCCTAAAGGAAAGAGAAAAACAAAAACAAAACCAACGTGGGGTCCTGCGTTATGCCTACAATAGGCAAAATAATGCCTGCTCAAAACATTGTACTGTACAATTAATAAACCGTTCATTCAACTGCCTTTTTTGCCTTTTTTCAATATTCAGTGTTTCAGTTTTACAGCGTTTCACTTTAAATAATGTTCTATGTCAGTTGAGAAAAAGCGTGAAAAATTGGACAACCTAATATAGCATAACATACCTGGCCACAACCAATGGTCATTATGAATATATAAATAATTATGCGCAACATCATTAGTATTTCTACAAGTAAAGAATTAATTACAACGACGGTTACAAAAATTTGATCTGCTCTCCAGAATCCAGAAAGTTACTGATATCCTGCTGGATAACATGAGTAACACAGCTGTGGTACCCAAACCTCTCCTCTGGGGGCAGCAGAGCCATCCCATGTTTATAGTTTATAATCCTACTAGCAGTTTCCCTTGATTCCATCCATCCATCCATCCATTGTCCAAACCGCTTATCCTACTGGGTCGCGGGGGGTCCGGAGCCTATCTCAGAAGCAACGGGCACAAGGCAGGGAACAACCCTGGATAGGGGGCCAGCCCATCGCAGGGCACACTCACACACCAGTCACACACACCTACTGTATGGCCAATTTGGCAACTCCAATCAGCCTCGGCAAGTTTTTGGACTGTGGGGGGAAACCGGAGTACCCGGAGAAAACCCCACGACAACATGGGGAGAACATGCAAACTCCACACACATGAAACCCAGGCAGAGACCAGAACCCGGGTCCCAGAGGTGTGAGGCAACAATAGTTGAAAAAAGTTCAAGTTCAACAAATTGTTCAGTATAATACTTGGCCACTGCAAATAGATGCTTCAAAACGGCAAGATTGTTATACTTTGACAGATGGCTAATCGTAATTTACACCAATAGAAACATAATCTTAAACAGTTTTCTGTAGCAGTCTAAGAATTTACGTTAATTTACTTTTACTTCAATTTACTTTTAATTGTACTAGAATTATTTTTCTTGTATTACAAACACATTTGGGAATGAGAAATGCCAATATTCTATTTATTGTTGAACCCGCCATTTAAAATAATGCTTGACATATGGGGAAGACGAGTATTACGGCGAGTATTTCGTCATATATCTTAAACTGGTGGGCCAATGGCTTTTGAGTGAGGCTGCAACTCAAATCAGACTGAGAGAAATCACATAAAATATGCCCTGATTCTGTGAGCATTCACGTCTATAGGAGTCAAGTGTAGTGTGAGCCAATCCAGTTTCAGATGCATTATAACCCTACATTTCAGATGCATTATAACCCTACAT
>JABFDZ020000042.1:10206935-10222614 GCA_019775955.2 Pollimyrus isidori
GGACTGAGACAAGTGAGATGGAAGAGAGGGAGACTGATACAGGAGGACTGAGACAAGTGAGATGGAAGAGAGGGAGACTGATACAGGAGGACTGAGACAAGTGAGATGGAAGAGAGGGAGACTGATACAAGAGGACTGAGGGAGTCAGGAAGGAACGAGAGGAGGGACCTGTTCTACAATGGAGAGAGACATGCACACACACTGAGGTCTGCACCGTTGCACCAGTAGCCAGAGTCATTTCAGGAGATGTCAGGGAGCGACTGCGACTGCAGTCAGAGTCGCAGTAAATGACCTGCCATGCAAATAAACACATAAACACATGGTGCACAAGCATTGGGGGCTATGCGAGCGTGCGCTGTTAGCCAGAGAAAAAAGCACTCTGCTTCCAATAAAGAGACTCAATCAAGAGCCATGACATCAGCGCACCAACTCCGGGGAGCATTGTGCAATGAACAGAGCCATGTGTGTATAAGTGTGTGAGAGAATGTCTGACAGCAGTATTGGAAGCTGAATGTGTGCATGTCAGTACATGACTTGAAGTATATATATATGTCGGTGCACAGATTCATATTTCTGTGCACACATGTACGTCGTTACTTTTGGAATAATTGATTATATTTTTTGGGGGGGGGGGGGGATCAACATGATTTCCTCCATGGTAAAGCACTGATAGAATAACCTACTGACACTGTGAGATTTTGACCACGATAAAATGCTGACAGAATAACCTACTGACACTGTGAGATTTTGACCACGATAAAATACTGACAGAATAATCTACTGACACTGTGAGATTTTGACCACGATTAAATACTGACAGAATAACCTACTGACACTGTGAGACTTTGACCACGATAAAATACTGACAGAATAACCTACTGACACTATGAGACTTTGACCACGATAAAATACTGACAGAATAACCTACTGACACTGTGAGACTTTGACCATGATAAAGCACTGACAGAATAACTTACTGACATTGTGAGATTTTTAAATATGGTGAAACGATGACAGCATGAACTGCTAGCATTTTGATTACAGTGAATTACTGGCAGTATAAATCACTGACACAGTGAGAATTAAGTCACCAGCTTCAGTGTTACATCTGCCGTCTTGAAATTGGGGCCCATTTGTTGTTTCACAGTGTTAGAGGGAGGTAGACTGTGGCTACAGGACCATAAAATAAAAATGTGTGGCTCCAGAGAGACTCCGTGTAAACTGATTTATGGAACACAGAGAAGGTACTGCCTGTGTAAGACCCAACACTTTTTGTCTCTCTCATACTTTCTCAGCTCCATCTATATGATACTACGTCTACACCATGCTGTCTGTAGCTTCCCCTATTTCGCTAATCGGAATACAGACTGGTTGCCCTTTATGGACATCAAATGTGATCTGCTATTCTTTTCATAATGGTGGACTGAGAGGTCTATATGGGTGGTGGGGAGGAGTTTTCTAGGATATAGGTCAGGTATCGCCATAAATCAGGTGGGTATGTTAATGAAAGAGGATTTAAGGGGGGTTAACAGTGCCAAGCCTGACGCTCCCACATCAGTGTGCTGACTAACCACCCCCCCTTACACACACACATATGGAATGCATTAGGACAATAAATGTTCCTAATAAAAACTAGGCCGACGTTGCAGCTGATGGCGCACATTGTTGCTCCGCATAAATTTATACAGTATTTGTCTTAGAGATGGTAGCTTTGTGGCGCTAGTGGGACCTAAGCTACCTCCAAATGCCGGAGGGAAAAAAATAAGTCTGCCATAGGAAAAACGTTAAACTGATTGCGAAGACGGGAGATTGCCTAATGGCTGTGGACGGAGGCGGGGCTTATACTTGTACTATACAAGTGTAAACCTCCTTTCCTTCTAATATCAACAAACAAACTTGCTTTGCTTTCAGTCAGCCCTCATTCATCCAGTCTCCTCACCATGGGGAGACATTCCTGAAATTATGCCTCCTTGGACGAAATAGAGAAAAATTCCTTTGTGTTTTTCCATGTAAGAAATGTCTATAATAAACATCCATCTGACCAGACAAACTAGGGAATGATCAAGGGAGACTTAGGTAGAGCAGGAAAATGTCAGACAAAAAGGAGGAGGGGGTAGAAGAGTGAAAAAGGATAGGGGTGATTAGGAGTGCAAAGACAAACTCACTCTGACCACGAATTACTAATTCTCATTATGCTGGTACAAAGTTTTTTTTTTTCACGTATCAACTTATCAAGTCCAGCAGTATCACTAAGGTGACCTTATTTTTTCTGTCACTTTCCCCACATTTTGCTGGGAGCAGCTCAAACGACAGTACAAACGCACGGTGGACACCATACTGTATGGTGAGGTACAACAATGCAGAGAACAAATTATGCACAGGGCGTGTAAAACATCTGGAATCTACGCTACACGTTCTTTGAGAGGCCGAACTGTAAGCACGTGACAAAATTAGCATCATTGCAAAGGAACCAGGAAGTTCTTACAAATTCAGCTTGAAGATAATTCATGGAAAAATAGCATTTTTCCTGCAAAACATACATGGCAAAAGTAAGAAAAAATATGTAAGAGCTCGATGATCCCTGTAGATCTATCTTTGTCTTGCCCTACATATGTTCTTTGGAAAGTGGAACGACTTTGGAAAAATAGGGAGTAAAATCACTAAAATTGCCCCTCACATCAACACCTGGAATAATTAGAAATAATTTAAAAAAATCATTAAATGCTTTTAACACCCCAAAACGTTGAATTTTCTGATTGCATTTAAAAAGACTGATCGCCAATACATTTTAAGTTATGATGTTCGGGTACAAAAGTACAAGAATATAAACCTTCTACTAAAAGAACTAAAACAAAAGTCGTTTCTATGGTTCTTCTAAATTTTAAAACGTCCTGAAAAACGTACGCCAGATAACTTCAGAGTCACAGATTTGAATTTACATGAAAAATTCTGTGGCTGTTTTGGTTTCTGCACTTTTTTCCCCGGAGTGCACAGATCTTCCAGTTAGTGTCTTTCCACACCTGTCACGTGACTCTTCTCCAGCAAGTCAAGGTTCTGGCTCCAAGCTGCCAGTGTTCTTTTCCAGCCTCGTGTAACCGGTTCCTTGCGTACCGTGAACCGCACACAGCATTAGCTCCCCCCCCCAGGGCGAATAAGGTGTGTATCATAACAGACGCATCCATAGAGACAGACAAATAAGAAGAAATGGAACATGGGAAGGACCGTTAGATTGATCATTTTAATTAACATCAGTTCCCTTCTAATTAATGCAGCTCTCTGTGTGAATTCTTTGTAAAAAATATATATTTTTTTTTAAGTTCTTCACAGAATTTCACAGTAGGCCTACATACTTAGGCTGTCTGTGACTATTAATTTTAACAACAACATTAATAATAATAACAACAATAATAATAGTTTTTTGACCTCTGCATGCTGGCCACTCCCTTTCCCAGTGTAGTCTATCGCAGTGAAAGCACCGTAAAAGTCCTGAGCACAAGGACAGATTGCCATTTTGCAGCTTCATTCCCCCAGACCATCACCCTTCTGAATGGGGAAACGCTCATAATCTAACTACCCACTGTTTGCACATTTCATTCATTCATTCATTCGTTCATTCGTTTGTGTCTACATGCCTCATCATTGCATTTCTATTTATTCTCTTAGTCTTTTCATATTTTGCCTTGTTAGTTGTATGCTTAATTTCCGTAAGTCTTGACACCACCTGCATCCTTGTACTTCTCTGTACTTGGCAAATAAAAGATTCTGACTCTGATTCAATTGCAGCCAACAGGGCAAAGGATATCCTAGAATGGCACCACCTTGTGGAGAGTTTAGATATTGCAATTTGGAATCAGGCACCCGGTCCCAGGATGCAAAATCTCATTCACAGCTTGGTAGTGCAGTTAGATGGAAACAGTGGTTCCTAACAGGCAGCCCATAATATACACTACGCACACAACTTGTCGTTACCTGTCCCGAGGCAGGAGGCCTCCATGAAATCGTGACCCCAATCTGACCTCTGGGTTACCACTGCATCTAGTGCCAAAATGTGAAATGTAAGCAGTGGGCTAAACCCAGCAGAGTCTGGAAGAAACATAAAATCTAAAACCTGCTGACAGAAATCAGCATAACCTCCGCCAAGCCACCAGACACAGAAACACACGGCACACACATACAGAGAGAGGCAGACAATGTCCCAGGTTCCTCGCCGGCCGGTTGTCTGCGGTTCAGTAGCGGTAAAGGGGGTGCGGACGGGGCGGCTCTGTCGAATTCCCTAGGAAATGTTCATTTTGGATCCCTCTTTGTACTAACATACCTCACTCACGCCCTCCCCTTCCTGCAGTTCATTCTTGCGCTTTCTTCATCCCCCCCCTACACTAATTTCTTTGGGATTAGAACGACTCCCTCTCGCTGAATTAATTGGAGTTTTTTTGAGCGCTTAGAGAGTTGGTTAGTAGCTAACTTTTCTTTCCCTGCGCTCGAGACCATCTCCATGCACGCTGACTTTTGTGTGTATAGAGAAAGTCGTCCTTGGAAAGCTGAGAGATGACGGCGAGGAGGTTCCAGCACTCGCTGTGAGCGTTTCCGTCTCTCAGGTGTCAGACTACACCCGCGGGACCCTGTGCGTGTCAACGACTAGGAAACATGGCAAACACAAGAAGCAGCGCTGCTCCATGGGGACGACTGAACGCATCCCCCTCCCCTATTGTTGCAGCCTGTTACCGTAACAATAGTGGCGTCCGCTGCCACACAGCATCACACACTGATTGACTAATCGCATTTGGATCCGGAAAATGTGCGCGTGTGTGTGTGTGTGCGCGCGCCTGGGGGTGTGGGGGGTAGCGGGCAGAGGAGGAGGAGGAGGAGGGAGGATCGATCTGCTGCTGTAGAAATGTTCTTCGTTTTCCCGGACTAAAATCTTTAGTAGTTTTTTCCGTTTTGCTAAGGAAATAAAGTGAAAAGGTTGTATGAAATACCGAAAACTTTAAAGCAGCACAAAGTCAAACAGATAACAGGGGAAACGCATTCCTTTTTAATTTACATTTCGAAGAGAACGGAGCCTACAGAGACAGACACAGACGAGGCAGGTTTTGAAGTCGATTTGTCAATGCGATCCCACATTCTCCGCCGTTCCTGTGCATCCGTTCACTTTATGCAAACTGGGACCGCTGACCCAAGCTCACCTCGACTAGAAACAACGAGACTGACTGCACTCTGCGACGTCCCGACTTGGCTTTTGGTATAAATGCAAAGTTCAAAAAAGATCGGATTGCATTTTTCCTAAAAAAAAATTGAGGGTGATGTCATCTGGCTGTGCTGGGGCTGGTATTGTGTGCGGGCTCCGTACAGACTACCGTTGTGAGGCGAGCGGCTGGACGAGCCGAGTTGTCCGTGAATCAGGTGCGTGTGTATGGCCGTGACTCTTCTGTGCTGTCGCTGGCGGTCCCCGCTGTCATCGTCTTTCCCGCATCCCCTCCAGATCTGGATCGTCGGATTACCCCACTTTCGTGGCTGTCCATGCTGTAATTCTTTACATTGCGCGTCATTGTCCCCCAACCTACGGACTCCGCGACCCATCTGAGAGGATTAGTCATGACTGAAGCCGGTCGGCAGCACCTGAAGCCCGCGGAGCTGCTCTCACCCCGCCGCCCTGGTTTCCGTCTTGCCCAGGTGCCCTGCCTCCCGCGGGAACTGTCTTCGCACCTTTGGCACTAACGCAGGATCGCCCGCATCTCCTACCTCTACCCTAAACGGCCCCGCCTCCCCGGGGTTTGATGTTAAGGTCCGAGTTTTACATCGGTGCTCCCTGCAGACCCAGTGTGGATTCGTTTGTGTCCTCCAACAAAGACCTGGCAGTTCCTCTCTAATCTCACCGATTTCAGACAGAAATAACATAGAAAGAAAAAATTGTGGGACAGAAAAGTAAATGATGAAATAAAGTAGCACCAAACAGAGGACCTTGTCCCGTCATTTGGTGGAAGCGCTTAGTGCATTAATGAGTGCTGGGCAACTTTCACGGTTCGTAGCTTTGGAAAAACATGAGTCTGAGCAGCGTCTGGATTTAATATGAACGGAATACGTGGACAAGAAGTGTGAATTAGACAGACGGAGACATTTCCATGCATGCACTTTCAACGGTGATTTTCACCTGTAGCTTCGGCGGTCAGAAAAAAACAGCCGCCGACTGAAAAAGGTGCCCCTCCTGTACCGGGATCCAACTACCCGGAAAAACCGGGGGTGTTCTCATCTCAGAACAGAACAAGCCCCCAGGTGTTAGGTGGAAAGCAGTTATTCTCAACGGATTACAAACCCGTGTAATCCCCGTTCACATCCGGGGATCCGACCGCGGCAGGACGCGGTTCTGTCCCCGGGAGAGCGATGCGGTACCTCCTTTACGCTGCAGCTGTCTTGTGAGTATATTTGTTTTAAACCTGCATGTACTTGATTAAGTTGTGCTTTACCCGTCTGCATGACACTAATTGGCTGCGGCACCGCTTACCGGTCGTCTCCAGCTGAGCAGCAGGTGCCTGTATTCAGACACTTACAGCAGGTGTAGGTCTCCCACGAAACAACCGGGTGCGATTCTGCTGCTGTAGAAGAACCTTTGTTTACACTACAAACAAACAAACAAATAAAACAGCATTTCCATTTGCATGAATGCACCATTTTATTTAATATTTCAACATCTCAGACTTTATTTGAAAAAATCTATTAGTTTATGCATGTCTAGAATTGAAAAAACACTCAGTAAATTTTTTTAAAGGCACCTTTTCTGGGATGCACAGTGATGCCTGCTGGGGCAACTGAGCACGGATCATACAGCATATTCTGAGAGCTGAGCTAAGGTCAGAGGTCAGAAGTCAGCATGATGAGCAGGGCTGAGGCCTCCAGGGAGAGTCGCTAGGCTAGTAGGCGTGAGGCCACTGTGAGGCCAGAGGTCGACCTGTCAAAGGCATCGTGACCTCGGGGCTGGACTTCCACCCAGATGACCCCAAATGTTGTACCTCTCTGAAAACTGTCTAACCAAAATGACGTAAGACTAGAACCGCGCCAAAAAGGGTCAGTGAAAACTGTGAGGCATCGACAAGTGGATGGAATGGCCCGCACAGCGACAAAGGAAAGACAGAAGAGTGGTGTGGTCCAGATGAATGTGAAACTGGATGTGGTGCCCATTCTCCCACAATGCTCTGCTTCAGCAGCGACTCAACACAGCTGTGACCTCTGTTGCCCTCTGCACCTCCCCCAACTGTTGCTACATCTTTCTGTGACTTGGCCCAGTAGGGGCAAGGATCCAAGCCCCTCCTGCAGCCACGTGGGATTGGGGCACCTGACAGTGGGTGGGGTTGGGGGGGGGGTATGCAAAGCATAGCCAAACAGGCGTCTCTGTAATGCTGCACACAGATCTGTCATTGAAGTGCGGAGTGACTCTTGGTTGGGGGGGTAGGGGGGGGGTTCTCCTAACCTCCTGTCCTTTGGGTGTGTTTCCTAGTACTGCTAATGTTTGCATTACAGGCCAGATGCCTCATCATGTTCCCTGAAGGTTCTCAATGTTGCTTTCACGGTCATTGGATGGTCTTTTTAGTTCTTGCTTTGTTAGAATTTGTTGTGTCATTCCTGCTCCAATCCAGCTTATGCATGTGCCTGGGCATCCATTGGAAGCTCCACCTGGCCTCACTTACTGTATGCATAGGTGACTTTATGACAGCAAGTATGTTTGTAATGTCAGATTTGCGTCCATTACATTGGACAGCAGCATCTGCTAAATATGTTAAATTTAAACATTTATTTAACGTACACTTTTTGTGCCAAAGAACAAGTGAGGTAGATAATGGAATCAGAGACTTACATCTGGGATGTAATCTGATGTTCAGGGAGAGCTAATATTAAAACATGTTTTACTCTGATGTTAATGAATGATCCATGTTAATCACTTTCTGTAATACTCCTGGATCACAATCTACTTTATAGTGGACTGCTAATGTTGATCCTCAGTAAATCATTTTTTGCCTTCCCATTCATAGGTGTGTCCAGGCTCTGTTTGCAGTGTGTAGCCCCTTGCAAGTAAGTCTGTATGTCTTTTGTGGTAAAGTTGAGGCAGTGAAATGACAGAATGAATCTTTGCTTGAATGAATGAATGCTTTTTACCAGAGGTGGAGATTTCAGGTCCAGAGAGTACAAATCCAGACCAAGATTTTGTTTCAACCAACCACTTGAGTACTATGTGACTGTGACTATTTATGTTCAATTGCTTGGTTGCAACAAAATCTTGGTCTGGATTTGTACTCTCTGGACCTGAAATCTCCACCGGTGCTTGTTCCAGGTAGCATCAGAGCATCAGCATCAGTGCATCTGTATGACTGAATGTCCGTGACTGAGAGGGTGTCTGTGGCCCTTGCAGGTTTTTGACAGGGACGGCGTGAACTTCAGTGTACACGTGGAAAACCAGACTCGTGTCCATGATGCCATGAGCCGAAGACAGCACAGAGTATATCAGCTGTACAGCCGCACCAGCGGGAAGCACGTGCAGGTGCTGGGACGGAAGATCAGTGCACGGGGGGAGGATGGTGACCGTTATGGTAAGAAACACAGGTGTGCACTGTCACAGACACGCATTTAGATACACGGCCGCCACTGCCAGTCCCTTTCGCTGTGAACACCGAGCTGGCACACAGCAACAAACAGCAGGACCCAGGGGGGATGGATGGAGGTGAGATCTCGCAGCTCATTGATTTCCCACTTGCTTTGCTCTCTCCTCCTGATTAAAATAGAACGTTTCACTCAGTCTCTCATTTGAGCCCTTTTCTCTCTCTATGCCTGGGTGTTTTTGGCCCCTGTTTACAGAGGCAGCAAAGAGGGTGAGGTGCAACACGGCCATACCAGACCATAGCAGGGATAAGACAGGCGTCAAAGGGATACCAAACACAGATAGGGTGAGGAAAAGTGAGATGCTGCAAAATAAACGTTTCGGTTACAGAAAGGCGCAGGGTTTATTGATATTAGCCCATGGGAGTTTAACTTACACAAAAATGTTCTGAGAGCAGAAGAAAAGTGATTGGTTCAGAGAGATAACCAATCAGATTGTAGAGGAGGTGGGTTCAAGCAACTAGAGGAGGTGGGACCAGCCAGTCAAATGTCTTGGTACCACCCCCTCTACGGCTCACCTCTACAATCTCCCTGAACCAATCATTTTTACTTCTGCTCTTAGAACATTTTTGTGTAAGTAAAACTCCCACAAGCTTGATGTTACTTAACATTTATGTTGCTGAAACTCCCTCACCTTCACTGTAATGGGGTGCCAGGTCAGTGTATGTTCAAAGAAAACAAGAAAATGAAACATAACAGGAAAAGAGTAAAGGGAATTAGGAAGGAGCCGGGGCAGAAAACAGAGGTGGTGGTGGGAAGCTTAATGACAGAGTGAGTGAAACAGATTCAATGAAACCTGTGTGTTTGACACAGTAGTGCCTGTTTCTACAACAATTTGGATTTTATTATGGACTTTATTCCTATATGGATACTCTGTCTTTGAATTTGTTAATCCTGGTGATTTTTGCAATAACTTTTACCTGATCAAAACCACACCAGTCATACCAATCCATACCAATCCAAACCAATCAGTCATACCAATCCAAACCGTCGTTACTGTTCCTCACCTCCCATTGCACTTACTCTCCTCCCTATTCTGTCCTATATCTTGATATGTCTCAAATCCTATCTAGGGACGCAGCACCTATACCACTAATCACAACTAATCACAACCCATTTATGTCAAATGCAACTGATATAAATCCTGAGTCATAGTACTTCGTTAATGATCACGACCAGTCGCAGCCAGGAAAGGTGGAGTTCCACGTCTCCTAAAACCGCATGTGTGGTCTGTTTGTCTGTCCCGTTCTCTGTCTCTTTACAAGCCCAGCTTGTAGTGGAAGCAGACTCCTTTGGCAGCCAGGTGAGGATACGGGGCAAGGAGACCAACTATTACCTGTGCATGAACCGCCGAGGAAAACTGGTGGGTAAGGTGAGTGGATGACATTAGTATTAATGACCTTCAGCATATCTAATGATAGCATCCGTGTTGTTTGTCTACATTCTAACAAAGGCTATTGTGTGTGTGCTTTCCAGAAGGCCAGCAATCGCAGCCCTGACTGTGTCTTTGTGGAGAAGGTGCTAGAAAACAACTATACAGCACTGATGTCTGCACGCTACGCTGGGTGGTACGTCGGCTTCACCAAGAGAGGGCGCCCTCGTCGTGGTCCACACACCCTGCCCAACCAACAGGACGTACACTTTATGAAGCGCTTCCCTCCCGGCAAGCAACCAGACCCCCAGCCGTTTCGCTTCACCACGGTCAGCAAACGAAGCAAGAGGGTGCAAACCACAGAAGACTGCTAGCTCGCTCTGCTAACACAAAAGCAGCTCACTCTGCTAGCCTGCTAGCTCGCTCTGCTAACACAAAAGCAGCTCACTCGGCTAGCCTGCTAGCTCGCTCTGCTAACACAAAGGCAACTCACTCTGCTAGCCTGCTAGCTCACTCTGCTAACACAAAGGCAGCTCATTCTGTTATCCTGCACAGCTCGCTCTGCTAACACAAAGGCAGCTCACTCTGTTAGCCTGCTAGCTCGCTCTGCTAACACAAAGGCAGCTCAATCTGCTAGCCTGGTAGCTCGCTCTACTAACACGCAAATGCCACTCACTCTGCTAGCCCACTCTGCTAACACATTGAGGCAACTTCCTCTGCTAGCACATTGAGGCAGCTCACTCTTCTAGCCCGCTCTGCTAGCACATTGAGGCAGCTCATTCTGCTTGCTAGCTCTGCTAATCCACTAAGGTAGCACACTCTGCTAGGCCACTCTGCTAACACATTGAGACAGCTCTGCTAGCCAGCCCTACTAAAGCACCAAGGTAGCTTATTCTACTAGCAGGTTCTGCTAACGCACCATGGGGGCTCACTCTACTAGCCCGCTCTGATAACACATTGAGGCAGCTCACTATGCTAGCCAACCCTACTAAATGCACCAAGGTAGCTCACTGCTTTTCCGCTCTGCTTACACACCGAGGTATCTTACTCTGCTTGCCCATTTTGCTATTCCACCAAGGCAGCTCACTCTGCTAGCCCATTCTGCTAAGACATTGAGACTTTGCTAACACAGTAAGGTAGCTCATGCTGCTAGCCTGCTCTGCTAACACAGTAAGGTAGCTCAACCTTTTGGCCTGCTCTACTAATACAGTACGGTAGCTCATATTGCTAGCCTGCTCTGTTAACACAGTAAGATGGCTCATGCTGCTAGCCTGCTCTGCTAACACAGTAAGGTAGCTCATGGTGCTAGCCTGCTTTGCTAACACAGTAAGGTGGCTCATGCTGCTAGCCTGCTCTGCTAACACAGTAAGGTAGCTCATGCTTGCTAGCATGCTCTACTAACACGCTGAGGTAGCATATCCTACTAGGCTACTCTGCTAACTCAATGAGGTAGCTCACTGTGCTAGCCTGCTCTGCTGATACACCCTAACGCACGCCACTGACATACCTCACTAACTCATTGCTGCTAGCACAGCCCACTGATGTTCACACTGTGTATATACGTCGCCTAGTACGTCCTGATAACACATTCCATTAATGTACCATCGATGCTATGCTCGGCTAATGTGTCTTGCTAACACACCCCCATAGAACACTTCAGCCCCTGGCCCTGGAATCTCACGCAGCATTGCTGGGTACAAGCCTACAAAAACTGATCTGGGACTGGACTACTGACACGGAGTGCTGGAATCCCAGTTTGATGTGATGCTGGAAAGGAATTACGCCGTGATGCCAAAGAGGGCCGTGCTGGGTTGACTGATGAGCAGCTATGGTACCAGAACCAAAGAACTGCATCAGATAGACTTTAAAATAAAATCAGCAAGACGTACTGCGACAAGCCCAAAGGATGACGGGGGACATAAAGCACAGTGGATGCTGGAACAGTAGGGGGAAACTGACAAAGGAAGACTTATTGACTGCTTTCCATGCCAGCTGTGTGTGTGTGTGTGTGTGTGTGTGTGCGTATGCGTGTATGTGCGCAGACGCTCAGCTGTGGAATGTGTGCATGTGACCAAAACCCCCAAACTCCAGACTGACGTGATGCTGAGGTGACATGTTATGGAACAGGATGTTCCATCCCATATAATCTCAAAACCATACTAAAGATATTGGACTGCACGAGGTCCATTATACAAAAGGATTAGTCACCAAAGACTGTACTTTACCTTTAAGAACCCCTCTCCTCTTCCCAAACCCCTAGACCCCTGGTACCTGTGCTTAAAGATGACGACAGATGGAGTTTATCTCCTGCTCACCGGCCGTATGAATGCTGCTACCAGGACATTGGGTGGAGAAAAAAAAAGCCTCATATCTATGTACGTAAAGGGAACAAATAGGAACAAAACTATTAAAACAAAATAAGCATTTATATTATTGTTATTGAAAAAAACTATTTATTTTAGTTGTGTAAGACCCATTCTGACTGCCTCAGTTATTAAAGAGGAACAGAAAGGATCCTGTGTTGAGTAGATCATTGTGGACGAATCAATGAAGAACCCATACATTGTAGTACTCTATTTCCTACATCTGTTAACAAACATTACTCTGTCACATTATGGTCATAAATCTCAATTCTAACGGGAAGGGGAAAAACAACAATGAGTGAAAGTAGAAATGTTTTCTAATACATATCTCTGATCGCTGAAAAAGTAGGTTATTGCCATCTGGTGGCCAAAATTGGAAATGAAACCAATTCCAGGGCCTTGCATTCAACTCCAAAACCAGGACTAGAAATGGCAAACAAAAAACTACGGGCCTCATCGAAAACAATCTGGTTGTTTTCCTCAGTCCGGAAATTGGCTGCAGTGTGAGTCTTCACACTCAACTGAACAAAAGTTCATTTGCAAAGTGGTAGGGCTGCACAGACAGGGACTAGATAACCCATTATCAATACCCAACGGCACCCAGCAGCAGTGTTCGAACATTAATGGAAAACTCTCCCAAAACAATAACGCTATTATAGCTCCAAACTTCGCTTTGATTTCCATCACATGTTTGATTAGTTGGTGTCCAGGTACACTATATGGACAAAAGCAGGAACTTTTATGATATCATATTCAATATCCATAGGCATCAATATGTAGCCGCCCCTCCCTTTGCAAGTGCCTCAGAATTTTTTCCCAATCATCCAGAAGAGCATTTGTGAGGTCAGGCACTGATGTTGGCGTGAAGGCCTGACTTGCAATCTCCATTCTAGTTTATCCCAAAGGTGTTAGGTGGGATTGAGGTCAGGGCTCTGTGCAAGCAGTCAAGTTCTTATAAACCAAACTCACCCATCCATGTCTTTATGGACCTTGCTTTGTGTAGCAGGGCCCAGTACAGGTGGAGATTTCAGGTCCAGAGTACAAATCCAGACCAAGGTTTCCTTTCAGTCATCCAGTTGAGTGTAAAGAGTCACACTCACATAGTACTTAACTGGTTGGTTGAAACCAAATCTTGGTCTAGATTTGTACTCTCTGGACCTGAAATCTCTGGGGCCCAGTCATGCTAAAACAGAAAAGATCTTCCCTAAGGTGTTTCCACAAAGTTGGAAGCATAGAATTGTCCGAAGTCTCTTGGTATGCTGAAGCAGTCCCTCCACTGGAACTACGGGGTATAGTCCAACCCTTGAAACACATCCCCATACCATTATCCCTCCTCCACCAAACTGTACAGCTGCCACAATGCAGTCAGGCAGGTAACATTCTCCCAGCATCTGTCAAACCCAGACTCATCCATCAGACTGCCAGACAGAGAAAAGTTATTTGTCTCATAACACGTTTCCACTGCTCCAGAGTCCAGTGGTGACATGCTTTACACCACTGCATCTGATGCTTGGTGATCTGAGGTTTGCAAGCAGCTGCTCAGCCACAGAAGTCAATTCCATGAAGCTCCCAGTGCAGTTTTTGTGCTGGGATTAATGCCAGAGGAAGCTTGGAACTCTGCAGTTACTGAGTCAACAGAGCGTTGGCGACTTTTACACATTATACACCTCAGCACTCAGTGACCCTGCTCTGTTACTTTACACGCTCTGCCACTTCATGGCTGAGTTTCTGTCGTTCTTAAATGCTTCCACTTTGCAATAATACCACTACTTCTTCTTGCAGGTAATTAAATTTTTTTTTTACAAACTGTCTTACTGCAACGGTGGCATCCTATGACCGTACTACTCTTGAATTCACTGAGCTCTTTAGAACAACCGATTCTTTCATTTACAAACCTGACTGCATGGCTTGGTTTTATACACCTGTGACACTGGGTCTGAACTAAACACCTAAATTCAATGATTATGAGCCGTGTCCCAATACAGTGTGCTTTTGGCCATATAGTGTATAACACTTAGGCTCCAAAGTGAGGGAGGTCAGATTTGTTTGGGCGTAGTGAAGGGTTGGGGTCCCTCTGGATTAAAGATAGTTTAACATCATCTAAAAAAAACATAAATGATTGCACTATACAACAAAAACTTGTGGATTACTCATGGCGAATCAGGATTACAGATTACATCAACACAGGTGAACATCTCCAGATGCTTTCCACAATGGCAAAGGTTGAGGTTGACTTTCTAGTTGGATCGAGGGGTTTAACTAAATATGAAAATGCAAATATAAGATTGTGCAGAAACAGTCTTTAACGGTGCAATGGTCTCCTTCCACGGCACATCAGCGCACCCCCCCTTCAGGAGGAATGCCTTCTGAGCTGTGCTTCAAAGAGACCCCCGACATTCCTGAGACCCAGAGCCAGTCAGGCCAAGGGCCGTCCCACATGGGAGCTCCACCCATATCCCTTCCTGGCGGCCGACCGCCCCTCCTGCCGACCACAGGCACTCCTAGACTGGGGGACACACCCTTACAAGCCCTTCCACTCAACAGAAAGATCTGACTGGTGTGAGCCTTTGTCTGTGATTCTTTCTCTCGCTCTTACACACACACACACACACACACAGTAGGTAAATATATCTTTGTGGGGACTTTCCATTCGTTTCAGTGGGCATAACCCTTATCTCAACAATGACAACCTGAATCCCCTACCCAGCTCTTACTTTAACCACAACTAACCAAAACGAAATAGCAGCAAAAAACTGCATTTCCCCTTGTGGGACTGAGAAAAGGTCAGAATAAAAGGTTTTTCTCATATTGTGGGAGAGTTTTGTGTGTGTATATGTGTGTTTGTCCATTTCTCTCTAACGCTCTCACACGCACACAGGAAGGCCAAGGACACACATACACAGAAATACACCTTCACAGTCAAGGATTTTATTTTTCATTCAGGTCTGCTTTTTTCCCTTAAAAAACCATGTCAATGTACAACACGTTTTTGACAAGACAACTGTGTTTACAACTAAACTGAAAGTTATGGGCCATTCAAAACCCAAGCAGGGATGTTGGGGGGCCAAGAGAACTATAACGGGCAGTATAATATTACAAAGGAAACACCGCACCCCCTCCCTCAAAAAAAAAAAAAAAACACATAAATAATTCATTTTAAAAAATGTGAGGACACCATAAATGGAGAATCTTTCCATCAATCATGCACTTAAGTTACACAGTTCATAACCTTTGCAACTCTTCTGATTTCTACTCATTTCCTGTGCCATATAACAGGAGGGTGAAAGGGAATCCTTCAAGT
>JABFDZ020000042.1:10231383-10247086 GCA_019775955.2 Pollimyrus isidori
TCCCCGCACCCTCTAACCGGTAACCACTCACCGCCAAACGCCGCCCCCCCTAAACGGTAACCACTCCCCGTCAAACGCCGCACCCCCTAAACGGTAACCACTCCCCGCCAAATGCCGCCCCCCCTAAACGGTAACCACTCCCCGCCAAACGCCGCACCCCCTAAACGGTAACCGGCCCCCGCCAAACGCCGCACCCCCATAATAGTAACTATGCACATACGTAGACAGAGACAAACCTTCATAATGATTCATGAACATAAGACACTTTCTCTTTCGTGCGGCCATTTGTTCCCTAAACTCCTCCCTGACCGCATACAGCTGCTGGAGGTTCATGTTTTAAATTTAACGCCTGATGTTCCGACCAAAACACCAGATTCATCTGATAAGTTTCAGATATCTGTCATAACCTTAAACCTGGGGAGATTCTAGGAATCGACCTTAAGGACTCGCAACATTACGTTTACAAAAACACGGGAATTTGATAAAAGGCCTTGGAAAAAGTACATTTCGGGAGGGCTGAGGGGAAAAAATGGGTCAAGAAGCACCTATGACTACAGTCTAGACTACAGTCTCTGTCCCTGCTTGCCACAGCCATTGTACAGCCTCGGAGATGTTGCACATGAGCAGTGTGCTGATACTGTGGCAGACGCACTGAGGATGCTGTGTGATCTGTAACAGACACAGTGGATGACGCGGGAAGTGAGGCAAAGTGCGTGACACCACTAAAGACACAGAGACAGGGTATGCGCCAAGACAGACGCAGACATATATATCAGATCTAAAAATGGCAAAACGGGCAACAGCTATGATGATATTTTTGGTTACAACGGGGCTGTGTATGGAAGCTGATGGTGAAATTCCTCGAGGGGGGTTAAAAGTGAAGTGGTGTCGTCAAAGAGGGGGCGACATCCAGCCCCACCCCCCAAAAATACATAGATGGGACCCCCAGATGTACTGTTCTTTCTCTTTGATTATTAGTGATGTTTATCATTAAACGCAACATAAGGTTTTTCCCAACATATGTATGTGATACAAATATGATTTTGGCAGTTCACAGAATTACATGAAAACACAAATCATACGCATAATTATTGTGTATTTTTTGTACATTTAATAAAAAGAAGCTCCTGTCAGACTTAATTTGTCCTCTTCAGATGCCCGCCCCCCCACCCCACCCCTCCTCTGAGCCACTACTGTGGACGAGAGTATTTATGTGTGCGTGGTGTTAGTGGGGGGTGGCTTAAGAAATATATTTCCATCATAAGAGGCAGATTTTCAACTCTTGAAAAAGCCAGCACACGGAACTCAAACCCGAGCTCCCAGCCAAGAGTAGAAATATGCAGGTGGCCCAGACTTTGCTCTCGATATATACAGTGCCCTCCATAATGTTTGGGATAAAGAAATGTTTTTCATTGATTTTCCCCTCTGCATCACCGTTTAAAATTCAAACAAGGTCAAACTATTCAGATGTGATTAAAGTGCACATTCCAGACATTAAAATTATCTACATACATTTTGGTTTCACCATGTAGAAACTACCACACTTTTTATCCATAGTGCTCCCTCATATGAGGGCGCCGTAACGTCTGGGACATAGCAATGGTAGGTAAATTAAAGCAGTCATGTTTAATACTTTGTTTCATATCCCTTGCATGCAAAGACTGGTTTGGCCATTCAATAACTTTTCCTTTTTTTAGCTTTGAAAAACTCCTGTCTTGCCTTAGCAGTAGGTTTGGAATCATTATCTTGTTGCAGGGGGAGACGTCGTCCAATGAGTTTGGAGGCATTTAATGGAACTTGAGCAGATAAGATGTTTCTACTCAGAATTCATTGTGTGACCGCCGTCAGCTTACATCAGTAAAGGTAAGTTATGCAGGCTGAGCCACAACCCCCCACCACCATGTTTAACAGATGAGCTGTTATGCTTTGAGACTTCGGCAGTTCCTTTCCATCTCCACACTTTCCTCTTGCCATCACTCTTTTGCTGGTTAATCTTGGTCTCATCTGTCAATGAGATCGTTTCTGCCGTCGCAGACTCTTTTAAGTACTTTTTTTTTCGTAAACTGTAATCTGGCCATCGTGCTTTTGTGGTTAACTAGCGGTTTGCATCTCGCAGTGTAGCCCCTGTAATTCTGTTCGTGAAGCCTTCTGCCGACGGCCGTCTCTGACAGAGACACACCTGCCTCCTGCCTCTGATCTACTGCACAGGCGTTTGGGGATTTTTCTTTCTCCTAGTGAGGATTCTCCTGCCATCAGCAGTGGAGGTCTTCCTTGGCCCACCAGTCCCTTTGTGATTACTGAGCTCACCGGTTATTTCATCTTAACGATATTCCAGACGGTTCGTTTTGTCTCTAATGGCTTTATTCTTGTTTTTCAGCCTCATAAGAGCTTCTTTGACTTTCATTGGTGCAGTTCTGCGCCTCATGCTGAACAACGGTCACGACAGACTCCAAGTGGTACAAGCAAACCTAGGTATCTTATCCCTGCACTAATGAATCAATGAAACACACCTCAGTAATCACACTTACAACACACTTATGAAGCCAAATGTCCCAAACGTTATGGCGCCCTGAAATGGGGTGCTGTAATTTCTACATGGAGAAACCAAAATGTATGCAAATAACTTAAAGTCCGGAATGTGCACGTTCATCACATCTGAATTTTAGATTTGAAATTTTAAACTGTAGAGCTGAGGGGAAAATAAAGGAAAAACGTCTTTGTCCCAAACATTATGGAGGGAACTGTATTTACACAAGAAATCTTACAACGATGCAAAACCTGTGGAAAAACCACCCAGGCTGCCATGGAGCTATGCAGCACAGGACACAGAGATTAGCATGAATATATAAGACCAGCATAAACAGGTGTGCAAAAATATGGTCAATAATGCCAAGCACAGAGGCCACTATTCCAGACTTAAGGGGCGGCATGAACCATGATTCAAACACTTACTATAATTGTCTGATAATAGGTGGTCTTATGTGGGCGGAAAGGATGAATGTTCAAACCTCCTAAGAGGTAAATGTGGCTGAGGCAGAACAAGGAAACACATCTAGCAAGAAGACTCGATTATTAAAACATCAAATCAAGGTGATATTATGGGAAAAGGTTGCTGATCGCTTAAGGTGTTTTTAAAAGTAGGAACCCACAATAGATTCTCTCCGGGCCTGATTACGATGAAGTCAACGCAGAATGACTTCAGGGTCTGTTTTGAATACAGCCAATAACTTACAATTACAGATACAATGCATTATTAAAGAAAGAGGAAGATCCATCCTTCCGTCTCCGATTCCGTTCATGCAGTACAGGGTCACGGTATGCCTGAAGCGAGGGGGGGATGCTAGTCCATCTCAGGCCACAGGATGACCTACACATAATCACGCACTTAACGATTACAACATCACTGCACAGACTGTCGAGAGGGGAGATGTGATTATTTTACATATTTTACTATATGTAATAAGACTGCGAGAGGAACATGCAAATCCTACGGACACTGAAGGGTCTGGGGCCGTATTCAGAGCCCAATCCCGAAAGCATGAGGACACGGAAAAATGCATCGAACCACTCACCAACAAAACACTTAGCTTGCAATATTTACGTTTGCTTAATATCAAACAGCTTTTCTACAAAAAAGTAAAATATTCCGGATAAATCAGAAGCTTAGCCTCCAAAACAATCGATAGGTGAAGCACGAAAAAGGTGATTCATCTTTCAAAATCACAGCAAAACCATAAATAGCACAATAACAATAACAATGAATGTATTTGAAAAATATTTTAGAGGGCAGTCCCCCCCGATAAGTATGAACTGGTTACCTTTGAAAACGACTAATATTCAGCCACAGCCCCAGCAAACGCATTCCATGTACAGATGTATACAAGTACGTCAGAGTGCAGTGGTCTGACTGAGGCGATATATTATATTTTTATTTTATATTGTATGTATGTGTAATCACACAAAGATCCGTTCTGGTCGTACATTTTGTGCGGAACAGGACGAAAGGGGGAGAGACCGGATGGCCGGTAATTATTCGGCTCCGTTTCGGGGGCGTGTGGGGGGCGCTCCCGGACGCCCTAGCACTCGCCGGCCCCGCCGACTAGCGCAGCGGCGCCGCAGTATACATTAACCCGGAACCGGAGCAGCTGTGCTTCGCATTTAGGCGACACCCAAAAAGGGAACCAGGAATTGGAAATCGGGAACCGGTCGCCTCGACCAGGCAGACCCGACGTTCGACTCCACAGAAAGAACAGACGCCGTTTAACAGGGGTCGTTTCGAACATCCCTGCTGCCGTTGTTTATCATTACGTTCCTTTAGACCTTTCCCTCCAGTGATACGGGACAGTTTCAGCAGAACTTACCATCAGCTCCAAGGTTTTGTCCTCCATCTCTGGCTCCATATTGACGTTCCCCCGAAACCCGAAGCGAAAATGGAAACCCAGCCCTTCGTCGCGCATTTGGAAGGGGCGGAGCAGGGAGTGGAACAGCGCGTTTAATTGGTCTATAACTGACAGAAGGCGTTGTCAGTAAGGCGATTCTCTTGCTTGATTGGCTGTCCTGCTGCTATGGCGAGGACGGCGGCGACTCCCAATTGTCGGACTGAAGCTGCTTCCCTGAGACCGCCAGTCTGGAGTTGTCACGTCTTCAGCGTTCGGCTCATGAACCGCTGTAGACAAACCAACAGCAGGAGCGCTTCGACTCGTGAAATAAAGATAAATGTGCATTTCTTCGCTTATGCATTATCAGCATATTCCGAGATTTATGCTTTATAAGGGTTGAACCGTGTCGCTGCTAGAACTGAAGACTAGGGCAATTAACCCTAACAATGGTTTTGGACTTGTCACTGGCATATTAATGCCATTTTATGCTCCAGCACATGGTCTTAAACCCTCAAATCAAGAATCACATTACTGTAGGATTCAATTTTAATCTTGACCATTATCTTATGCCTTAACCAGGAATTGGCCCACATTATGTTTCCACTGCAATGTGATTCTGGCAAAGTCACTCATTCATTTTCCATACCTGCTTATCCTATGCAAGGTCAAGGGGAGGTTAGAGCCATCACATAAGTCATTGCCAAGCAGGCACAAGGTAGTGAATAACCTAGAACAGGGCACAAACCCATCCCAGGGAACACACACCACTCACACCTAGATAATCAAGCAAGCACAATTCACTTTTTTGGAGTGGAGGGGGAACTGGAGACCCAGAAGGAAACTTCACACACACACACACACGAGTCATACTCCACATGGACGAACTGTGCCACCCTCCAGCAAAACACATTGGACGAAAATATTACTACAAAACTTACCAAGAAACACTGTTGCTCTCAAAGCCAATAACTATAAAGCTATTGGTTTAACAATTCAAAACCTCTGCTTATCGTCTTCTGTCAATGTGCAAACCATATAAGGCTTGTATGGAAATAAATCAGATAGTGCTGCATAATTACTGAACAATGAAGTTCTATGTATAGACATATATCATTCATACGAGACCACACAGACAAGCATGCAGAATAAATCATAAATGAACTCAGCCATTTTGCAAACAATGAGAACATTTAATAAGTGTGGCCTGTTAAAATTTATACAAAATAGTGACAACTGAAAAAGAAAAGCAACAGATATAGCAGGGGGACAAAAGAAATATGAGTATGTAGACACAGGACTTGCACTGCAGTTCAATACCATCATTAAACTCTAAGGATCATTAAGGAGATGTCCTCCAAAATGAAGAGCAAGTCTAAACCATACCACACACCCTGGCTAACCTAAGGGATGTTCTCAGATATTTGCTTCACTGGCCACCCTGCTGAAAATATTCTTAAACAGTAGCCAGGGCAAATGTCTTCACGTCAACTAGTGACAGGACTAGTTGTTGGGAGATGGGGTGATGGTGAGTTCCCACACCCTCGTCACTAGTACAAAACAGCTGAGCTAACATTACCCAGTGGGCACTGTGACCCAGTTCTCTCACAGTACAAAATTGGTTAAACTTCCACCTTCCCCCCTGATGACAGAAACCCATGGATTATAAATCACTACTCATGAGACTTAAGACAAACCACAAATGTTTAAGGTGTGTAAGTTCTGCCCAGTTCTCACTCCAACCACAGGTAGGCCAGGACTGCGGGATGCCCTTCCTGCAAGTATGCTGGGTAGCCCACACCATGTTCCTTTATAAAGCAGGAGAAACACCTGATGGTCGGGTTACTGGACCTGCCATACCCTGTCCCATTTGTGTTCTATTCTGCTTCCTCAGGCTTAAAGCTTCCTGAGCAGAGTGGTTGAACAGGCCAAAACATATCTGCATTGTATTACGATCCAGACATGTATGAGAACGTGTAGAAAATAGCCAATATGGGATGTTTCACATTATCTTAAGCTGGGTGAACAACTCTGGAACAGCTGACCACCCCCCCCCTTCTTCAATGTAATTAAATCATTTATAAAAAAAAAAAAAAAAAAAAAAAAAAACACCCACACTACCACCGTACCTAAAGTACAGGGCTACACAAATTAGTTAACGTTCCACTGCTCACATCATAAGGTAGACAGTCTGGGTCTTCAGCTTGGGTATCTACCATCTCAAGCCAAGTGATATTCAGTCAGGCCCCATAAAACTGCCCACATCACTGATTCATTGATTATAGCCCTTGCTCCCCCAGGCATGTAGTCATCCAAGGTTACATCTACATATTGCACAGTGAGACAAGTTACTGCAGTCTGATTACCAAAATACCATTTATCATAAGCAAAACATGACTGGGCGAGCAATAGAACTTAATGTAAAGCAAGAGCACCACCACTAAACCAATAGCCTGAGCATGATGCTCAGCCCTCCACCCAATCCAGAGTGCATGTCAATTAGAATGAGAAGCGACCATGGCAACAGGTCGGCGGCCGGCTTGCACTCAGCACACACCCACCCTGTTTCTAAATCAGACTGCAGGACCATGGAGAGGATAAACCAAGCGGCGGTGCAACAGGACAGAGAATGAAATGGAAAGCTGGACCAGAGCATGGACTAGTTTTGTTAAGCAGTTCAAATTTAATACATTGCCTGCTTTCTACAGGAACCCAAGTTAAAAAATAAAATACAGCAGATGCCAGTTTAAAAAAGCAGGGTAGATGGAGGATAATTTATATAAGAGTCCAAAGCACTGTGGGCGGAGCAGGGCAGAGTGTAGGAGGTGTGGCCTGTCACTGCTAAGTCGACGCATAAATTTACAGTGTGGAGAGAAGATCTAGGCAAGTTATATCCAACCAGAAGATGGGATCACTCCATTCTAAGGCAGGGATACACATGTATGCTTTCCCATATTTGGAATTCTCATTGTCACTCCCTCCTGTGATTTTCCTCACTCATTCTCAGGGGAAGATGGGAGTGCAAGCCCCTCCCCTCAAAGCCAGTCTTGACTACCTAGTAGTCATCCAAATCAAAGAACTCGTCATCATCTCCTTGGTACTCCATGCCCTGGAAATCCACCCTGTATCGCAAAATACCTGCAGGGGACAAAGAGAGAGGTGGGTAATCAATCAAGGATGTGGAGGGGGAGCAGGGCATAGCGTCGGATGTTTTGATTGGAAGAGGCATCACCAGCAGGTGGTCAGCCATTGGTGACACTCACCACCAATGCCGCCAAAGCCTTTAACGAACTGTGACCCCTCCTGGCTCTTGTCTGTGACAATCTCCAGTGTGGCACCAAACTTCTTATAGTTGTTGGCAAACCACTCTAGCAATGGCATGCTCTCGATCAGCTCGTGCTCCTGGCCTGTCTGCAAACACAGGAACTCAATGAGTAGTGTCATCTGGACGTCCATGGATTTCACACTTAAGCACTAGCAAGCAAACTGCCTGGGGGCGAGCATGTCGTACCCATAAGCATCTTTAGCTACTGGATCCAGGGGCTGAACTGACAAAGCGCTCGTAACATTCAATGTGTGGATTACAGACATGCTCACCTCTTTGTCCGTGAAGTGAGACTTGTCCTTCTCCTGCTCCGGTGTCAAATACAGAGTCTTTTCATCTGAGACAAACAGGAAATGTGGTGTCATATGGGGACCAGAGGACAGTCACACCAATCATATTTACTGTTCTTTTAATCAATCACGAGCTCTCATTTTCAAATAAACCTACGCCTCAGGCATTTGAGATTCAATCTAAACACGCCATGGTAGATGTCACCTGACTACACACACTACCACTCATTCACATATTTTGTTTTCAAGTGTGAATGAATGCGTGTGAACATAATGGTGCAATATGTTTGTATTTAACCCTTTAAAGTTAGGTGACAAATGGTCAGCGTTTTATAAATATAAATTTATAAAGTTTTGGAAGGTTAGGGGATACTTTGTGGGAGATAAATTCAGGTATAGTGGAAGAAATTGCTGACTCATTTCTTATGGGAAAATGTTTCTTGTAAATACCACCTGTAAATTCAAATTCCATATTTTATACTATATACATTCTTTTGCACACTGCCTTATTGTACTTGAATGCTAAACTGCAAGTCAGTGTACCTGTACAATGACAAAGTTCGATATAATGTCAATACCATAAAGAGACAAATAAATGGTGACTACCAATACTGTCGGAAACAACTCCAATAACAGGATATAGGTATAGCCTCTGAACCAAAGGACAATCGGCAAGTAAAGCAAAAATAACACGGCCGTGTTTTCAGGTACAGATAAGGTGCCTGTACCATTCTCAGGCGTGCTTCCTTCAGTGCCATGGCAACGCAAGACATAGCGCATGGTGTCCAGGTTCTCGTAGACTATGAGGATTTCCACCGCACCCATTTCCAGGGCTTTGAGCGTGTCCTCCACACCAAAGCAGTACTTTCCCGTGTCCTGACTGATCTCATCAAAGTAACGCCCTACAGGGTCAGAGAAAGAGTCCAGAACAGATTAGCTTTCTGAATTCAGAATACCAATATTACAACAGAACTACAGGTGGGGGATTCAAGCCCACTAAGCTATGGAGAGAAAAGTGCTGTGGACTAGCGCATACACATACCTATGAGCTTCTTCTCTTGGATGAACTTCACATTAGACAATACTTCAGCTGACAGCTCGATGGCTTGGTTGAAACCATTTTCTCCACCGTACGAGATGTCTACCAACTTCAGGACCTTTGCTTGTAACCTCTGAAAGACATGACCAGAAAATGAAGTCTAGTTTAAGATGTGTTCAGATTAGCCCATAACCAACTGTCCAGCTCCAACTGTCTTTCCGGCACTTACCGGGTCAAACATGTCCGACTGACTGAGCTCGGTCTTGAAGTCGGCAGAGCCCGCTAGCACCATACCAGCCACGTTGACCTTGTCGTTGGACACGAAGAGCTGCACCGCCGTCTCCGCCACCTTGCGCACATAGTTGTGCCTTTTCTCCATCCTCAAGCGTGCAAACCGCAGAGCCGACTGGCCCCCCCGTCCTGAAAAAGGGACCTCGATCACCAACATTCAAGCATCTGCTCAGGTCACAAAGGAGACGGACGTTCATGGCACCAAATGCTGGAAGGCAGCTTAAAAAAAAAAAAAAAATTGAATAAACACTGCAGCTCCCCAAGTAAAGGTCCAGTCCATCGGAGAACACCAAAGCACGTCACAGAATCCATTAGTTTCAAAACTAAAGGGGGGGAACCTAGCACATGATGGGGATACAGAAGGGGCAGGAAGACATTTTCAAACATGCGAGGTGCAGTTACCATGCTTTTTGGGCAGGTCCACTGTGAATTTGTGCAGGACTTCTCTGGTGTTGCCTTGCAGGGTGCCAAACAAGGCACCGCTACCATCAATGACAATAAAACCAAATTTGCTATCATCTGAAAGTAGTGCTGTTAGAGCCTGGGGAAGAGGGGCAGAGAAACACAGGCACCCACGTCACGCGCTACTGCCAAATTATTCAGCACTTGACACGTTGTGATGCAATGGTCTATATGACTTAATTCTAGAATCCTGACCAGGGCCTAATTCCTTTATACAACGTACACAAACAGGAACACTTCAGAGAGAAGACAACACTCTCATGCTTCCCATGAACTCCGTAAGAGACAGAGACGCCCTACCTCTGTGTGAAACTTGTTGTCACAGAGATACAGGGACGTGTTGATGGGTTTGAATGGTTCAAAGTCGATGTTCACTTTCTTCTCTTTGCCTTCCTCAGTAACTATAGTGCCACAATACACCACTAGCCCATTTGGGGGCACTGCAAGGAGACAGATACCCAATCAACTCAGCACCAAAACACACACAAAAAATAAACATGCTCACAATAGGTACACCATGGAGGCTGATATTGTTTAATAGCAACATGCGGAGGTCAGACCGACATTTGGAAATACAGAAGTGACAAGGCAGAAGTACAGACCAGTGGCCTGTACTACAAAGCGGGCTTATCGGGGTAATATGTCTGACTTAAGGTACCACACAGCTTAAATGGACTTCATATTCGTTCATTTATACTTTGCCCAGACTACCTAAAATTCAACAAGTTACCCCAATAAGCCAGTAAGCCCGGTTCATCATACAGCCCAGCACAGGATAAACACACAAGGGCAAACTGGCTTTTCAGTACAGCCTAAACTGGTCCAGCTCATCATGTCAGTCCAGTAACTGAAACATACAGTTTGCCAAGGCTGCAGCCGTTTGCCTGCGTTCTGCTGCCTGCTATGGACAAGCACGTGCACGTAACGCACCTTTATTGTAAAGCTTCAGCCTCTGTTGTACAGAAGTAATGGCACCCAGCACAGACAGCCGGTTGACTCTGCTCTTGATGTTAGAGGCCGTGCCAAACTCATCCGCCAGCATCTTAGCCACACGAGAAATCTGATCTTTGGGTGGAATGATCAGGGAGATCATACTAGTGCCATTCCTGTAAAAACATAAAAGCTGCGTCACCCAAAGAGGCAGTTTTAGATCCATATACACTTCCACTCAGACACAGGAATGACAGAGAGGCATTTTGTCAATCTAGGTAAGTGGGAAAAGCCTAGAAGTTCATCAATTAAAAAAAAGCTATCTGCATCTTACATTGAGAGTTATATTCAAAGTATAAAATTTTAGCACCTCGCATTTTCAATGTTCTTCAGATGACAAACATTTATGCATTATTACACACTTTGCCTTCTCTCCTTCATTTTATACAATAAACACCAAATCTACTTGGTGACCTACAGGAAGAGGAATAACAGGTTCAGATAAGTCATGAGGGCACACATTCAACAGCCTGATTACCGGCCAGGGACAATCCTACAGCACACTATGTAACACTGCTGAACATGACGTGCGTAGAACTTGAGTCAAAGAAACACTGCTTCAAATAACCTGATCATCAGATTTCGTTAACGAACCGGACCAGTGGAAATGCTCCAACTACAGGAACCTTACAAGAATTATCCCACCCCTTAACCCGAGAACTGGGCGACGAAAGAAGTTCATATTGTTAAGCAATATAACGACACGCATCCCTTTTGGGCCCGTAGCAGCGCGCATGACTGAGCCTTCATTCATTTCCGTCACGCGGACCAACACCCCACCACACCGACACGCATGTGCTCTAGCGGACCACGCCGCTCAAATGATCGCCATATCTCCCCAGAGCAGCAAACCTATTGACGTCGGGCTAGTTTCAAATCACAACATATACTATACAGTTCAAACAATACACGCCGTAAAAGCAACGAAAGCTCTTCGCCCTCGACGCTGCTATACACGAGTCTTTTCCTTCTCCCAACTCTCGGCCCCCGGAGACAGCTGCTGCCTACGGTGGTCCAAGACCCACACACTTCCCGAAACCTCAGAGCTTTTGGGGATTAAGCCTAACCCGCCCTTCGGCTTGACGATTCTTTCCCCCTTACCCGCGCGCAGCTTCCAAACTTTTGATCAGCTTCTTGATCTTCCAGATCTCCACATTTCTGTCCGCTGCACTTGGGTCGTCCGCCATCTTTCCTATAATCGGTTCAGCGCCTAAAAAGTGTTTCAGAGCCATACAAAAAGAAGTCAACAATAACAAATATAAAGACATGAGATACCGGCACCAGTGCGTAACCGAATATCTTACAAACAGTGACAGAAGCTACCGGCAGAGCTTACCTAAAGCAGTGGAGACAGGAGGCCCCTTCCCCGGCTGGGAGTCTCAGGAAAGTGCGCGGTTGTACAGGCCACAGGTTCCCCCCCAGGCCCTAGAGTCCTCCGCGTTTACCCGGCGCTATTAGCCTCGTGCCCTACCCAGTGCTTTTCCCATATCTTTAAACTTACACTTACGGTGGCTAAAACGCGCGGTTGTGAATGTCAGGCCCATTAAAGCCCGACAAGCGCCGTTAATGAAGGGCAGGTGTGGGCTTTCTCCTCACCTGAGGCTTCGCCGCTCCGCTCCGCCGCTTCGCTTGGTCTCCGCGCCGCGATCGCCGTGTGACGTCACCCTGCCGGTCAATCTGCTGCGCGTGGTCCTCGCAGAGGAGGAGCCGAAAAGGTCCGGTCAAGATCATTTCCGGGGCACCAGGGCAACGTAAAAGTTCCTGAGGACGATGATTGGTGCATAGCTTTAAATTGGGGCGTGTAAGAATTAAAGCGTTCATTTTCAATTACAATTTTACATTATAAATAAAAGCGGGATTTCTTATAAAATGTAAAGACATTTTTTTTTTTACTGAAACGAATTAAAGCAAATTGTCTAATAAGATAAACCCCATTCTCGCTTATTGCTTGTGGAACTACAGTTTTAGAACATCTTTCAATGGGATAAAATTGCACTTCATAAAATGTTGCCAGCCAAACAAATACAGTCGTACACTTTACAGTGGTGTGTGCAACAAAGCAGGATTTCTTGCTTTTTCTTCACACCACCAAGAATTTAAATCGCTCAGAATAAACAGCAAAATGATCACGTACCTTTATCGATATTTCCAAAGTCTATGTAATTCTTATTTGGAAAAGATTGTGAGTGTGACATGGAAAACGAAATGGTTACGCCCATAATCAGATATCTATATAGTATGTGTATTATATTAAAAATGACCTTTTGAGAAGACTGCAGTGTAAAACAGCCTATACTGCAGATTTAAATGTAGCAGTTCAATGAATGTACAACAGCGCCATCTGCTGTACATCAACGTGGTGTCAGTCCAACATGAAAAGCAAAAATTCATTCATGTTCCAACAGCTTGTCCAGTACTGCGTATTGGGTGAAGGTACATTGAATTCAATTCAATTTTATGTAGCACCTGTCACAATAATCACCTTAAGGTGCTGTACGTGAGTGTGTTGTGATACAGTGCAACATCATTATGGGAGAATAATAGAAAAGGGGAGGGAGGAAGGAAAGAGAGAAACAATGTAACAAATGAACAGATACATTACCAAACTACTAAAAATGTAAACAGCTTCCCATCCATTGGTTCCCTTTCTTGTGTCCTGTGATGCCTAAAATAGGTCACCCCATGAAAAGGAAAAGCGAATTAATTTCCCCCCTGTGTGAAACATGAGTAACTACAAGCATGAAAATTGTATAGAGATTTCTCTTACACATCAGAGAGTAGGAACATTTGTAACCTAAAAGTGTTACTTGTCTTTGCACGTCAGAAATAAAAACATCAAGTGACAATGAGAATGAGGTTATAATCTTTGGAGGGGGTTATGTGAAGCCATCTTGTGGGCCCCCCATCCACAAGGCAACAGGTAGGTGTTAGGTGCAGTGCTGTTTGGCTGTTTGAGGCGGGCTGGTACACACAGGGCAGGACTGGTCATCTGACACACCCACCTTTTCCCGGTGGGTCAATGGGATTGTGGGCAAAATCTATAATTGGTGACCCCAAAATCCAGGGCCTAGTCCAGCCCAGGGTACGCGGTACTGATACCCCTTGGCTTTTGCCTACAGAGTACCAGGAATATTTATTGCCTACCAGAACTTCTCTGAATAACAATGAGAGTACTGGTGCCTGTTTTTTCCTGACTTCAAGCACTACTACGCAACAAAGTAATAAATAACAAATGAAAATCTGAAAATGAACTAGTGCTCATATGAAAGCATCTTAACATTTAATGGCAGTATCAGAATGGCAGGGACTGTACTGTGATTAACGTTAAGACTGAAAAAAGAAACATGTTATAAGGCCACATTATCCTATTTATTGATTGTTCCTGTACCACTTGTGACCCTCATTTCCCCATTAATTAAAACAGTAGTGGTTTAATTTTTTTTCAGATGATTCATTATACAGTCATAAAAGACATCAATTCGTCTAAATATATTCACAAAAGAATAAAGGAATATATTAGAAAGTCACCAGGTTTAAAGAAGATGTTTTTCCTCAGTCTTCCCAACAACATTTCTTGTTTAAGTACACAGGCATGGGATTCCCTGCAGTGCTTAAAGGTGACGGATAGAGGCACTATTCATACATACAGAATGGTATAAGACTGTTATTTTGTGGTTGTTAAGTTCTCCGGTTCAAGGGTCTAATGGATGCAAAAGTGACAACAAATAGGAGGAAAGGGAGGGAAGCCAAGAGCAGTTTGGGCTGCAAGCTGACCTACCCCTGCACTTATTTCTTAGCTGCCAGCATCTGCAGAGCTAGTCGTCTAGCTACTGCAAACAACTCATACATCCAAACGTGTAAATAGGCTGAACTGAGTAGCTTTCTCCTCATCATCTGCGATGTCCCTTATACATGATGAGGATGAAATCTCTGCAAGCACTTTACAGAGAGCTGGAAATAGCGCATTACTTTAAACGTTTATGAAATAATGCACAAATATATGGAGTATACTTAGCAACACAGAAAGTGAAAGTATTTCAATGAATTTAGGTGGTTTTGTTTTTTTGCTGTGGGAGGGTGCAGAGGTTAACAGTGTTACTGCAGTTATATCTCTGAGACCTGAGTTTGAATCTCTGCCCTGCTGTGTCGTGTTTGCATGGTTTCCATGTTCTTGCAGGATTTCTTCTGGGAACTTTAGACTTTATATAAAGGTGGCTGTTATTGTCTTATCTTTTACAATTGACTGTTTGAATACCAATGGCATATCTTCCTGTCACTGGCTCACTATGAGCATTTATTTAATGAGCATTTATTTTCACTTCTAATGAACAGACCTGCTGATTTGAATAACATTTCCTGCTTTCCTCATCCACAATTGAATATAAAAGCCTGGAACAACGGCAGTTGAGCTTTATTGTTTTGTATGTTATATATAAAGGAAGGAGAAATTAAATCTTACTCCAACTCCTCATTTGTATTAAAGTTACAGTTGTGTTGTCAGGTAAATGACACAGAGGTCAAAGTTCAAGCACTGTGAATAAACCACAGATATGCTCACAAATGGACTAAAAAAAGAACAATGATAGGAGTGTCAGAGAAAAGCTTCTAAGAGCAAACATGCAGCAAATCACACTGTGACCTTGTGGAATGTCTTACACTAGCATCCAAAATTGTGGAAACACCTAGTATTTTTGGAATTACACATTATATTACAATACTGGCAGTAATGTTCTTAATCAATCAAAGAATGTTTACAATGTTTACATATACTGGCAGATAAGTAACTCGAGCAACAGTTGAACAAGGTTAATCGATATCTAAAAATTGGATATATATCACCCATATATATATATATATATATATATATATATATATATATACACACACACACACACACACATAACCTTTGTTTTTCTTGTTTATATACAGG
>JABFDZ020000042.1:10300285-10310827 GCA_019775955.2 Pollimyrus isidori
CCCCCCCCCCCCCCCCCCCCCCCCCCCCCCCCCCCCCCCCCCCCCCGCCCCCCGGGCACCGGAACAGAGGCTTTCGCGGCCCTAATGTACCTATGCTGGAGGGGGCCTCTGTGAAGGTCCCTACACTTCATGCTCTTTCCATCCCAGTATGGATCCCTGTAGCGTCAGTGCATTTATAAACCCCCGGCACCGTGTGCAAAGGCAGCAGACCATAGTTTCACGCACGGTATTTTACCGCTGATTGACGTCAGGCTGAATGTTCCTATGGAGACTGATGGCACGCTGCTGATTACGAGCACAGCTCCGAGGAGCCTGATCGGCCAGCGGCCGATTTAACGCATCGACACTGAGGGCCCCGTGCTGCTTCAGTCTGCTTCATTAAACATTGTTCAAAACGGCAACGTCCTGACATGCATCTGCAGATAGGCAGGAACATTCCCGCCGCCCCCACCTAGCAGATCACCACTTTGCTACCATGTAATTCTTGCTATTTTCCTGCATCCGTCTGACTCGTCTGCTGTACCACTGTACGGCTTCTGAAAAGGACGCCGCATGTAAGCTTCACTGTCATGTAAACATCCATCACTTCCCCCCACTTTATCACTACACCCACATCAATCTCCTTTTCCCCCACATAAGCTTTTTATTGCATGCAGCTTCCTTCCACATGACCCAGCTTCTCTCCTGGTCTTGATCCTAACCCAGGCTATTTCTCGCACTCCGGTCCTCGCCTTCACCCTCTCCTGCTCCCTAGCATGCAGATTATCTTGTTGCTAACCATCCGATCCTCTCCCTCCACACCCCCCTGCCAGTCCCCCACCCACTCCAATTCCCCTGACTGAGCAGGTCTCTCCCAGGAACTTGGTGCGCCTGAGAGAGAGAGATAGTGATCCGGTCAGGAAACAGACAGGGGGAGATGAACGATCACAAGAAAGGAGGAGGGAGAGGAAAAGCGGTCAGTTTTCCGGGGGGAGCGGGGGCGTGTAAACAGGGAGACACACCCCCTCGATATAGGAAGCCCATCGTGCCTCCGCTGATTGGCTGGGCTGCAGCATCGTGTTAACACTTATGTAACCGTGCTGTGCTGTTCAGACCCCTATATCAAGGGTTATTTAAAGCACCTGAACAGTCCCATCCACAAATGCCTACGCAGGCAGTTATGTGCCAAAGGGGGTCAGATTCCAGAATCATGCAGGGTCAAAGTAAACACTGTGATTTAAAGAGACAATGATCTAGAGTATAGAGGCGTATAAATCTATAACCAACATAGTCTAAATGCACTTGGATTTAAAGGCATGATTAATGAAGAGTAAATAGTATTGATCTCAGGTGTCCATACCTGTATACTCTCTCTATATATATTTATTTATAAAAGCTTTGGGTGAATTAGTGATATGTCGAAAGAGTTGCCAACATTTCTGCACACAAACACTGCAAAGTAAGCATCTGTGCCCATGAATATATAGATGCACAAATTGTAAATAATCAAACCAATAAATAAAACTTGAAAGATTTGAAAGAAACTCTTGGTTTATCAACAATGGATCTGTCCAACTGAAAGTTGCCCTGAGTTGACCCTACAGTGTTTTGACATGATCTGTTAATTAAAGTGGAAAGCTAAAGTGTTCCTAGTGAGACAAAAATATAAGTTTAGCTGCTAAAAATATTTCTAAACAAACACTGTCCAATGTACAGTGCACCAAATGCAGGTGTGACCTCTGATCTGATCTGACATTTTTGGCTGTTTTATTGGTTGGTGAGCATGTGAAGACTGTAATAATGCAAAGCATTGATGCATAGACGAGGAGAGGCTCCGCTTTTGGTTCTGCCTAATGTGGTTTTGCGTGTCGCAGCCACGGCCAGCTGGTGACACAAGGATCTCTGCGTGCTGTGTTTGCAAACTGAGCTGTGGGGCCGGAAGCTTCCCATGTGTTTAGCTGCGTGAGAGCAGTAAGCTGAGATTAATGCTGGAGTGAAGAGGCTCATACCTATTCATATCACATGCGGTGGCAAGGAGGGGGGGGGGGTCAGCCGCAGGGGGGGGAGATCGCATACAAATTAGTGTGGGGTGCAGCAGAGTGCGAAAGATTGCAAATGTGTGAGAGGAAAGACAATAAAAGAAGGTGCAGACGACACTTAAGCGCTGCTGTCGACACCATGACGGAGGCGGGAAGAGCCGGGAGCATCTAGGATACAGGGCGGGAGAGAGAGCGAGGGGGGAAAGGGGAAGAGGGAAGGGAGGGAAGGCAAGGGAGGGAACCTGGGCAGGCAAAAACATCCAGTCTCTGCGTGCGTCTGGAAGACACGAGGAGAACAACTCTTCTGTCACACACACGGCGAGCACGGGTTAAAAAGAGCGAAGCAGGCGAGTTTATAGAGCGGAGAGAAGAGAAAAGCAACAGCGCGAGACAGCGTTAGCCGAAAGGACGATACCAGGAGAGAGGCGTGCAAGTGAGGCTGTTTGGAACGCTGGTTTCCACGGCGATAACATGGGTGCAGTGGTGGGCACTCTGACCATGCAGACCAAGCAGAGGAGGCCGTCGAGAGGTAAGTCAGCTCAGACGGAGCCATTCGACTCCTCCAGTCGCTCACTGAAGCAGAGTGGCAGCCCGACACTGGAAGACTGACTAGTGAACGTAATCGCCGCGATTGGCAGTCCGCGTAAGGGAGCAGCGCGGGGAAGGCGGATGCTCGCGCGCTGGCAGAGCGGCGAGTGTGAACGTGCCTCGCAGTCGCAGGCCAGCACCAGCGCTGACCGCGAACACAGCTCTCACAGGTGTTAGGCAGGAATAAGTGGAGGAAGTGAACAGAAAAGCAGGAGATTCAGTGCAAAATTACTGGCAGAATTACAAAGTGCTTTATCTAGGGCTACAGGCTTTGGGGACCCGTGTAAGGCTGAGGTTCTCAACATTGTGCTCATGTGTGTAACATGAATCACTCTGTTTACTCATTTATAGAGTGGGGGTTCTGCCCTGCAAATTATGACAGTTTAGATATATTCACAATATTTGCATGAAGTGTATGAATAAGTATGTATTTTACTGCATGTGTTCTGCCAACAAATGAGCATCTATGAGTGTGAGTATGTATGGTGTCAGTGATTAAGTGTGTTTCTGTATGCATTGTGTGAATAAGTGGGTGGGAACATTGTATGAAATCCTGTAGATGTGTAAAATGTGTAGGTGATTGACTGCGTGTTTGTTGTGAGTGCTGTTTATATGCCTGGCCAAATGTGTCTGCATGTTGTATGTCCGGGTTGCGTGGATGACTGTCTGACAGAATGTGTGTGTGTGTGTGTGTGTGTGTGTGTATGACGTGAATGAATGAGCATCTGTGTTGTGTAAATGACTAATTGATACTATACACGCACTGTGTAAATTACTGAGTATGTGTGCCCATCTTCTCAGACTGCGTGTAGGATGTGTTATTACTCTGCTCACAAAGCCACTCTCCTGCCAACCCTAAGGCTCAGGAGTGCTGTTGTCATGGTGATGTGGAGTTGAGGGGTTGAGTAGGGAGGAATTGGTCACTGCTGATAAGAGACTGGAAGTGCAACTGGTCTCTCACACCAGAAAGTGAAGCAAAAATTCCTGCAACCCAGGCTGTGATTTTTGTATAACGTGTCAAATATTGAAATGAAAAATGATTTTGGATAACAGATAGACGTTTTCTGTATGTTTATCCCAGTATACTTCATATTTCTCCCAGTCTAAGTCAACCTCATTGCCTTAACTCCTGTGACTCAGATTCACTTTATCTCAGTAATCGTAATCTAAGTATCTATCTGTCCCTTTTTATAAAAGCATAGCCAGACAGTGATACTTTATTCATTTCCAATGGCGGGACTGTCTTTCCACCGACACCATCTTGCTCTTTGCGAGACACACAGATGCAGGTGTAGGTGAGAGCAAGCTTGGGGGGGGGGTCACACTGCAGGGCTGGCCAGCATGCAGCGCCCCATGAGATGGGGGCTAAGGGCCCTGCTTAGGTGCCCAGTGCCAGAATCAGTCTGACAGCCCCGGGACTTAAGCTAGCGACTTAGCTGCTAGAGGTACAGAGTCCTAGCACCCTAGGCCACACAGCGCCCCCTGCTGCATCACAGATCCACACCCCCCCAATCCCTATAACTCAGTAACTCCCGGGAACAGGATCTCTTTGCTGCGTTAAATCTCATGGCCCCAAAAGATTAGTCTATTTTATTATTAAATCCTTCAATCACCCAAATCCAAATTATGCAGAATCTCAGTTTAAATAATTACTCCAGGGCATGGGGCCTGGTGGCACTGTGGGTGGCACTGTGGGCATCCCCTCCAGGCCTGTGAGCGTGATACTCTTCCTGACTCTGTATGTGTGTGTGGAGTTTCCACGTTCTTCCTCCTACAGGTCAAAGACGTGCAGTCTTGATGAATTAGTGTCTGCAAATAGCTTGTCTGTGTGCGCCTAAGATGGACTGGCATGCCAACAGAGGCCTGTGCCCCTTAATGTGACCCTTTTCAGGATAAGGGGGTGACGGATGAAAAGATTCATAAAGCTGGATGCTTTCAGCACTATTTCTACTTTCGTTGAATCCTTAGGCCTTTTTGGTTGGAAGTGGATTTTATTTTTATTCCTGGTTTTATCCCCAAATCTTCCTCCTACACTCTCTAAGCGCTAGATTCCCTCAAGCTAAAATCTTTTAATCCACATCATAATCTAGCTCTCTTTCCCACATTACTTTCCCCTCCCTTGTGCCTACACTCTGCCTTCATTTCTGCTTCCTACAGTCAGAAAAAGCAAATAGGTTTCCTACATTCGATGGTCACCATTAGGTACACCTAGTTAGTACTATGTAGAACCCATTTGTGCCTCTAGAACTACTTCAAGATAGTCAAGTTGTCCTTTCAGAGCAGCTACTCTGCACATCATTGATGTACTGAGTTGTTTTTTTTTGTGTTTGTGGTTTTTCTGTTAACTCTAAGAAGCCATGGTCATTGCCAGGTCATTCTCTTTTGACCACTATATTTAATGTTAGTGTTTTCAGCTACAGAAATGCAGTTGACTGGGTGTTGCTTTTTTCACCATTCTCAATAAGATCTAGGCAGTGTAGTACAGGAACTCCCCTTAGAGTGGTGGTTTCTAGGACGATGGAGCTGCCATATATCACGCAGGCAATCAAACACGAAGATGGCTTGGTCTTTTAGTCATTCTAACCCAAGCTGAACAGTAAGTAACCCCCTTGACCCCGTCTGAATTCTTGCTGACACATGATTCACTGCTTATTTACATTATTAAGCAGGTGTACCTGAGTGTGAGTGTGTGCTGAATACATTTACGTTTATTTTTATTTAGTAGATGCTTTTGTCCAAAGCGACAAACACAAATGAGGCAAATAACACATTACAAGCGTATGTGCAGTGAAGAGGTCGACTAGGCGTAAGTGCATCTAGGCTGAGCCTCCAGGCATAAATATACAAGTGAGCACATCTGTGTGCAATAACTTCAGTTCTGCTTATTTATCAGACTTTATGTCCCACATCTGTGTTTCCTGAGACTTCCATTAGCCTCTGTTTAGGGCTGACAGAACTGCAACGTTTAAACAGCTCTGCCGTCAGAGTAGCAATCACCCACTCTCACAAAACAGCATCCGCCAACATGTTACCATGACAACGTCCATCTTGCCCACTTTCTCATCCTTACAGCCATAGCATCCATCTTCTATGCCTACTCATTTGTTACTATGACAGCATGCATCTCCCTCATCACCTTGTCTGTTACTATGGCAGCATTAGGGGAATCTTTCTTGAAGGATAGTGTTATCCAATTATTCATTAATTCAAGTAATATATAATAGTATTAAGAAGCACATTTACCTAAAACACAGCAAGCTTGTGCGCATAAGACTCTCACCATACTAGTGACATAGCAATAACCTTATAGTCATATATGTCTCCATTTGCATTTTTCCCCTCACATCTAAGCCAACTTAACTGGATGTTTCCATAACAACAGGAAACTACTGAAAAACATTAAAAAGAGCAGTGAAAGTGAGGGGTCAAATGGGGAGATCGGAGATTCCTAGAATGCAGTAGAAAAATAGCAAGTGAAAGAGAAAAATAAGGAGAGCAGATGGTAGGGTGGAATTTCAGGGTATGGCCACAGAGGCAGAATGTTGCTGGTTCAAGTCCCAAGAACAGGCCTAACAGTCATTTGTACTTCTCAGGAAACAAATGTCTGCAGAAAAGCATGTGTTCCCTATATATAATACGTCACCAAAGCACATTTCAACACAAACAAGTTTATCCCAGGTTTTCCATACTGTATTCATATTCTCCTGTGACCTTAAGATGGCTAGAATCCATCTTTTCGTTGTTTATGCTGACCAGGATTGCAAGGACAAAGCTATCAGTATATTGATAATTATTGTAATATGAATGATGTTCATTTTAATTTCTGTTATTTAAGATTTGTAAGTAAAAAAAATAATAATAATAATTTTTATAGACATCTGAAATTATTTGAGGACACTTAATATTGAGCTTGGGAAAGGCAATAAAGAATTGTGGTAGACCGATCTGCCACACCCAAGAATCCCTCTGGGGCACAGACTAGCTTTATGTTGTTGAGAGATGTACTTAATCATTTTGTCCCTATATCCATTTTCTCATATATATGATGCAGCATCAAAGTCAGCCTGAAGCCTGTTTAAGGAAGAAGTGCACCTTGGATCGGATGCCAATCCATCACTTCAAACGCTTGAAACATTAATTCACCTAGACTATAGGTTATTGGACTTGGAGTGGAAACCTACATGACCACAGGGAGAACATATGAGCTTCACAAACATTTGTTTCACTCTTTCAGATGTCTACATTATTAGACTGGCAGGTGGCAAGAGAGAGGTCATCTCGGTCAAGAACAGCATGATCCAGTTTACTTATGAATGAGCTGAGTGATGAATCACGCAGTAAATGAGGAATCGCTCAGCGACCAAACTGGACGATTCATGCAGTGACCGCGGTCAGTTAATTCACCAAAAAGATTTGCTCAAAAAGAATGAGTCATTCATAAACAGCACAAGCCCAGTAGGCTTTGCATTACTCTTACATTCTATGCAAGATTCCAAAAAATCCATAGAATACTTTGAAAGTGCCAGACAATCACCTGACATCCTTAAACTCAGTCAATATAATTCTGACTTTTGTACTGTTCATTAGCATGATTATCATTAGCATAATAATAATTTGAATAGTTACATAAATCAAGCTGCCGCTGTATAATACCGGATTGTTTACCAGGGCAAAGAATTATGCTGAAGTTCACATATAGCTTCTGTATTCCCATGGGGATTGATTACATTGGCAGCATTATCCAATAAAATCCAATACTATCCCATACAAGGAAAACAAACTGAGCTCAAGAAACACTAAATTATTGACCAACTGATCAACTGATACAGGGTAAAGACAGCTATCGAGCTATTCATGTTCCTGAATATGACACAATAAAGCACTTCAACACAATTCAATTCAATTAATTTTTATATAGCGCCCTTCACAACAGAGTTGTCCCAGGGCGCTTTACATGGGTGTGTTAGAACACATTGATGTACATATAAAATTAGATACATAAGACAGAAGAAGGACAGAAAAGAAAACAATAAAAAAGGAAAAAAAAACAATTGACAAGGCTTCTGTTGTCAAGGTCTATTCATTAAATCAATTGATGCATGGAGAAACACGACGTGCATCAATCTAAGGAGACAGTAAGAAACATGTCCTATTACCAATATATAGAGCATTGAAGTACAGAATGTCATCACCTTGTGCTGTTTCAGTAGCGTGGTAATGTGGTTCTGAAATAAAAGCCTGAGGGGAGCCAATTAGCCCAACTGTGATGGAAAATTCCCTACGTTGATGGACAGCTTCGATTAGGTTCTAGGTATAAAGTGTTTTATCCTTTCCCTTGTCTTTATTTTCTTTCTGCATTCCTTTTTTGTTTTCTTATATCTCGGAATGTAGATCTGTGGGGAGACCGTATGTCAGTATGACTGAATATGTGTTACAATGTGTATGATTTGTCTTCTGAGTTTTACAGCCAGTGGTGAATAAAGCATGAGAACTGGGATAAGCGGTGCTGTGTACTGCCAGGAGGATGGGGCCTGTGACTCTGACTATCTGTTTGTTTCATTAATCGCCTCATTTGTGGTTGTAGTATGTCGTACATCTGAAATGAGTGAAGGTATCGGGTCTTTCTTTAACTTGCACAGCTGTGAAACTCTGCTGTCGTCCAACGACAATGTGATGTCGGCTTGTTTATGCTGGAGGTTAGATGCCATAATGAATATCTGTTTACTCCCCAGATGTAACACCAACTCATAGCCCAGCGTCCTCTTGTCAACACACTAACTACGAAATACTTCCTAATGATCGTTCGGAGAGCAGAAACTTAAGTGATGCTCGCTATGACTGTCTATGTGTGTGTCCACAAATCCAGATAAGGTGGACGATGAGCTAGAGATGACCATGGTGTGCCACCGGCCTGAGGGTTTGGAACAGCTAGAGGCGCAGACCAACTTTAACAAGAGGGAGCTACAAGTGCTTTACCGGGGCTTCAAGAACGTAGGCCACACAATCTTCTTCTGTCTTTGTTTTTTCTTGTCCAGTTCAACTCCATCTCTCTACCACTCATGCATTGTCTAAACAACTGTCATAAATATTCCACAACCACAAAGCCCCCCCCATCCCCCCACACGTACCCCCTGCCATGACGAAGCATCGCCTGCCAAAAGGTATATCATCACATTAATCGGAGGCTTCATGTACCATGTTGCTGTACAACAGATAACATCCAGCTATTTGTCTGTCCCTCTTTGCAGGAATGCCCAAGTGGGGTTGTGAATGAGGAGACTTTTAAACATATATACGCCCAGTTCTTTCCACATGGAGGTAAGAATCAAAGTATTTTGGCTTAACATTGAAATAATTAACATCCATAATTGCATTGTGCATTTCTCAGTTATCAGCAGTAAAAGTCATTGCTTAAGGTAGAGCTATCAAACTCCCATTCTGGTGGATTATATTGATATATTCAAACCCAATCCCATTGCTTAATACACCCAATAGGTATTTAATAGGGCTTTCAAACAATTCATTTTCATAATGGTGACTGATTGCAAAACAGCGATTAATCGCATGATTAATCATATATTTGTTCACATTGTAGTTTGATTACAGAGGTGAAGTTTGTGTGACTATGAACCACAAATATCTAGGGTACACCATAGGGACAAAAGTATGGGGACACCTTACAGGTACTTTTGTGACATCCCATTATGAATCCATAGGCATCAATATGGAGCTGCCAGTCTTCTGGGAAGGGTTTTCACAAGATTTTGTAGTTTGTATGTGGGATTTTTAGCCAGTTCTTCCAGATGAGCATTTCTCAGGTTAGACACTCATGTTTGACATGAAGGTCTGGCTCACAATCTCCATTCTAGTTCATCCTAAAGGTGTGTGATAGTATTGAGGTCAGGGCTCTGTGTGGGCCAGTCAAGTTCTTCCACACCAAATTCACCCAAGCATGTCTTTTAGAACCTTGCTTCATGCTGGAGCAGAAAAGTGTTCCAAACCTTCCTCTAACGGTTTCCACAAAGCTATAGCATAGAATTGTCTGAAATGTCTTGGCCTGCTGAAGCATTAAGAGATTCCTTCACTGAAGCTAAGGGGCCCAGCCCAACCCCTCAAAAGCAACCCCATACCATTATCCCTCCTCCATCAATCTTTACAGCTGGCACAATGCAGACAGGCAGGTAACGTTCTCCTGGCATCTGCCAAGCCCAGACTCATCCATCAGACTGCCAGACATAGAAGTGTGATTCATCACTTCACATAACACGCTTCCTCTGCTCCAGAGTTCAGTGACAGTGTGCTTTACTCCACTCCATCTGACACTTGGCTTTGTGCTTGGTGATGTGAGGCTCCATGCAGCTGTTCAGCCATGGAAGCCCATTCTATGAAGCTCCCAGTGCACAGTGTTTGTGCTGCATGGGGTTAATGCCAGAGGAAGTTGGGGACTCTGCAGTTATTTAGACAACATCGCATTAGCAATTTTTAGCACTAGGTGACCTTGCTCTGCTATTTTACATGGTGTACCACTTTGTGGTGAGTTTCTGTTGTTCCTAAACACTTCCACTTTGTAATAGTACCACTTACAATTGTCTTTGGAATATCTTGCAGGGAAGAAATTTTATGAACTGACTTATTGCAAAGGTGGCATCCTATGACAGGACCATGCTTGAATTCATTCACCTCTTTAGAATGACCCATTCTTTCATAAATGTTTGTAAACCTGACTGCATAGCTAGCCGCTTGATTTAATACATCTGTGGCAACTAGATGCCTGAATTCAGTGATTAAGAGGTGTGTCCCAATACCATTGTCCATATAGTGTTTCATTCATATAGTAAATGCTATATATATTATAGCACCCTAAATGGTATGCAATTGTGGGCCAAATGGTTCCATCAAGAGAGAAATTGTTTCTGGTGTCAGATTTACTTCAAAT
>JABFDZ020000042.1:10331348-10346785 GCA_019775955.2 Pollimyrus isidori
TGTGTGTGTGTGTGTGTGTGTGTGTGGGCCCTTCTACAGTCTGGTAATAGATATTGATGTCATTACCGCGCGTCCACATAAAGGGCTCCTAGTGGGTCAATGTTTCGCGGAGCAACCTGACAGCGCGTACCTATCGACTGCTGACGTAGAATTAATGTGCTTTGGTTCTCTGCCAATACAACTGTTCATGTGTGAGTAAATTCTCAGTGAAATCCTAGTAAGAATTATACATACTACACAAACAGGTACAAAGATCGGAATGGAATATATTGATCGATTATATACACATACGGCAATTTAAAATGTTCTTTAAATATTGTATTACGATATACATTTATTTATTTGCTCTTTATTGATTTTAGCAGGCTAATTTCGCTCCTTAGTCTGGCTGCCAGCGGACTGACCAGACTGCTGCAATGGATCGAATTACCTGATATAGTCGGTGTTTTAAAAGGGAAGCAAAATAGATTAATCACATTCCTCAGTGGCATTAATCGCATGGCATGCTCAACTACAAAATGGAAAATTAATTTGTTACTTTATGTAAAAACACCACAAGATTTTTCATGAATTCAGGCGGAGCTAGTTCTGTCATTACAATACAGCTTAATATCATTATTGATTCCCATTTGAGCTCAATATTATTATTATTTTCTTATTTATTGTTGTTGTTCTTCTTATTATTAATGTTGTTATTTAAAATAGACTTTACACGCTGTGTTTTTTCCTTGAATTCTCAGTTTTAAATTAATTTATAAGAGGCAATTAAAATGCTATAAGTTTATGTTTTTAACCCTTTTTTTTCTTTTTGATATGAATGCATCACTTATTCTCCCTATACACACGGGTCACTGAGTTTTAAATAAACGCAGCTGGATTACACACAAGTCATCAGCGCGCTTCGCAGTACTGGCACAGAATGAAGAGCGTAGCCGGATATGCCAGTTATTTGCTCATCATTTTAAATGCATTGATGTAAAGAGAAAAGGCGTACACTATGTTCCCTGAGACAATTTCATTTTCCATAATAAAAGTGCAATAGCATATAAGAAGAGCGTTTATGTATATCAACGGACTTCTACTATTACATTAAATCGACTGTAACTTACATTATTCAATTTATTATTTTGGCTAAATATGAACTAATTCACTCAAATTATTTTTTACATGACTTAATGATCATTCACTGTTTTAATATTAAATGTACCATAATTCTAAGGTTATCGTATTACACATTGCCTCGGATTTGTGATTTTCTTGCTTTTGTAGCGTAATTTAACTTTATTTGACAACAATAAAACTGTTATTTGGATTTTTAATTTATAAAACTACAAATTACTATAAATACATTTATTTTTATTAAAGCATATATATTTAAAATATAAAAGACTTTTAGAACAATTAAATGGTAACGTTAGCCGAAAGCTCTGACGTTTGTCGTATATATACACATAAGTAACTAGTTGTTTCCCTTTAAAAACAGCACGCCATTTTCATTTTATTTTAGGCTAGCATATCTGAAAACTAGAGAAAATCTTCATACTGCATGCGGAAGTCAGCGTTAAGCGAATTTTTATCCTTTCTATCGGGCAACCATAAATCGAAAAACCACGAGCGCCGTAGATTCGGTTATATAGGCTAGTTTTGCGTTTTCTGTATGCCTTATATATCTGTAATTCGTTTACCGGTTCCCTTACATTAGGGGACTGACACTGTGTCGATTTTAAATGACAGATCTCGCATGACATATCGAGTGCAGTTTAAGAATGATTAAAAATAGGTTGTTATATAATAATAGGCCACTTATAATCTTTTCATTTTTGTAATTTAATTGCATTTGCATGCTTTGGGTTAATACATCTGAACTAGTTTCACCAGTGTACCTGCAAACTTCTCCTTGGCGAATCTATGACTGCTCTCCATCCACGGAAAACTGAGGCTGCCGAAACCAGGAACCGCACTGGCCATAGGCGGTGGAACCGCAGCGGCCATCGGTCTGTGTGCCGGTACACGGATTACACCACCGGGGGCGAGCGTTAGGTTCACGCTGTAAGAGCTGGTGTCCTCCAAAGATGCAGTAATGCTGTGATAAGAAGCGGCGAGCGCTGTGTAAGGTGCCGTGCTGGCTCCGGTAGGGCTGCCCAGATGGTAACTGCCGCCGGTATCCAAATTGTTCTTGGTGCCGTTCTGCTGAGAACTCTCTGGGTCAGAACCACTCAGTATCTGGTCAATGCCGAAGCTGATGGGTTCGTGCTGGGCGGCTTGGGGGGCCTGGCTGGTGTCGCTGGGGCTGCTGCTTGGGGTCGGCTCCATCCTTACTCCCCGTCCGCTACCAGCGCTTCACTGTTGAGAACAAATGCGGTTAGCCAGAGTTTGCTGTACGAAAAAAAACAGTGGGGAACAGAACAGGAAATAATGAAGACGTGCAAATACCGGCGTTCACTCGTCAGGAACCCTGCTCTCTTAAATGAGATCAATTTCGAGTTATTTGTCTGAAAGTACAGAACGAACTTTTGGCAGCACTAACAGACCCATCCATCTGCGGGTCGGAGACGCCAGTGAAAGTTTGGCAGGCGGATTTGGCTCTGTGGGTCAGATGGCTCTGCACGGGATAGCGTTCTCCCCAACACCCTGTACCCCACAGTTGTGCTTCACAATCCAGGTTTTCCATTGGTTCGACGAAAACCCCCCATCACCCTATTGGCTGGCATTTAAACATTAACTAGCGAAAGCAAATACCAGCTGAGGGAACGTTTTGAAGTGACATCATATTTTAAAAAGCACAAAGCAAATTCATTAAACTCCAGACTGTCCAATCGAGCTGCAACATATTGTGAACTTAGTATTATTAAAACATCAATTATATAACAGGAAACAGTTCCTGAGCGTTAGACATAATAGTCGTTTTACTTTTACAGCGGTAGTAATGGTTATTAGACAGCTTTCGGAATGACCGTTAATATAATATTCCTCTCTTCTTTTGCAGTTTGTATTTGGTCTGATTTTATTACATTGCTGTTTTCGAATTATTTGTAAGTAATTTAAACCGCGGATACAAATGGTTTGTAATCTTGCAAGCAGATCATCTAAATATACGAATTTTTGAATATTAAGTAAATTATGGATGTGTCCAGGTCATCTTAATTATCTTTGGACAATGATTTCATTATTTGTTTTTATGTATATAATATTTTGTTTATTGATTCTTGGTAAGAAACGGGCTACGTTGACCAATAAAAGACGTCGATTTACAACTGGTACTTTACGACATCCACGCAATCGTATTTTCTTTAATTAAATTTTGTATCGAATCATATTCAAGCTATTTATACGCTTGTTTTGTTTTTTGTTAAATAGGCCTGTGCTCTTTTATCAGTTTAATTTGCGCTACACTTAAAATATTAACGAAACTACATTAATACCCTCTTACATTTTAAAATTGGTATTTTATATTTTAATAACTTTATTATAAATATATATTTTTGACTTTAGCTGGGGGGAGGGGCTTTCTATACCGGCACCTCAGAAACTCGTGTGATTTCAAAATCAAGATTGATTTGCGCTCCCTTTAGTGAGATCTTCAACCTACTATATATAGGCTACTACTACCGTATTTAACGTCATGTTTAATACATAAAAACCATAGTAGCGTAAATATGAATTAATTCTAAATACTATATGTAATGAATGCAAATCTACATTATCTGCTCTTAAGTATTTGTGTATTTAAGTGCTATACTAGGCCTACTAATCGTTATTTTTTCGGTACGCTAAGGTTACCAGTGTGTAAGGAGAACAATCTTAATACAAATGGAGGAATTGTGGTTTATTGTTTTCTCTGGTGGATATGGAAATATTTTACAGATTTTATAAATAAAACGAATTATTCTTTCTTGTTTCCTTGTGAAACCAACTAATGAATGTTTTTTGTTTCGAATACTTATTATGCGGGTACTCGAATGCACCATTAGTCTATCTTGAATAGCTAGGCTGCCACAAGGTCAATAAATTAAGTCGTTACCAAACTTCTTCAAACCTGAACGTTTGCTTCGGTGAACAAGAAACTACAGCGTTGCTAGATAATGAACGAATGTTACTCGTTATTTTAACTTAAATATCTAATATCGCGCGCACAACAAATTCACATTCAGATTTGTTCGCACATCTCTTCGATTTGTAAGCATCTTAAAGACGTGTTAAAATGTTATTATTTGTTTTACCATAGGCCTACATGCGCATTGCTAATGTTTAGCCGTGGAATGCATGTAAAAATTTGACTGTAGTGATAGTGGTCCAGAATGTTAGAGACTCCCTGTTTGTTTGTGCGGGTAACGCAATTTCCACTCCATGGTTTAATGCAATAAGAGCTACGGGAAACACTATCTGTGGACAGCGGATCTAAGTGGTTCCTTGTAATCCGCCGCTTAAAGGCGATTACAGCCCTTTGGCCAATCCGCCACGTTTGATTACCTCCAGGGAACTGAAGTTGGAGGGGAGCAAATCCGTTTACGTTGAAGTACTTGATAGTTTAATAGACCATTAGCGCCGATGCTTAAAAGCTTCAGTCCTTAGGGGCGGGGACGGCACGAGCCTACACCGTTACGTCACCCTTTAGTTCTCGTCACTGAACCTTTCGTCCTGTGGCAATCCGTGTCTACCTGCCCAGTTAACGATTTTTAAAACTTTCTGAGGAAGAAAGAAAAACAGGAAAAAGCAAGAACAACCCACGGCCATTCGATGTGTTGAGTGTATTGCTAGTAAACTTGATGGATAATTTCAACAATAAGTGAATATAGTATCACTGTACATTTCAATGAAGAATGAAACGTGTACGCAGAACATGAAATTCAAGTTGAGTTTACCTGTAACTCTCAAAGCCTGTTCATAGGTTACATTAAGACGGCGTAGGTAGTTCTGCGGTGCTTGTAGAACAAGCCGGTGAAACTACCCCGTTAAACATGCATTATGTTTTCAGATGTACATATTTTGATTAATCAGGCTCATTCAGATGTTCCTGATATGCATTACATAATTTTAACATACTGCGTATGCTGCCTGAAAAATTCAAGCAATGAAGTTAATGACAGAGTTCTTATATGACTCAGACCCAAAATAAAAATTACAAGTTTAAAATCCTCATTTGTCATCCAACTGCTATCCTGGTCTTTGCATCCTACCCATAGGCTGTGCAGAGCGCAGAGCTGAGCTGTGTCCTGGATGGGGTGCCACTCATTTTCAGGGCAGACACACATAAACGCATGCACCCATAATAATGTAACAGACCTGAACCTGTGGACAAATTAACCTGACCGCAAGTCTTAGCACCGCGAGAGGAAAATCAAGGTACCCAAAGGACCTGTGACCCCACACACACTGAGCTATATATCCTGTACCATGGAAGATGAAAGGCTTCAAATGTATAAAATTTTGATAATCATCCATCCATCCATTCATCCATCCATCCATCTAACATAACTGCTTAAGATGTACAGAGCCATATTTGCTATAAGGATGATAAGCGGCCTACTGACATATTTTGGAAGTTTTGATGTAGTAGGGCACACACACGCACACACGCACGCACACACACGCACACACGCACGCACGCACACACACACACACACACACACACACATATGTAATATAAATACATTTTTAAAAGTCCTGCTACTTCAAATTTTGAAATATTGACCACTTTAATCTTCCTGCAATGTCTGTTCTGGTGGCACCACTGGCTGGCATTTTAGTGACTTTATTTCAGATTTCTTTAATGATGCAGGATTTCCCAACAATTTGGCAATAGACGATGTAAGACCCTAACTTTCATAGAAAGGTTGACTGAGCCAGCACCGGTTCGTTTAACGGCAAATTATTATAACTGCCAAACAGTCCAAATGGATTTCAGTTGAATTTGATCTGGATTTGAACTTATAGCAAACAACGGGAAAATGTTCGTGTGTATGTCCGAAGAATGAAAAAGAGACGATACAACCAGTATCCGCTTTAGAAGCGATGCACACGTTAATAGCGACCTAGTTGGAATTAGTTGCCATTTCAGAATTATGCTGAAGCGAAATGCCTCATTTGAAATGTAGTCACTTTATCATGTGGCATTATGCTCGTTGAATAAACGACATTACTGTATAGTAATATGTAAAGCGACGTATAAATATGTATAATACAGCGCTGTACTTCCTAATAAATTATTCACACAGACACTGTTTCAGTGCTTATGTTGCTCGTATTAGGCTACGTCAGTCTCATAAGTCGTTTTGAATACGAGCTTTCTAAACTAATTAGCTTGAATTGCGGATGACAACACAGGGAATAATAATAATAATAATAATAATAATAATAATAATAATAATAATAATAATAATAATAATAATAAATATATCTAAATATAAAGTTGCAGAATAACTTTCGGCTGTTACTTCAAAATCAAACCTAACACGATAACTGAAGATGTCACATGTCAGTTGCGCGATCTGCGTTTCTTTTATCTAAATTCAAAGCGGTTGCTAATAACCTTTTGAGATTTCGTGTCTACGCACGAATCGTTTGCACAGAACGATATCGATCTTGTATGATATGTACAGTGAAAATATGTTACTGATGTGCAGTAAATAGATGTACGGCTGCAATTATAACTGGTATGTCGACCACTAGCCTCGCAAATGTACATTTTTATTCTATTTAGAAAATAATAACATATATTGAGTTATTTATATGGAATAATATTAAATCGAATGAGTGTGCAATTTCAAAGCAGGCTACAGCAATCTGGGCACGGATCAGTAGCTTTGAATGCTTACTTACTACGATCATCTTGATAAATCCATCAATGTATTCCTTTTCTTCTCCTGAAATATGATGACTATTAATAATTTTTAATTTAATGGTGACGTAACACTGATTTTTCTTTATTACTTGTTGTCCTGTGTTTGATATTTTGCGCTATACAACCCTGCAGTCAGACCTTGAAGCCCCGTGAGGATATGAGTGAATAGGTACGGACACCCACGCATGGGGACCTTGTGGCTGATCTGGGATCAAAGTGATAGGTGAAATAAATTAAAAGCATTAAAGCCCCTGCACAGCTCATGAAAGGAAATAAAAGAACGCGAGCCAGCGAATTGTTGAAAGAATGACTTGATCTGCATATTGGGGGTCCGTGTCCTCGCCCGGGGCCCTGTTTTTATTGCGTGTGTCTGCTGTTATCAATTTTCCCGAGCATTTTGAAAGGGAGTCTGGCAGGCAGCGAGAGGTGCTCTGACAATATGCAAAAGACCGTTACTTTTGAATAATAAATGATTCTCTTTTATAACGGCTCTAAAGTGCCTGTGATGGTACAATATGAAAAGGCTTGGATAAGTAATAGTGCATTTAAAAAAGATCTCGTATGTTTTTATTACTATATATATATATAAAAAAAACAGACCCGGGAAGTGTGAACGAGAGAGGCGGAAATTAGGACGGGTTGGAATGAGAAAGATATCTATATTGTTGCAATAAAAGTGATGAAAACAAGCGAGGGCCAGAGAGATTCCCCCGCAGCGAAGAAGCCTGCTTAATGAAAGTTTACCGCTTCTCTCTGCCGCTCATGTCTCTACTTATGAAATATTAACTATATTTTTATATAAAGCTACAAAACTTAATGGCCTTTCATTGCTTTCTTTGTTTTTCTTGTCGTTTATTTTTTTGATATTTCTCTCGTCTTTAATAGAACTCCATTTAATTTGGTTTATATTGTTTGTCATCGTGTCCGTCTGTGGCACTCAAGACTGACAGACAGTCAACCGTAATTATTAAAGAATATGGAAAATGCCCCCCTCCCCATTTTTTTCTTCTGTCGTCCTTTCTTTCCTCAAATCATTTTCTAAAATATAATACATATTTATTTTGGAATAAGACGTACAGGAACTTATTAAGCGTGCTAAAATTGCAGGAGTGCACAGAATTCACGATAGGTCCATTCAACTTATTAAAACTAGCCCGGTGTGGCGTGCTGCGCGTTATTTGATGCAATATTATTTCGGCTAACAGCACGTAATGTTACCAATTACCTAAACTTCATTAACGCTTTTGAATTAAACGTTCAATACCCATTTGGATGCATGATGATCGTTAAGTAAAAAGACAAATGCAAGAAGTGAGGAACTTTTGTGAGGTGTTTTATTTTATATTCTGTAGGCTGTATTATGTTGAAAGCTATATGATTTTTGTTAAAGAGCTTTTAGATGGGCCAATGGTGACAACAGAGGTAGTAAAACATATGCGTATAATTATATAGGCCTACGTAGTTATCGAATGAACGGGAAACAGCCTATATATTGGGAAAATCTTCGTTATTGTACGAATATTTCGGGATTGTATCCTATATTGATGTCAGCATGGACACTCAAGTTTTGCCGATTTAAATAACAGTTACATTTTCTTCCAGGTTGGGGCCATAATGTTTGTACGGTCCCCAGGCTATAACCCTGGATAGCCTATGCATTAATTTGCGCTTGTGCACCAGAATTAATGTCAACATGGAGTAGTTTAAATAACTTGCTCTTCACCGGCGATTTACTATGGATGGGCTGATGTCTGGAATATGGGCATAGAACACACGTTGCTTATTAATATATATAGGCCTATTGATTCGCCGGTCTACGAATTCTCAAATCAGGACAATAAATGTGACGATGCAAGTTACATTATAGCTATATATGAAGACTAACTGAGTAATGACAGGTATGATTTGGATGAGATTTTTTCTAAATTCTGACCCCTTTTGATTTGACTGAATTAGCAATACGAAGAATCCCTCTTTCTGTTAAACATTGTGCGTTCCAGCAGGGAGTCCCCATAAACAGCTCCTGTTTGGCTTCCCCGTCAGTAAGCATGACACCGAGGGAGACCAGCTGAGTCGCCCTGGAGCTCAGGCATTTGCCAAGGCAGAGTCAACTCACCAGCATTGTTTTGCTGCTCAGTCACTGCTCTACATTATAGCATACAAAACCAATCATTTAAAATGACTAGAATTAGTTATATAGCGGTCCGTAGAGTGATGCATGCAGATCGGCTGCTATAGATTTTGGGCCCCCAACACAGACCAATCCAATTATGGTCCAAATTTTTTATAGCCGGTGTCAATCAGGGACTCAACCCACCCCCTTTAAGGTACCCCTGGATACATGCATTACTGAATACTGTTTAAATACCGTGGATTAAAATCTGTCCTTTTCTTCAATATTAAGTTTGGGAAACTGGTCCTGTTATTTCAAATGGCCGATATCTATGTCATGTGACACACGCGTGTCTTTTTTTCTCTGAAGATAACACTATTTTTTTTCCATTGGTACCAATGACACTCACTGCACAGCTAAGGCTTAAAAATATCTGCTATTAAAGTAGTTCTTGGATTACTCATTTAACAGGCCAGTAGAAAGGCCTGCAGAATTATAATAAACCTGTAGTCAACCTAGATGGCAATGGACATAGGACAGATGGCTACATGGAGATTCACATAAGCAAGAACATGTGGACTAACAGACGTGCCCTGACAAGTATACAACATTCATATCTGAACACATACACATAAAAACAGTGTGTGCCAAGGCCCGGTATATAAAACACAGTAAAATCATATCTGCCTCGTTGAATACAGAATAAATCGACTGTGATAAAGATCTGAGTGACTTTCACAAGGGCCTGACTAGTGTGGTAACGTCTGTACTGGAGTTTCGATACAGACGTTCAAGTTCTGGAAGACAGAAGTGCAATATCCCACCCCCCCGACCCACAGTCCACTGCCACAGATGCTGCCTATTTCTATACATTACATTACTAATGTAACAAAGCTCATTTTTCATTTTACAATTAACACTGTAACACATGAAATCACAGAATTATTATTCTGTTTAAAATTTGGGCAAGCTGCGTATTTTGTAAATATCACACATTGCACCTATTTTATGGCCTTCCAAACGCGTATGTCACATGACTATTTTGGTCCAATCATGATTCAGTGACCACACCTGCAGTAAAATTAGACTAGTGTCATTAGCTCCAGATGGATAATAACCCTGAGATGACAGAGCATCCAGACACATTCAAGTCAGAAGTATGGGAACATGGCACCTTAAATACTGAGCGGTGAGTGTAATGCGCAGTGCTGGCGGCTTAAGTGACTCCCCTTTAGTTACATGGTAGGGAAGTTGGTGGCGCAGAAGGCAGTGCTATTGTTTGGAAACCAGAGGGTTGCAGGTTCGAGCCTTGCTTACTCCTGACCCCAGCAAAGTATCCTTGAGCAAGACACTGAACCCCAAATTGCTCCCAGTGTGCTGGTTGGCACCTTGCATGGCAGCCTCCGCCAACAGTGTGTGGATGGGTGAATGTGAGGCATAAACTGTAAAGTGCTTTGCAGACAAGCGCTATATAAATGCAGTCCATTTACCATGTATCTTGAAAGTCCTGTATAAATGAAATGTTCATCTGTCCATCCTTATGTTTGTTCATGTTTTTGTGAGGAGTATCGTTCAACACCCAAGGAACTACACGCTCACATCAGAAGGGACTACATACCGTGAACCTTTCAGAGTCTTTTAAAACTCAATGAGCACTTCTTAATGGTGAGTGATACCACCAAACTGCTGTTCTGCAGCAGCAGAAGAAATGTAATGAAGGGCTGGAAGTGAACTTATCTCTCTGGAGGCTGGAAAATGACAGCAGAGGGGTGTGAGGGATTTTAGTAAGTGATGAGAACTTGACTTTATCGTAATGGTGTTCAGTGTGGATGCAAAGCTTTTTGCTTGAGAGGGATTTCATTATGTAAAGGAAGGGACGCATCCTCAATGTCACTGAGTAGCAGATGCCATGGTGAAAATGGATGAAAATCAACATGAATTCCAATATTATAGCAAGTTTAAGACGTGTCCCTTGAGCTACTCTAATATCAGTTACGCATTTATTCTCAAATAGTGGGATTTTTTTTATTATATGGTCTGCACATTTGTTGTGTTTCACAGTATTTAGTTCTTTTGGGGTGTTTTGCATTTTACTTATTTGGCAGGTGCTCTTGTCCAAGGTAACGTACATTTGAGAAAGCATGTTAAACCAGCCCCCAGAACGGAGGGCCTTGCAAGGCCCCAAAGGGCGCAGCATTCTGTCAGCCATGTGATGGCAACCATCAGATCACTGGCACAAGTCTTAACCCAAAGAGTCACACAGAAGTGACTCTGTGAGCTCAAACCGTCACAGGGAAACCCCATTTAATTTGTCGTTCATCGCCTTAACCACTAGGCCATCACGCACAGTCTTAAAGGTGAAACCCCATTTAATTACACGTTTGATCAGTTCAAATATTCTGAAGGAGTGGTTCAGTGCTGAGAGTGTCGAACTAAGGAGAAGCGATTAATTTAAATAAAAAGAAAACCCAAGGCCTTTGAAAAAGAGGTGAGTCATAGACTTTTAATCCATTAAGGGGATGCATATTTATTGTTTGTTTTCAGACACATATCTGTTAACTTTTAGAAGTATTTGCCACTTAATTACACTCAGTTAAAGAAAATTCAAGGATCAATTCAAATATAAATGTAAATTCTCTTGGAATTTTAATTTGTTTCATCAGTGTTTTTTTTAATTGTAATTTATTTTTATTTTATGAGTACCTCAATGAATAAAAACATTCAAATGCAAAAGATACAATACTCTGCATTTGTTCTTTATTTTTCCAGCACTGTATTTTAAGAAATGGATGGTCCAGCACTGTAATTTCACAGTAATTTTCAATCCTAAATATCCTAATCTGTAAGAGCATCAACACAAACCCTGAGCGGATACAATTGGGAACTGAGAATGAATAAGTGCCATGTTTCTGACAGCTGTTTAAGACAATGGGCAATGTTTCATGGTAACATGCTCACTGGGAATGCTCAAAGTACAAAGAATGAAATAGGATCTGCCCAATGGGGGGATGCAGAGCCTTCAGCGGGGACAGCAAGCAAGAGCCACGCGTACCGCAAGTGACAAGAGAAGCTCCACCTCCGACAATCTTTTGACCTACAATACTCTACTTGCCCTTGGACTGGTAGCTACCACTACATGGAGATACTGTCATTTGCATCATATTAGCAATGGTTGCCACAGTGTATCATTACAAGACACACAAATGAATCGCAAGGTCCACACAGAGCTCAGGGTTAGTGTATCATTAAAGGATCTACATAAGGAACAGCGTTACATAGGGTCCACGCAATGACCAAAGTTAATGGTTCGCTGTTAAATTTCTTGGTGCTTTTGAAATTGAGCTCTTTTAAAATGTAGTTTTTTCAAATCTGTTGCATTCTTTTGTTTCAACGACAAACCATGTTCATTTTTAGCATTTTTTTTTAGCATGTAGCATTTTTCTCTAATTCGTGTAGATTTCATGCATGATACTTTTTCCATTCACTTTTTTTGGCAGATTACGTTAAATTAAATTATTAAATTAAATCTTGGTGTCCAGCATAAAGAATAATTTGAACCCGGAGACAGAATGAGGGTAGACGGTGGTATCGGTAACTGCATGGGGACTCGAGTCAGACAGGGGGGAGTTAGCATGCCGGAGCAGGAGTGCTTGGATGATGCTTGAACGCCAGGCTTCCCCCTACACTCTGAGAGAGAAAGGAGGTAGCAGGTTCCTCTCAGAGATACTGTAAGAAATAAGAAAGTAAAAAAGAAGTAATGGGTTCAGATAAGGATGAGCAAATTTGCACTGATGGACAACCCAGCTGAAGGGATGTCTGCCTGTCTGTCTGCCTGTCTGTCTGTCTGTCTGCCTGCCTGTCTGTCTGCTTGCCTGTCTGTCTGCCTGCCTGTCTGTCTGCCTGCTTGCCTGCCTGTCTGTCTGCTTGCCTGTCTGCCTGCCTGCCTGCCTGCCTGTCTGCCTGTCTGTCTGTCTGCCTGTCTGTCTGTCTGCCTGCTTGCCTGCCTGTCTGTCTGCGTGCCTGTCTGTCTGCCTGCCTGCCTGCCTGCCTGCCTGCCTGTCTGCCTGCCTGCCTGTCTGCCTGTCTGCCTGTCTGCCTGCCTGTCTGTCTGTCTGCCTGCTTGCCTGCCTGCCTGTCTGTCTGCTTGCCTGTCTGTCTGTCTGTCTGCCTGTATGCCTGCCTGTCTGTCTGTCCTCAGAACTTTATTTTACCGTGATCATGGTTTGAAGCGTTGGTGTGTTACTGTATCAGTTTGGCAGCGATGTGTCTGTATCTAAGAACATCTTTTAGTGTTGGTTTTAGCGTATTGTGTATTATTAGCCATGTTTATCATTTGCATTGTGTGTTGGTCTTGGTTGTTTTTTTAGTGTTTATTTTGAAAGTTAGATAGTATTTCATTGTTCTGTTTCATTGTACTCATTGTCTGCCAATGATAGTGCTGTCTGTGTCGGTGGTGTGTTTCATTGTTGGTGCTGCTGTTGGCATTACGCATTAGAATCAGTGGATATTAGCAGCTCCATTGACTGCTATGGCAGTGTGTCGGTGTTAGCAAGCAGAGGGCCACTCACCCCCAGCTCAGTGAGTAAAGTTAATGGCAGTTAATAAAAGGCGATTAACCTGCCTGTCGCCGGGCCTCTCATTGTCCTCCCAACGGCTGCCTTTTGACCTTCTCACCCCGCCTGCTGCCTGCCGGCAGGGGGTGGGAGGGGGGGACCAGCTGCCACCAGCAACCCTCCTCATTTCCTTGGCAGTCATGGTACTCCAGTCCCCTGCTTCAAGCGGCCTTCTGGCCCCTGGGGGCAAGACCAGGCTGTTTTGCCATCAGTCCCCCCACTGGTCCACCTGCCCTGCCCTGGGGCTGGAGCCCAGAATCCTGCCCCCTCCATGTCGCCCGTCTCGCTGTGTCTTCCTTTAGTTCTGTCTTCTGTCTTTCGCCTAGGGCGTGTGCTCTCTCAGTCTCCCTATCTCAGGCTTTTGCTCTATTCATGCCCTTCCATAAAAACACTTCCTTTATTTAGCCCTTCTCTTGAGTAGTGCATTGTGTGGGTTTTTGCAAGGCTGGACAAAGAACTGCCCTTGACTGCAGTCATTCATCTCACACGTCGCTCTCCTTTGCTTTCCCCCTCTTCCCTCATCTCTTACTCTCCTGTTCTCTCCATCATCAGCTCTTTGAAATGAAAAAAAAAATCAATTTTATTTATTTGTCTATTTATTTAGCTAATTTTAATATCTCATTTGTTTGTTTTTCTTTGCGTGTGTTTGTTTTGAGGAAACACCAATAAATAGAGTCAAATACACAAAATGTAAAATTGAATAATAATAATAATAATTTGCATATTAATTGAGAAATAAGTGCAGAGCGATAGGAACCATGGAACCTTGTGAAACATCACCCCTAGACATTGCATGTGCCGTTAAATAGGTGCAATAAAGGTTCTTTTTAGGTTGCCAGGTGAGCCCTGGGAATGCACTCAGATCTGGTATTTTTGTCACGCCACACTTAAAGTTTCTTTTTTCACATCCACATCTAGATTATTGTTAAAGGCCAAGTTCTCATATGTTTTGACAGCTTATGTCACATGACTGCGGCATTTCTGTCGACAAAGCAGAAGCGTCAAAGTGAGAGAAGCAGTGAGGGGAGTCAGGCGAAGTTTCTCCAACAGATCAGGATTCTCATTGATCCACCATTAGGAGGGAACCCCCCCTGAGGGCCAATCCTGGGGCTGTTTTAACCCAGAAATGATAGTATTCACCAGAGAGACGAGACGAGCAGAGCACAGACACCATCTCATATCACTTACCAAAAGCAAGGAAAGAGGATGGGGTTACATACCCTGGAGTGGCGGAACGGTGCAAATTTGTGTGTGTGCATGTGTGGTAGCAGATGGCAGATTTGGGGTGAAGTTCAGAAAGAACCATAGTGTCTTAGCAGCATATTAAAAATAAAAACTTCAACCAATGATATTTAGCCTTTGAAAAACATTTAGGAATGATGGAGATTTATCCGAAGGGCACAAAACGTGGTGCAGCTTCTCCACAACTCAGGTTCCTGGGCCTCCCCTTCATCTGTTGGTTACTAAATAGTTTGGCAAGAGATACACAAACCACTGGGGATCTGTGTGGTTATACAGAGTGTCCGCGGTGTACTGCAAGCCCAGCTGACTCTTTCTCTCCTCCGCGTTCTCGGTCCTCTCTGCCTCTTTCAGACATGAGGCGGAAGACTAGTTTTTAAATGTCAACTGAACAAATTTTGAACCCGCCTGGTGAATTGGTCTCTCCAAATTTCCTTTAAATTGCAGTTGTCAGTCTGAATATACACTCACCTAAGGGATTATAAGGAACACCTGTTCAATTTCTCATTAATGCAATTATCTAATCAACCAATCACGTGGCAGTTGCTTCAATTCATTTAGGGGTGTGGTCCTGGTCAAGACAATCTCCTGAACTCCAAACTGAATGTCAGAATGGGAAAGAAAGGTGATT
>JABFDZ020000042.1:10353205-10364877 GCA_019775955.2 Pollimyrus isidori
TCCATTTACTGAGGAACAGGTATTACTGACCACACCTCCATTTACTGAGGAACAGGTATTACTGACCACACCTCCATTTACTGAGGAACAGGTATTACTGACCACACCTCCATTTACTGGGGAACAGGTATTACTGACCACACCTCCATTTACTGAGGAACAGGTATTACGGACCACACCTCCATTTACTGGGGAACAGGTATTACTGACCACACCTCCATTTACTGAGGAACAAGTATTACTGACCACACCTCCATCTACTAGGGAACAGGTATTACTGACCACACCTCCATTTACTGAGGAACAGGTATTACTGACCACACCTCCATTTACTGAGGAACAGGTATTACTGACCACACCTCCATCTACTGAGGAACAGGTATTACTGACCACACCTCCATCTACTTTCAATGCCTCCATCAGGAAAGGGTGTTAGAGATCATGTCACTTCACCTGGCAGTGTAGATGCAGCATGTAGCATAATGCTCAGGGTCCAGAATTTGTCACCATTACTGCCAAACTGAATGCTGCTACCACGTTGTATACACTTGATAAATGGCATACAATCTGATGGTATCTGCTTTATAAATGTGTACCAGGTGCTGGGTGAACTGCAACCTACTTCGGTCACTTTAGTTCTATTTCAGTGAACAGTTTTGCTAAGCTGCTAAATGATGTAACGAGTGTCCCTCACTGCTCAGTAGGAGACAGTGTAACTAATGGAGTAATACTACCTGACCAGAGCCCTGGCACAGAGGTTAGACTGGGACCATTGCTCAGGCAGTCTCTGGTGCATCTCCCACCGAACAATTCCCTCCCATTTTAGTGAAAAGCTGTCTTGCCTAATGTTGTTTTAATTGCCACCAGCCATGGTGCGATGGCCAACCTGTCGCCTGATTGGTTTAAATGCAATTAGCAGCTTTATTAGGCTACAGTATCCAGAGACACTGACACTGTGCAAGCAAGTCTCTCTGTCTCTCTTTATCCCTCTCTAGCTCTCTCTTTTTCTCACTTTATCCAACTTCCTGTCTCACAGACCTTATGAGTTTTGCTACTGCATTCAGAAAAGACCTTAATAGGCCTGTTTAGGCCACAGGTATATAAAAAGAGAGCTCTGAGTGATTTTTCATTTAATGGTGTTGAATTACTTGACATTCTTTACTATGATAATTCAGGTATTAAATGCCAAGACCCTATTATGTGCATTGGTGAGACATTTGTGAGTGACATTTTGAGTGTGTAAGTGTTCATGCATGTGATTGTGATGAGTTATCAGTTATAAATCAGTGTGTGGATGTGTGTGTATAGAAAGGTGCAGATTTCTGTGTTAGTGAAAGCATGCTTGTGTACCAGTGTTTGTGTGTGTGTGTGTCTGTGTACCAAGGTACAGAAATGGGCAGAATATTGAGTATATCTTCACAGCCCACTCTAAAGTAGCAATAAAGCCCACTTAAACCACAATATTAAAAAAAACAACTGTGGGAGAAGAGGAACGACTCAAAAAAGAACCACAAAATATTGGACTTTTTTCTTTCACTCTTAAGTTTGAAAAAATACACATCTTAAAAGGTCCAAATGACCACTCAAATTGGATAGTGCATCATTTCCTGTCAGGCTGGAGAAAGCAACCAGGACAGCTATACTTCATCATTTTGGTGATTTAATACCAAAGAAATATATTAAAATAATAAAAAGAACGCAGAAATGCCCCGAATTTGCAGTGATAAATAGCCCACCCAGTCTTTATCTGATTAGCTGCGCTAACAGATATATTGCGTCCAGGATCCATGCAGACACCACGCGATTGTATTCCAATAAAAAGTTGCATATTAAATTCTGACACAGGGAGAGGGAGTGTGGACCTTCTGCTGTAAACCTTTGAGAATGAGAAGGAAGGACAGAGGAAGAAATGAAGGTAGAGAACAGACAAACTAAACAGATTAGAGAAAAAGGTCTTGCATAGTCAGCGAGATGCACTTCTAGCATGTAACACTGCATACAGAGTCACAGCAGAATGCAACAGTGCATGTCATGTTCCACAGCATATAACACTGTGAGCCTTGTCACAGCAGTGTGCACTACTGCAAAACGTCTATCACAGACTGCAACACCGCACACACAGCATAGAACATTCAAAAGATTTTTACAGTAACATGCAACACTGGAGAGAGTTAAATCAGCAAATAATGATGTGAATACAGCTACCGCTGGGGTAATTGTTGTTGTTTTTTTTAACCAGAGACATAAAACCTTATCCCACACTGTCTCTATTTCTCTCCCACACACACACACAGACACACATACAGACACACACACACACATACACAGAAAATGCTGCATTAAATTGCTTTGTTGTATGCAGTGTAATCAGTGTAGTTCTTGCTGCTGGTCTGGGAATGAGATATCTCTAATTGTTCTCAGAGTCATCAGGAAGATTTTAATTAGAATTAATTAGCATGTTTGCTTATGCACATTCATGCAATTAAGTGATATTATTTTAACAATAGTTTAGTAAACAGAACACTCTCTTAATCACAAAAGAGTGCAGCACGTCTGAAAATAAATTAGTTTTTTCAGATTTAGTGGATTAATGTTAATTGGTAATTAACAACCTCTAATTAGAAGGGGAATACAAGCAATTTTGCCACACACCTCCAGAGTTGGGGGTCTGGATCACACCTTTGCTCTGTGTGTGTGTAGATTTTACATGTTCTGCTTGTGTTGCATGGTCTTCCTGCAGTTACGTTGCATTCCTGCTGCAGTCCAAAGGCATCTCCAGATTGGCCATAGTTTATAAGTATGTGTAGAAGTTTGTACATGAATGCGCCCTGAAATGGGCAGGCATTGCAATGTGAGGTGCTCCATGTTTGTGCCCTGCACTACCTTTGAATAGGCTCCATGCCCCCAAGACTTTGGCCATGATAAGTAGTTGGAAGATGAATGGATTGATTGATATTTCTTTCAGCAAGGAGTCAAATTTTTATGGATTCGGGAGCAATAGATGCAAGAATGTAGTAATAACCGAGCAGAGACACAAGATTTTGCTCTGCTCACCTAGCTCACATCCCATGGCTTGTGGTCTACAATTAACCATAGACCATAAATCCAGAAGCAAAAACCTACAACACACAGCAGAGCAGAACGCCATTTAAAAAGAGGCAACAAGCACCGGCAGTCTCTGTGTTACAGATGGACCTGATTCAGAGGAATCTTGGGTGAGGTTCTCACATGGCAGGCTCAGAGCATGACAAGAGCGCCCCCTGCAGTCTTGGTACAGCAAAAGTCAGAATAAAGCCACAGTAGCTAACAAGGCACATTCACTCACTCGCTAAGCTTCCATTAAAGTATTCAATAGGCTAAACAGCAATCTGTCATACGACTGTGGCTGATGGTCTTTTCTGTTCTGTTTGTGGTCAGCAGATGTGGCAGTGGATTATGGCTGAGGGACTCAATTGCCAAGCCTCTCCACCCATCATGCTCTATGCAGTTGTAATTCTTCTTTACCATCATTATTCTCCTCGACCCGTAACTCCCTCTCACATCCAGTTATTATGCTTTTAATGTTTTTAATAAAGCATAAGTGATCACTTACATTTTCTTCCTTAGCTGCTATTAATTTGTTTTGCTGCCTTTCCTTCTAGTTCTTGTGAAGTCTTTCCTTCTCATTCCTCTCACTTCTCACCTCTGTATTCTTACGCCAAACCCATTCTGTCTTCCACTCTTTTTTATTCTACCAGTTTGTTTCCTAAGGTTATGAGTGTTGGGATTTATTACTGTTGAATGTGCCTCTCTCTCTCTCTCCCTCTCTCTCTCTCTCCCTCCCTCCCTCTTATCATTTGGTTGTTACTCTGATTATGTATTCCTACTTATTGCCCCAGGCTAATCTATGAAAAAATATGGAAGTATTTCAACCTCTTTAAAGCCCCGACATCTCTGACCTCAGTATCCACTTGCTACTTTTACCCTTGACTCTCAGCTCTTAGCACAAACCTACACATATTATGTACAGATATGTTCATAGAGCCTGCTGATAAAACCATTTTAATGTTATAAAAATAGATATCCCCACAACTGTTTTTCTGCAGCTCCAATCTTCTTATGACGTTTTATCAAAATTTATCATTAATACATACCTGTATACCATGGGAAACAGTGGCTTTGCACATTCCGGTGCTTAACCAAAAGCAACTTTTGATTCATCAGGCCAATGACAGCCATCACAACAGACAGGTAATGATAAAAATCCCTCTTTGATGCACATAAAGAGACTGCTGACCTTTCCTTTGGCTCACTGTGCTGCCTTGCTGTCGATTATCAATAATGTTATTACTAATAAACAACATCAATGCGTACATTAGCTTTTCTTGTTGCTCCTTTAATCTGAGGTTAAAGCAGGAGACAGAAGGAAATCCTCTCAGCATTTTCTTTTGGTTAAAATGGAATTCCGTTGAATACAGGAAGAAGCTATCATAGTCAAGAAAGAGTCATGGCTAGGGATGGACACTGATCTTTCAAATGACCATCAGTCACGTAGCCATGTGTTAAATCAGTGGGTTTGTTCTCCTTTACATGTACCCAGATAGTGTAATTGCTTGTCTAAATGCCCCCCCCCAGGACTGTGCCATACGTCTTATAGGTTTGTATGCATTTTATTGCAAGTGCTCTCAGTACTAGGGGTATGTGACCCTTATCCACCATTATATCCCACCAGCAGGATTTTTGGCTTGTGGTTATACAGTTATATTTATGATATACAGAACACACTTATTAACTACTTGTACTGCTTGGAATTTGGTATTAGTGAGTTTCAACAGATTTAACCCAACAATTTACAGAAAAAACAAGGTTTTCTCTCAGATTAGGGCCAGCATTGTCTCCTGTGGTAAGCACCTCCCCCTGCTGGACAAACAAAGTACACTCAAAACCCAGCCCACCATAGTCTAGTGATGTATGCCTCTAGTTTTAGCGCTATTAACCCATTACATTATTTGCCCCATTGTGCATTTAATTGACAGAATATATTAATTAATATGCCTAATTATTACAAACAAAGATAATCTGAAAATCTAAGAGGAGTGCATTGTCCCCAACAGTCCACTGATGAACAGACACTTCACAGGAAATGCCTGCGTAATTTAGTTTTAGAGGTATTCGTGGGTGTGGAACACTTGCCATGAACCCGGAATGCTAATCGAATACACTATTTGGTGCTGATATGCCAGCAGATTCAATAATTATCACATTTCATACTTGGCTTCATATTTGTCAAGCCAGTATGAAAGTATAATTTTTCACTAAATTATCAATTTATTAGAACTTTCACACTAAAGCTGGTCCAGGCTTACAAGCCTCGGGGCTCATGGGAGTTTTACTTCAACAAAATTGAAGTAATTTCACTAAATTATCAATTTATTAGCTGCTTTCACACCAAACCTGGTCCAGGCTCACAAGCCTCAGGGGCTCCTGGGAGTTTTACGTCCACAAAAGTTAGCCGATCAGATTGCAGGGGGGGTGGGTCCAACCAACTAAAGGAGGCGGGATCAAGGCATCTGATTGATTGATTTTGCCTCTTCTAGTTGCTTGGATTTGGGTAGATTCCAATTAATGGGCACCGAGAGATCAATTAAGAGATGGGGGGGAAAAGGACCAAACACTAAGGGAAACAAAACTAGGACAACTGAATGAACAGGAAACAAGGAGAAAGACAATAAACTGAATAAATTGAAATACCTATACAAACGTTCAACCGGGCCAACTCAAAAAACAACAGCTTCGAACCCTCAACCACAAAAGAGGATCTGGGAGCAGTGGCCAACCACTTAGCCACACAGCAGCCCAGGGAGGAGGCAGTACACTAAGGACAAAGGAGTTACAAGATGAGGAGGGAACAGGATGGCTAGTGACACCTGCTGGCCAAACGGGAACAAGACACATAGGACAGGACAAGGCAAACCGATCCTGACAAAAAACTGTATCTGTGTCAATTCCTATGAATACTTACAGTATCTCAGCAAATCTGGTCAATCGTGTCTCTGTGAAACTGTTCTTCAGGCACGTCTTTGAATGTCTCAAGCATCTGAAAGACTTTTCTGCCGAAGCAGTCAAGAGAGATTATGGTCTATTTTATACTTGCATTTTGTATGTGTGAATTTCCGTGTGATAGTTTTCAGGAGCGTAGGATACTAGCAGGGCAAATTTGCCATTTACTGCAGTAACTTTACAAAAATACCAGTCAGATGTGGCTTATAAGAAGTGGACTTAGCAACTGTGCCCACCTCGAGCTGCTACTTCCATACACAATGTGCATATTTGGCGGACAGTCAAAATCATTCAAAATAATTTGCTTTCTGGGACATACATAAAAGGAGAAGTAATTTAGCCTCATTTGAATGTGGAGTGACTACCACATTACATGCTTTAAATCATACCATAACCTACTTGAGTACTGTGTAGAAACTTCTGTACATACAATTAGGGTTTTAGATAAAACTAAATAATTACTGATGCATAGTGTGTGATTTTTAAAGAGTGTTTAAACATTTAAACAGTAGAGGTGTATGTAGCAGTTTTTGATTCATCTAAGAAAAACATAGCATTACATTATTATCTCGCAATGGCTCAGAGATGATCATTTCTCCAAAAGACTCCATCTGTTAGCTGTTGATAGCTCCTGATGTGCAAAAGAACTTCAGAAAAGTATATTTGTCAAACTCACTTTCAACACCATGAGCTGAAAACGTATACTGGTGCCTATGCGTTTACATATCAACCATCAAATATCAACCATGCTGTTACGTCCAGCTCCGTCCGATCCTCGTGTGTGCCACGCCCACCTCGTTACCCCGTGCTTCTACCCGATTGTTCTCACCTGTCTCGTGTTACTGCCTGCCTGTCTTTTGTATTTAGTCTGCGTAAGTTCCAGCAGACTTGTCATTGATGTTACCTAGTGTCGATCCTTCGTTTGCCCTGTCCGTCCTGAATAAACCCCGTTTGCTCGATTTCCTGGGTTCTCTCTCAGGCTTGACTGCTCGACCACCGACGCAACGCAACACATGCTATTTTAATTTTAATTTGGTGCAAGAGGAATTTTTTTAAACACCACGTTCAGTTTTGTTTTGTACTTGTACTCAGTGGTGTCTCTACATTAGGGGCCATTTTGCACAACCCATCGCACTGTTGCCCATTATCATCTCTTCTATTTCCTCTGTTGCACTGTCTCATGTTGCACTGCTTTTGCAATGTTTGCACATTTGGCACACTTGGGCTTTATGTAGTCCTTTGTTGAAGTGGTATTATACATAGCACCATGATCCTGGAGGAACGTTGTCTCATTTCACTATATACTGTATTACTGTACGGTGGTACCTCGGTTCTTGACCTCACTAGAACTCAAATTTCTTGATAGTCGAACAAACCAGTTTGACCTAGTACTCAATCTGAATATCATAAGTCGAATCGTGAATGCTGACCTAATATAAATTGTACACGCCTGGAAATGAGTCGTACTACAATGCAATTCTTACTTGAATGCCCTCTTCAGACTGGATGATTAAGCAAATTACAATACATTACAGTAACTAATACTAAGTGAACTACTTATTTACGTGTACTATTAGAGCATTTATGTAATTTATTTAAACTTTATTTTACCAAGTAAATTAACTGAAAACTAGTTCTCACTGTTTTACGTGATATTTGGGAGAAATAGCAGATTAAGGAACTGCCTGGGATACAAACGTCATGCGTGTAACTAAACTTTTCAGCCAATAAAAGCAAAGGTGAATCATCATGGAGGCGGTTCCAGTTTGTACAGCCGGGTGAGAGCTCGCAATGCATCTAACCATAATGGCATTGCGTCAGGATCCGAATGCATTGCTTTAAGCCAGCGCTGTAAGCAAGTTGAAAGCTCCCAATGACCGGACTGGGGAAACAAGCTGAAAAGCAGACTTAATACAGAGGACTAATGACAACAACCAGAAACAGCTGATCACATGGGGATCCCACGCGAGGGTAATGAGGGGGCGTGGCACACGTAAGGAGCTTTCGATCAAGGCAGGACAGGACAGGGGTTACGTTGGGGTAAGATCTTTATTGCCTTGGAAGCCGTAAAGGAAAAATGCTCTTCTTGTTTTATCCTGTTCATTTTGTGTTTAAATGCTAGCAAAAAAAACATATTTAGGTGTAATTTTGGGGTCCGGGTACCAATTAATTGGTTTTACATTATTTCTTATGGGAAAAATTTGATCAGAGCTCAAACTTTTTAGGATTCGATCCAGAGTCAGGAACAAATTAAGTTCGAGAACCGAGGTACCACTGTATATCAGGGGTAGCCAATCTTACCCACAAAGGGCCGGTGTTTATGCAGGTTTTTGGCATAAGCTGTTCAAACCCAGATGTGAGGACTCTTTCAGCCAATCAGTCCTCTAATTAGTGACCTAATTAGGGAGTTGCAGCAAAAGCCCGCATACACACAGGCCCTTTGCAGATAAGACTGGCTACCCCTGCTGCATATGGTTGAAATGACAATAAAAGCAACATGAATTGACGTGACACTGGGACCAGGCCCCACCAGATGTCGCAGTTGAGCAACGTTCATGATCAGAGATTTCATACAACAATACATTTTTCTTCACAATTAACTAACATTGTTGTGCAATTTTATTACTGTACATATGGCAAGGGTAGCAATGTCATCTATTCCAAATGTTTTGCTATATCTGTTGTGTCAAAGTCAGTGCACATGAGGTTGACCGGTAAGCATTTGTTTAAGCAAGCGAGCAGCTGAAATCTGTGTGCGCATGACGCATGTTCAACACGCTGTCAATAATGAGCTGTGGCTGATAGCAGCCAATAAAATATGCTAGTCGACTTCATGTATGTCAAGACGATGTCATTGGTCTTCAATCAACAGCTAGCTGTGATATATGAGGCACAACATGCAGGCTAATAAAATGACTGAAGTAGACAAATTATTTAAGTTAAATTTAGCAGCTTGCCATTGGAGCAAGAAGTAGAGATTAAAAGTTTTCCCAGATAAAAGATTGTCATACAACTTTTCAAAGGGTTTCCCTGCTCTGATATTTTGCTTTGGATGTGTTATAACAGTGATCATTTACTACTTAAGACATTTGGATTTGGATTTCGATGTGGTATAACAGAGTAACACCAGTTCTGTGAGCTTAAATGCTGTTATTGATTTGTCATTCATATCTCTGTCTCCACTTCCACTTACTCCTGCCCCTGTTACATTAATGCCTGTTTATAATTTAATTGATGAGGAGCCTTTGTATTGGGATTCATTGAGCAAGTCCTGTGCCTGTTATTTTATTGTGGGTTAATTATGCCCCACCAGGTGATCTGTGCCAGAGACGTGACTGCTTGTATTTTGTATGTATGTGAATTTCCCAGTTATGGTTTACAGGGGTGTAGGATACCCGCTACTGAGTTTGCCATTTACTGCAGTGATTTTACAGAAAAACAGTCAGAAGTGGCTTATAAGAAGTGGACTCCCCCATCTCGTGCTGCTGCTTATATATATGCAATGTGCGTATTTGGCATACAGGTGAACATGCGATGTCTATCCCTGATTATGTTGACAGGTCGATAGACTGATTATTTATCCTGATGGGAATTTAGGAACTATGCCTATGCAGTCTTAAAGGACCCCTATTGTTCTCATCTTCACTATTCAAAATGTTATTTTTGTTTCTCATACTTTACATCTCTACTCAGTCTGTCTATGACTATCTGAAATGCCCCATTAGAGCTTCAAGCCCCACCCCTGACTAGCTCAGTGTGCTGTGATTGGTCAGCTTGCCCTATACTTCCTGCCCTTGTCTTGCAGTCTGCATGCAGGTAATGGTCAATAAGGATTATGCTACGAGGTGACCTAACCATATCATGGAAGAAGGGCTGGAATTCCAACGAAGCATTTCAGTGAGATTAGGGAAGAGTGTTTTTTGTTGTGAGAGCTCCTACCTTTTGTGTATATTTTGGGCATTGAGACTTTGCAGACTCTTTACATGCATATAAAGCTATATAACATGGTAACAGAAAAGGGAAAACCCAGAAAAGCTCAACAGGGTTCTCTTCAGTGTTTGTACTAGCTTGAGTTTCTGCACTTTTGTAACTATTGCCAATCCCTCCCTTTCTATTTCCTGTTACCACACCATGGTTCTGGGTGAATGTGATTGTGTATACAGACTATATGGGAATAAAGTGTAACATGATATTTGTGCTTTTAAAGTTCCAAGGATGAAAATTTCATATGAACAATGATCCTTGTTTTCACTATTAGTCCAATTAAGTCATTAACACACAAAGCAATATGCTTCCCCCTGAAAGACTAGAGAACACATTGGATAAAATGCTTGTTTTTTATTATTTTTTTTCTGATGACAAAGCTTTTTCTGTCATTTGCAATTAATAGTTAAAGTAGGAATGGCTAGCAATTAGAAAAAAAAAAAAATATTAAAAAAAATAAAATGAATTCAAGAAATGGAGTTGAGGAAAAAGATAGTGGTATGTGCAAGCATTCAAAATCATTAGCAATAGGCAGGTATGATTTTAGATTTCAGCAATGGAGGGAAGAGTATGTTGGTTGATAAAAGTTAGGTATTTGGGGACACTAGCAAAGTATGCTGGGAAGACTTTCGCATTGCAATCTTTTACAAAGTTCGCAATTCCAGCCTGAACCCAGTTTTTTCTAATGTAACACATCAGAGGCCCACCTGAGTCTCCCTGTAAACACAAGCACAAACACTGCTTATACATCTGTTCTCCTTCCAGTGTTATAAACAGCTAGAACTGCTACTTGTTCTATTCTAAAGTTCATTACAATCTACATGAGGATTGCATGGATGCAGCAACAGGACACGCTACATTTTCTTAAATGATCTTACCTGATAGACAAGTTTCCCAGCTTCACCAGCACAAATAAATTTGTCCAAGTCACATTTGCCAAGTGGAATGTTGAGTTCCTGTAGTGTCCTTGGATACTTTAAAACGGCTACAAAAAGATAAATGTTGTACAGGTATATCACATGAAGTCCATTTCCACTACATTACAAGAGGGGTGTTAGATTGTTCTGGAAAAGTGGCAGCGAGGGTGTATATGGTATTGAATAAAATATGGAGTGGAAGGAGCTGAGCAGGGTTCAGAGATTTAGAAATATGCTACCTACAGACAGTCAGGTCACATAGACATTATAGAACAGCATTTACACACAGTATCTGATTGGAGGAAAATATAAACATGACAGAAAATGATGGATAAATATCATGATCAAACAGAGCAAGCAAAGCAGGTGACCGGCCTTTTTAAAAGAGCAGCTGCTCTGGGAGACAGAGGTGGTCAGTTGGGGGCTATCGGGGTTTCTTGGGGAACAAAGCATTCAAATGACACCCATATATGAAAATTTCTGGGAGACAGCAACGGTAGGGAAGGCGGTCCTCATAAACACAGGGTGTAATATCAATTGATTGGTTTTGGATAAATTTATAGATACAGGATTTATTTAGATGTGCCATTTTATAGCCTCTACCAGGGGCGTAATTACCGGGGGGGTTAGGGGGGTCATGGCGGGGCCGTGTGTGTGGTGCGGCGGGGGTGGGCGCCGCCGGGGGAGGGGGGGGGGGGGGGGGGGGGTGGGGGGTGGGGGGGGGGGGGGGGG
>JABFDZ020000042.1:10364977-10378494 GCA_019775955.2 Pollimyrus isidori
CACGGGGCTTATTTTGGGGGGGGGTTGGGGGGGTCTTGACCCCCCCAATAATCAGATCCAGCCACTATAACCCCCCCCAATATAATCACTCCAGTTAAAAAAAATTACGAATTGACCCCCCCAATGTTCAGCACAAAGTTACGCCCTTGGCCTCTACTGTCCATTTTTATTATCAATAGACAGAAAAACTACAGAATGGGATATATGAGAAGACAGTAAAACACACAAATAATGTAAAACAGCAAACTCACTGTCACAGCCGGTCCTTCCCCAGCCCATCGCAAAGCAGTTCGACTGAGGACCAAAGGTATCAGAGGACTGGGCCAAAATGACGGGTTGTATGTAGATGGAAAAGGTGATTTTTCTGTCCAGATTCACCAGGGCAACGTCGTCGTGTGTGGCATGGACGTCATAGTCACGATGGATGATCACTCTGCTAAAAGTATACGTGGCTTCATTTGGAGACTGTGTGTCCAGCTTGTACGCTCCCAGCCTCACATAAGACTTTGCAAGGATCAAATCTGAACTGAATGAGAAAACCAAAAAACAAAGTGAGTTTATAACTATTTTTTTTGGCAATTTTAAATGCTTACTTCGTAGTGGTTTTATAACTTTTTACAATATTACTACATTTTCAGTTTAATACAATTTCTACAATTTTAAAATTAGCTTACTCTTCAACACAATGGGCAGCAGTCAGGATCCATCTGCTGTTGATGATGGTTCCACCACAAGACTTGATTTTTTTACCGGTTTCTATATGTAGGTAAGCCATCCAGGGCCAGGCCCCCTCCTTTGCATCGTGGCCACCAATAACTGAACTTTTCATCTCATCCATCCTGGATCCTGAATAACAGCCAGCAGAGTTCTCAATGCAAAAGGCATTAAAAAAATACATAACTCTGCTTCTGTCTGCTGTTGAACTGCAATGCTATTATTTATAAAGCACTTTTCACTGACTTAAAGTCACAAAGGGCTGTACAACAAAATAAGAAATATATAAGACTAAACAACAAACATTAACACAGACATTAAAATAAAATAAATAACACTACACTAACTAATTACAATACAATCAATAAAAATCTACACAAAAGCCTACACAAAAATTAAACGAGAAAGTTAGCTGTTTTTTTAAAAGAATCCACGAGTCTGTCAAACGTAACTGTAGCGGGAGATTTATTCCAAAGCCTCGAAGCCACAGACTGAAATGTCACGTCGTGCGGGGACGGAGCAGGAACAGAAGAAAAGTCCTGATAGTCGGCGAATACATAAAACAAAAGACGGACAGCAAACCAGCACGAAAGACTTGAATGACAGACCTAGGGAAAAGGACTCGATCGCAGACTGAAATACGCAGGACTAATCAGGAATACCACGAAACAGCTGATAACAATTGGGTTTCACTCGAAGTAACTACAGCGGCGTGGCACACGGAAGGATCGTACGAGCAGGTCATCAAATGGTTCAAACGCACATAGTCTTTGAACTGCTGCGAATAATGTAAAATGGGGGTAATATGAGCTAGTGTGCACTGCATTTTATCGCGTGTAAGCGCGAAAGAGATGGTTTATCTAAGCCGGTAAACAAGGCATTTCAGTAATCTAAACGCGGTGAAACATGCATGACTTTTTTTCTAGGTCCATCCATCCATCCAGTCCAGCTGTTCAAACATTAGATCGCAATTTTGACATGTTCCTTAATTTAGAGAAATGTGAGACTGATTTTACATGCGAGGGAAAGCTCCAAGTAAGTCGATGATATTCATGAATATGTCGAAATTTAATAGGGACCTGTGTATATATTTTTATGTTATTAAGCAGTTTAAATATTTTTGAAACTTTAATAGTTCATTTTTATTTCTGTCTTCAGCCATACAATGTATTTTTCATAATTTGCAGTATTGTGCAAAAATCTTAGGCAATCAAAGAAAATCTATGTATCTGGGTAGTTTGTTTCTCAGGAAAAAGGAAAAGTAAACAAACAAACAAAAAAAACAAATAGGTAGATAAATAAATAGATAGATAAATAAACAAACCAAACAAGAATTTCTAACACTGATCTCTAGTTAGATGGATAGATAAACAACGCTTCAGTTCCCAAACCTCTCCTCAGCGGCACCTCAGCCATTCCAAGTATTTTCTGAATTTCACCACAAGCTCAATTAATTAAATAATTAATTTAAAAAGTCAGGGAGGTATTGATTAGGTATATAAGGTGTGCTAGTGGTCGAGTAAATAATACAGTAAATGGCTACTGGATAGTTGCTATACGAATACAAGGGTGACTTTAGAAGAGGTTTTGAAATGGCTGAGCTAGAAAACTTTGACAGTTTTGAGGACTTGCATTCAAAACTTGATATCACAAACAGACAATGAATGGCTTAGTCTCAAACAGATGAAGTCAAATGTTATAATTTACACATAGTCAGTGATAGTTGTAACACAAATGTACAAATGTTACAAATTTCAAGTTATTCAAAGTCTTTTTATTATTATTTGTTTAAAAATATGGACATGTATGCATATGTGGACAATGTATGTTAATCACAACTGAAATCAACAATTATTATAAAACCAAAAAAACGGGCACCTGGGCACAAGTTTTAATGACTGAATAATAGTGTGCATGTGTACACGTGTGCGTGTTTGTGTGTGTGTTGCATTGCTATATCGTCTCTTGAGAATTAGGCTAAATCATCAGAATCCCTTTCATCTAAGAGAGTACAGTACTGTATTAGAACGTACAAAGTACACTGTAAAAAAAATTAATTTTACAGAAAATAGCCATAATTTTTACAGTAGTTTCTCTATTTTAAAGCTGTCTGCAAAACTCTGTAAAATTACAGAAATTATCCCTGAATTAATAAACCAACCTTTATTTTACGCATAATGCCAGAAAAATGACATGTACTTCACATTTTGAAAAAGGAATAATATTGTTTAATTTATAGTGTATGTTTCCCATTTTCTCAAATTACATACAAATTTATGTAAAATCACAACATTTAATTGTAATTTAAAAAATAATTCATAATTTAAAGATTCATCACCATAATAAAAATGTAGCATTTTTCTTTGTAATTTTGAGGTAAATTCTATTAGTTTTGCAGTCCTTTCACATTTAACTTCTAAGTACAATGTTTTTTTTTTAAAATACTTTAAAAAATATTATCCAGAATTATCCAGAAGATTATCCAGGTAAGGCAGTGGCAGCCCCTCACATTTACGTAGACTAACAGCTCCATGTCTTTCAAAAGCACGAATATAGAGGACCGTATTAGTCCCCACCCCACAATTTTAAAAAATGACACCACATCATCACTTTTTTTCTTTTCATGTTTTGCATATTGTGGGTGTGTCTATGTAAAATGTATAGGCTGCTATTCTTTATATGTACTAAAGAAAGGTATCACATAATATTGACATAAAAAACCACAGTTGAAACCTGCAAAAGGCCGCTTAAAATGGTGAAGTATGAACAGGACTATTTTCTGGATGAACTGAACTTTGAATTAGTTAACATGACGTGTGAAAATGCACTGATTATTGCTTAAAACACCATCAGGCTATCCAAGATGTTATAGCTCTGGGTCAGTGTTTCGAAATCTAAGCCAACTGTCTGTGCACAACTGCTTCTAGCTCAGTGCACAGCCCGCAGCTTTGGCGAACTTTTCAAATCGCGCCTCTGATCTTTATTTTGAACAGCCGCTCCTCTTAAGCATTTGACGGCGGGTAACGTATGCTGCACAAACTGCACCAACAACATTTCCATGGTAAGAACTTCAATGCCTTTTAATGAAAACTGAAAACGTGAATTCAGTACAAATTTATGTATTGCTATATGTTGTGTATTGTTAGATAAATGCACGAACTGCACTAAAATGTTCACATTTTGTAGATATGTGGCAATCCCCAAGATAGCCGCCGCTATGTTCATCCAATGTTAGCTGTGCAGCTCGTTCCGAGTACATTTGGGGCTATCCCCGAAATGCGCGCTAATCGTTGGTTGTTGTGGCGTATTACCCTGAGATTTTCTAGTATAACGTAAATGAAATCTCCATCTACAATCTCGTTTTTGAATTTTTTGATTCGGTGAAGTATCGGCACAGCCAAGGTGTTGACTGTGTCCGGTTTGGTGACCTCAGGATTAGGTCTCTGCTTATTGCAGATGATGTAGTTCTGTTGGCCTCATCAGACCGTGACCTTCAGCTCTCACTGGGGCAGTTTGCAGCCGGTTGTGAAGCGGCAGAAATGAAAATCAGCACATCCAAATCCGAGACCATGGTCCTTAACCGGAAAAGGGTGGAGTGCTCTCTCTGGGTCAGGGATGAGATCTGTACCCAAGTGGAGGAGTTTAAGTATCTCGCGGTCTTGTTCACGAGTGAGGGATGGATGGAGCGGGAGATTGACAGACGGATAGGTGCGGCATCAGCGGTGATGTATCGGACTGTCATGGTAAAGAAGGAGCTCAGCTAAAAGTCAAAGCTCTCGATTTACCAGTCAATCTATGTTCATACCCTCACCTATGGTCATGAGCTGTGGGTAGTGACCGAAAATAAAGTACAAGATTGCGAATACAAGCGGCCGAAATGAGTTTTTTCTGCAGGGTGGCTGGGCTTTCCCTTAGAGATAGGGTGAGGAGCTCGGTCATTCGGGAGGGACTCAGAGTAGAGTTGCTGCTCCTCCGCATTGAGAGGAGTCAGATGAGGTGGCTCGGGCATCTGCTTAGGATGCCTCCTGGACGCCTTCTTGGTGAGGTGTTCTGGGCATGTTCCACTGGGAGGAGGCCCCGGGGAAGACCCAGAACACGCTGGAGGGACTCTCTCGGCTGGCCTGGGAACGCCTAGAGGAAGTGGCCGGGGAGAGGGAAGTCTGGGTTTCCCTGCTGAGACTGCTGCCCCCGCGACCCGACCTCGGATAAGCGGAAGCTGATGGATGGATGGACCCGAAGTGGTATTTTTTATTGCCGGAATGAGTTGGAGGCATGCATGGTGAGGTGTCATGGCGGAGGAAATTGATGACAATACTGCCTCATTTCAGCTCAGATTAAACATCCTCTCCTTGCTGTAATGAATACCTGGCTTCAAGCTTTTCAAGTGGGTTTAAAAGACTGTGAAGTGAGGCTTACAGAACTATCATTGAGTACTGGGATTTGACAGACAGCCATAAATTCATCGCAGTCACCAGCCTTCCAGTCTTTGCCTTCAAGTAGGTACTGTATATGAATGTATAATCAACGTGATTTTTTTTATCGTGTTTTATTTCATTGAGTGCTTGCTTTAGCCATTGTGGGGAAAAATTTTCCGACTTTGACAGTCCAAGACCTGTGGTCCCTTGGCGTCGCTAACTCTTCCAAATTTTCTCACCGATGTTAAAGCAATATTAAATGAAATGATCTGTAATTAGGTTATTCTTGTAGTACTTTTAATAACCTTTCTAATGATTCCTACCAATGACTAAGATTAAGAAAGTTATGATGCTTGACAACATGTCCTGAAAACGGGTCACAAGTTAATCTGTTGATTTCCATTGCTTTACATTGGTATTTGATGACCATAATTAGCCTAAATAGGCGATAGGAAATGGCTTGTAACTTTCTTAATATTTGTCTCATTGTGATGATCCAGGTATCATTGGAAAGGTCTTTGTAAGCCCAGTCTTTTTAATATTGACACACTTTTATTCTTTGTCACATACCTACATTTTGTAAATGCACGAAAGTATTAACATTATTCTGTTACCTCACAGAGCAGATAAGACATGGTGGCTCTGACTTTGCATGTTCACAATTGTATGCTGGTGCGTATCTCACTTATACGATCACGGGATGTTATAATTTTTTAAAATTGATTTATTATTGTTTTTATTGTATAAGATTGTACTGAACACACTGGAGAACTTAAGTATGCTCAGTATGGAGAACTGAAGCACTGACTGCTATATATTTGTTTAGCCATTTTAAAGTCATGTTGAATGTTTATACTGATAGACGCATAGTAATCCTCTGAAGGTAGCGTGATGCCTCTGACTGTATCCCCTTTGCATGTTCACAACTGTATACAGCCAGAATAAAGCAGTGGACTGAGAGGGTGAACCAAACGCACACTCCTGTGTCCTTAATCTTCATATATATATTTATGATGACTGGTCGTCTCCATGAGCTGTTAAGCTGGGACTGTGGAAATTACACCAGTACAAAGGGGCGTCCATCACAACAGCTCGGTCAGTATCGAACCAATTCTTTTCTTTTTTATTATTATTTTTTGGCTACAGACGATGCACAAAGACCTGTAAAAACAGGGCTGTAGGTGTCATGTCAGAGTTCCATTTAAGGCTGTGTACACAGCCAGCTATATTTTTTAAAAAAGATATTTTAAATAATTCTGGCCTCATCGATGTGCATATAGTCACACTCTGGCGCCCTGTCTGGTTGCTTAACCATTTAAACTCTATGGAAGCAGCAAGGATGTGCTTTTTCACGTCTTTTCCATTTTGGCTTTTTTTTTTTTTAATAAATAATGATTGGTGGAATCTATGTTTTTGTGCACTTGTGGTTAGATACACAGTGGTACCTCGATTCTCGACCTTAATCCATTCCGGACTCCGGATCGAATCCTAAAAAGTTCAAGTTCTGATCAAATTTTTCTCGTAAGAAATTATGGAAGACCAATTAATTGGTTCCTGAGCCCCCCAAAATTCCGCCTAAATATGTTTTTTAAGCATTTAAACACAAAATGAACAGGATAAAACAAAAAGAACATTTTTTTTCGATAAAGATCTTTCAACGTGTCCTGCTCTGATCGTCCGCTCCATCCGTGTGTCACGCCCCCTCATTAACCTCATGTGGGATCCCCATGTGATCAGCTGTGTCAGTAAAGTTTAAATAATTTACATAAATGCTCTAATAGTACACGTAAGTTAGTGGTTTATTTATTGTTAGTTACTGTAATGCTGCACTGCTTTATTTGGTTAATCGTCCAGTCTGTGTGGAAGACATTCAAATAAGAATTGCATTGTAATATGACTCATTTCCTGGCACGTACAATTTATATTAGGTCAGCATTCACGGTTTGACTTCTGATATTCAGGTCGAGTTCTAGGTCAAACTGGTTTGTTCGACATTCAAGAAATTTGACTTCTAGTGAGTTTGAGAACCGAGGTACCACTGTATTTGTAAAAAAAAAAAAAGTAAAATAAATGTATTTCTCTACTGAATTTCTGGTGTGATCATTTTATTGAAGATGATTTATTGAAAGAATTTAGTAGATCTATAACAGTTTTTCTCTTCTAAACTTATACATCTGCCATTTTAATTAAAGTATTTCATCATAATAATATAAATAAAAGCTGTAAAATAACAGTATTTGTTGAACTTTTGGAATTGCCCTTTTGATTAAGGTGTTTGATCATAATAATATTAGGAAAAGCTGTAAAATAACAGTATTTATTTCTTGAACTTTTGGAATTGCCCTTTTAATTAAGGTATTTGATCATAATCATATTAAGAAAAACCATAAAATAACATTGTTTTTATGTAAAAGAATAACAAACATTTTTTGTAAATTTAATGTTTTTGAACTTCATTTGAAATAAGACATTTTACTCTAATTCTACAGTTTTTGTTAGGCAGCTGTTGCTGCCAGTCATTTAACCATTTTTTTTGCGAGATTTTTTTTACAGTTTGCTTTATTATTAATGTTTTTGTTGACAATGTCTTACTGTGTGTAACTAATTGATTAAACCTTACCACATGCATCTACACGAAAAACACTCTATGTTTGGGTATATGGATGGTTCACTATTATCCACACTTTTGGCTATTCACGGTATGTCTTGGAAGGTATCAGCTGTGGATACAGGGGGACTACTGTATCTTTGCTTAATTATACAATTTTGTCATTGACTACACTGCCTAAATGCTTACAGTAAATGGATAAATAAAAATCCCCCCAAAAAGTACTGTTTGGTAGAGAAGGGAACTGAAGTACAAAGTATCACCTGGTTAAGACCCACAAAAAGTTCTTACCTGCAACAGCATTCAGCAGCAGAACCGCAGACAGAAACACCCAACCTGCCATATTCACCATCTTTGGACTGGTGACTGATTAACACACTGCCCAACTAATAGTTTCAGGGATTTACAGCCAGAATCTCACTGATGGCTCCTCACAGCCCCTGACCCAGAGCAGTCCTTCTTATAGACGCCGAGACATGCCACAAACTGTCAGTTTTATCATGACAAACCACACTGGGGTTTGACAAATCAAGATAGGATCACCCCCCCGGTGCAGTGTGATGTGTGTACTGGTGACTTTCCCTGTCCGTGCTGCTGCTGGTATCTCTCTGGCAGTTGCACTAAGTATAAGTGATAATCGTCACCTGTACTTGTATGTATTTTGTTAAGCATGTTGTGAGTGTGCCTGGCCGTGCAGCACAAGTCCGAGAGCGATAAGGAGGCCATGGTTCACCTCCTTGATGCTGGAGTGGCAGGTGCCCAAAGTCCTCAGCCTGATGCTGAGGGAAATTGTGGGGGTCGATGTGCTGGGTCCGTTTTCCCATAGCAACTCCAGGAATTACTATGTCCTTGTAGCCATGGAGTAATTTACTAAGTGGACCGGGGCGTACATGGTTCCAGGTCAAAGTGCAGTGATCACGGGTGAAAAGTTGGTCAAGAAGTTTTTCTGCCATTTCAATAGGGCGGAGGAGCTGTTTACTAACCGGGGATGGAGCTGGTGGTGGAGCGGTTTAATCGCACGCTTGCTATACAGATCACCATCCTGGTTACTCAGCACCAGCCCTTAGTCCTTTGGCCATACCTAACTGTACATTTGATATGTCTCTATTAAAATTTCCATATACAGCTTTATATGATTTGCAAATTGTTTTTATTTTCATGTTACGTGGCATCCCAACTTCTTTTGTTAATTGGGCTGTGTGTAGTTTGTTGCTACCCAATAGGTTAGGGGTGCCAAACCTCTTTTTACAATGCAAAGAAAATAGCAAATCGCAATGGTATATGTAACCCATTACCTGTCAAATAATTTGCAATCTGTCTGTTCTCCAGGTTTCTCCTGCAGTCAGAGACCATGATATGATACAACATGAAGATGACGTGGTGCCCAAGAATGTGACAGGGTAAAGGCAGGGAATAACCCAGGACGGGGCATCAACTCATTGCAGATCTGTACATGTGTATCTCATAATTATAACTGAATGAGTCAGTATTTACAAGCTTTCCATAAAAACACAATTTGGAACTCAAATGAATGTCTGACGGTTGGTTTCATGTCCATACATTGTTGGAAGAATACATAGCCACCTCATACTGTTCAAACCTTTCATGTTATTTTTACTACATAGTTCCAAACCAACTTTTGCAGCTGCAGAGAGTTGAGTGTTTGTGTTTCAGCAATTTAGCATATAATTTCACAGTCACTGTGCTAACATATGTCCTGGGCAAAAGAAATTGTTTATTTACTTTTGGTACATTGAACGAAATGGACAATATAAACGTTTTTAAATTGTCGTTAGTGTCAACAACACAATGTGCATGATGTATACAGTAGATAGCCAGCATATGGTTATCGTGTATGTGTTACACGATATGTGTATCTGTAATGTTGCAGTCGTTTATGGTTTAGATGCATAGATAATAAAAGGGAACTTTATATAAAAAAACAACATGGGAAAAGAGCCAATTTGGCATCATCAAGAGTGCAAATGCAAAGAAGTATAACGGCATAGGTCTGGATATGAAATAATTTTTGTGATGTCATAGAGTTTAATCTCATGCATTGCACTCGATTGTATATAGTGTAAATACTTATGTAATTAATGATATGTAGTTATGTTCTTGTGAAATGCTGAACATCATGTTCTCCTATTATGGTGTGTTCATATTTTCATCCCCGGTGGAGTATGATGTGTGTACTGGTGACTTTCCCTGTCCGTGCTGCTGCTGGTATCTCTCTGGCAGTTGCACTAAGTATAAGTGTTAATCGTCACCTGTACTTGTATGTATTTTAATAAGCATGTCCGGTGCAGGCAGGTGCCCGAAATCCTTCTCAATCTGATGATGAGGGAAATTGTGGGGGTCGATGTGCTTTTCCCATAGTGACTCCAGGAATTACTATGTCCTTGTAGCCATGGAGTATTTTACTAAGTGGATCGGGGCGTACATTGTTCCAGGTCAAAGAGCCATGACCACAGCTGAAACGTTTTTCAAGGAGTTTTTCTGCCATTTCAATGATTCCTGTACCCAAAGTACCGCCACATACCCATGGACTACTTCACAAAGTGGCCCGAGGTGTATGCGCTTTCCAAGCAGAGCGCCACCATCACAGCGGCTAAGCTCCTCCACGAGCCGCACAGTGTACAGGGGTGGAGCTTTGAGGTGCAGGTGGTCGGCGAGGTCTCCTGCAGGGAGGGGGTCATGAAGACTCGCACCACCCCACATCACCCACAGAGCCATTGCTTGGTCATCAGGAAGATGGTGCAGTCACCCAAGATCGTCAGCAAGTGGAGGGGTTCTGGGGTGGTATACTGGGTGGTATACTGAGTGCAGATGCCTGGGTGGCGCAGGACTGTTGTGTTGCCCCTTGACTGCTGTGCCATACCCCAAGTCAGGTGACTTATAATAAATTTGTGGTAGCTGTGCCTGTGTGAGTGAATGGTGCATGAATGTGCCCTGTGATGGGTTAGTGCCTGACATTGGGTTATTCCCTGCCTTGCACCCATGCTCTCCTGCTACCCATGCTACTCTGAATAGGAAAAGTGATTGCAGAAAATGGATGGACATCCAGCCACCCAATCATATTTGGGTCTGGGTTGCATGAGGCAGTAGTGATTATTCAATGTCAGAGCTACAGGTAGGCTGCGAGGGTTGCACTATATAAAATGTATATAAAATGCCTGGTGCCCACCCTCATCCAGCCCCTCCCACACTCTGAGCCAGCAGGAGGTCACCATGCTGCTCCACGACGACATGTTGCTGATCCATGTCTTGCTGGGCCTGGCGGTCCGGTGCTGTGGGGGCGGTTTCTGTGCTTGCACATTGTAAGCCCTCCCTCTCTCTCCCAGGACCTGTAGATGGTGCTATGGTCCAACTGGCCTGTAGGGGGGTGCAAGAAGATATAAGCAAGAGGAAGTGAACATCTTGAGAGATGGGGGGGGTGCTCTATTTTTGACCTAGCTTTTTTGGTGTTTGACCCTGGTGTGTTTGGGCTTACTGTTGCCGATGGTATTCCTACTGGGTTGTCTTTTTTGTATTAAGCAAGCCCGGCATCTTCCCTATTGACATATTGCTGCACTAGGAAATTCCTTGGTACTGATGGTGAAGATGTCTTGGAAAAGTTCGGTAGGGCTTTGAGCTTATCCGGCTGCTCTGCTCTCAGGTCCTGTATTGCCCGCACTGTCTTGGGAGAAGGCCCCACTGTGGTGCTGCTGTTTTCCACAATCAAGGACGACGTTGCTGTCGAGGATCTTGCCACGGGAGCTCCTGTTCAAGAGCCAATTTATTAATGTTTATATAAAATTGTCCAGGTTTTGGAGCTGCCTAAACATTAAGACCGACTATGACCTGAACATGTTGTCTTACGAAAATATATAAGTATTGTAATTACCCGAACACTGTTGCATTACCGTACTGAACCTAATAATCACAACTACTACAGTGACGTCACATGTTGCAGGGTGTGCTGGACATCTTGATAGATTAAGGTCTCCAGGCAGCACCCCTCAGGAAGAGTAGGGGAAATAAAATATGCAATTAGTCAAAGTAGGGGAGACTATAGGCAGTGCTAAAAGTTAAATGAGAGCAATATGAAGTGTAGTGGTCTGGCAGATATGGCTATGGCAGCAGAAGTAGGAGGAAGAGGCAGGTGGGAATGCAGGCCTGGGGAGTCCCTGAAATGTTAGCACTCCAATCCCACAAGCGATTGTGAAGCTAGAGTGACAGCACTGTCAATTCAGTTTATCCAAAGGTAGCTCTGCAGCCTGCTGTAGCTCTTTGTACCCTGGGTGCTAACAGATATCCAGCATGTTGAGAACGAGGCAGGCGCGGGGGGCTGTATGAGGTCAGCAGATCACTAAAGTATTCTGGTGCAAGGCCATTCGGTGCTTTATAGATTAATAGCAGTATTTTATAGTTTGGGAACATATCCAAGCTTAAGAGATGAGTTTATCAGGGTATTGCTAGTCTGTGGTGCAATTTCCTTGAAGAATTTTATAGGAATTGGGTCTACGAGGCTAGTAGAGGATTTACAGGAGGAAATTAAGCTCAAGAGTTCTGAGTGTTTTATAGGAATGAAAGATTCAAGGGTCTCATTATTTATAGGTTTAAGACTAGCAGGAGGCTGGGAGCCGTAGGTAGCTAAGGACGTGCACTGGATGGTCTGTCTAATCTTAGTTACTTTATCATTAAAAAATGCAATAAAGTCATCACTCTTAAGAGCTTGTGGGACTTGCAAGTTTAATGGAGAATTTTGAGTTAACCTAGCCACAAATTCAAATAAGAATTTTGGATTGGTTTTGTTCCCTCCTGATAGATACGCAGACCTAGCAGTCACTAGTGCTTGTCTGTATTTAGACTCTCTCTTTCCATGCAGATTTGAAAACTTCTAGTTTAGTTGAGCGCCATTTGTGCTCTAGTTTGCATGATTCCTGTTTGAGTTCACGCGTATGATCGGAGTAACAAGGGGCAGGTTTCTTATCTCTATGCTTTATCTTCTATATCTAGTGTGCAGCGAAGGGATTTTTCCAAGTTAGCACTTGCCTGTTCAAGTTCATTAATACACAATGCTTCAGATGTAAGGCTGAAGGACTGTGGAAGTTGTTTCATAAATGTTGTTGTAGTTATCTGAGATCACAGGACTCTGAGGCACAATAGATACATGTTCCACTAGGATGCCATGACTAATAATCAAATCAAGGGTATAGTTACAGGCATGAGTAGGCCCGACTACATTCTGACATACACCTAGCGAGTCAAGGTTAGCTGCAAATGCTATTTTCAAAGGATCACTATCTTTCTCCATATGATTGTTAAAATCACCCACAATAACAGCCTTGTCAGTACTGACTACCAGGTTTGTTAAAAAATCAGCAAACTCCTTGAGAAAATTACTGTAAGGCCCAGGTGGTCTATACACAACAACAATGGTGATGAAGAGCTAGAAAGATATGAGCCAGCAAGACTAAGAACAAGAGTTTCAAATGTGCTGAAGTTCAAACCACATTTCTCAGACACTGGACTGAAAAAACAACACCAGCAGCAACACCACCACCTTTGCGATTTGGTCGAGGGTTCTGCTTATAACTGTATTTAGCTGGTGTAGATTAATTTAGTGCCACAAATTAATTCGGTTTAAGCCAGGTCTCTGTGAGACATAGGGCACCAAGATCAAAATCAGTAATTGTAGTGGCACTCTTTTTGTTCTGCGTTTTCTGTACCACCTTTTGAAGCCGATCTAGCGCTCAGTATTTGGAACTCGAGTGAGACCAGACAATTTTCTCTTA
>JABFDZ020000042.1:10381421-10392350 GCA_019775955.2 Pollimyrus isidori
ACCTCTTCCAAGCGGGCCAGGGACGGCCAAACGAACCGCGCCCGGGCGCGATTCGGAGCACTCACACTAGTCAAACGCACTCGGGCACGGTTCGAATTGCCTAGTGTGAGTACACCCTAAGACTTATTTTGCGGTTACGTAATGGCATGATACTACATTATTTGAGCACCATCAAGCAAAGTGTTACTAGAGGGGAGCTGAGCCAGAAGGCAAAACTATCGATTTACCGGCCGATCTACAATCTCACCCTCACCTATATAGTCACGAGCTTTGGACAGAGACCGAAAGAACGAGATCGTGCATACAAGCAGCTGAAATGAGTTTCCTACGCAGGGTATCTTGGCTTAAGGACAGGGTCAGACATTCGGGAGGAACGCAGAACAGAGCCGCTGCTCCTCCGCTTCGGAAGTGTTTTGGTCAGGTTTTCTTTCTCTCTCTTTGCCTCTGTCGTGGAACGACAAGCCAGTTAAGAATCAATTATCATATTCGTGTGTCCTGCGCCTGATTGGCTGATCCTCCCTAATTTGCGCCTGATTTGAATTTTCCACGGACTACAGGTGAAATAAAAGGAAGACGAGAGAAAAAGCGGGAGATAAATGCAGTATTGTGTGTTGTAGTAGAACCTGATTGGTGCTTTTCTATCAAGCAGGGCCTTGGACGGCTCCCAGGGCAGGTGCTTCAGGTATGTCCAACCGGGATACCCAGGATACGCTGGAGGGAGTATAGCTTTCGGCTGGTCTGGAAAATGAATAAATGTCTATTGGACATTGTCACCAAGCACCCCTCATTGTCCATGAGAAGTCAGGCACTGCGGTAAAGTTACGGCATATTCGATATTCAGTCTTCCAGCTGTAATATTTTGCAAAAAGCAAGCCAAGCAGTTCTATGTCCGCAGGCAGAGACGCATACCGAAGAGTAAAAAGCAACCTCTGTTAGAACGAAATATTAGTCCACTTATATTACACACACACCATGGCTGACTGGTCAAGTGTTATGTTTTTGCACTTAGCCTAGTAAATTAGTACATTAACGCATAGAAAACATTGCGCGCACTGTGCGTAGGCCTACACATTAACCACACATTCTGGTCACCTTCTTTGCCACCCGAGTTAAAATCCATAGAACCGACTGCTGGGCAGTTTGAAACGTTTGTTACAGAAGTAATTTGTTACATTACTCTGAAATTAATCTAAGTTGTTACGCTTTATTACATTTTAACAGGGTAACTAGTTATCTGTAGCATATTACATTTCAAAAGAAACTTTCCCAACGCTGCCGGCTGGTATCGGTTGTATTTGGCTTCAGGTTTCGTTTTTTTCCTTCTTGTGTTTGCTTTCCAGATTCTCATGTTTTCGACATTTCCCGTGATACAATCAGAATGCATTGTTTACGTTGAATGCCACGCGAAACGCCGTAAATCCCCTTTGATAAAGAAAAAGAAAAAACATTAGCACGGATATATTTAAAACGCCAATGACCCTAGGAAGCCTACTTGTTCTAACCATGAAGCGTTAACCAGAAACAGCAGCCGGATTTAGTTTTTTAATTGATCTTTATTATGTTAAACTTTATGCTGACTCATTTCCATATTGAGACAATTGTTAATTGTCACCTAATTTATTTAAGTGGTTGTTTATTAGGGGTCCAAGCATCGTTGCTGCTGGATACCTATTGATTAACTAACTTAATTCCAGAAGCAGATAGAATCGACAATAACATAAAATGTGGATTTACTTAACGATAAAGCACGGCTTGCATGCTTTCACTACTTACGCATCTAGTTATATATTTTGATACTTTCCATGGTAACGCAGCTAATCTTGCTCTTTCCTGCACCGTTACACAGCGCTAAAGTTACTTTTTGATTAGCCACAGAGCGCAATAAGAGGGGGAAAGGATCAATGAAAGTGCCGCTGTTTATGATGACTAGTATCGGCCTACATGGAAACCTGTAGGTCTACTGAGACGCTAACGCAATTGCAGCAGCACGCTAAGAGGACAGGTCCGACTCGATGTTCCACTTGGTACATAGCTTAAATACATCACCCCATTTTTTCTTTCTCTCATTTCGGATAAAACGCCACCGTTCCAGTTTGGTGTTTCAGTTTTTGTAATCACTACGCTTCCCTTTTCAGGATCACTATCTCACGGGTAAGAGAGGCCAGAACCAATTAAGGTACAATAACTATTATTTATGAACTCTTTATTTCTCATGAAAGTAAACGATAGTGTAAATGTTAGATTTCATTTATATTTAATAGGCTACGAATCAAATATTTTATATTTAATATTCAGTGGCGATTTTACATAAGGTGTTATGAACACGCTTGACAATTTTCCCGTTATTTGCCACTGTGGTCATCCAGCGGTTTTCAGCATTTTCAGCATAAGTTTTTCCTTCCAGGCATTAGTGTTCAATTCGTGCTCTCTTGTGATTTTATGATCTTGTTTTTACACTATAACGTAGCCAAATTAAATTAAATGTTGGGTAACAGATGCAGTGAAACCATCTAAATTCCATTTTGCTCTTGCTGGCAAATGTACTTTGTAGTGTGCCTGTATATTAGTAACTATGGCAACGAAGATCGTCTTTGAGCAGCCCAAGCCGGCCATGGAAAAATTTGACTCCCCTGATTGGAGCTCGGGGATCTGTGACTGCTGCCAGGACAAGGCTGATTGTAAGTGTATTTAAAGGCAGGCCATGCATGTTGGTGTGTTCCTGTGAGTAGCCTGAGGTGAAGGGCTATGTATGTGTGAGCGTGTCTCATCCAATGTCTGTATGTGGTCCCCAGGCTGTTTTGCTTTCTGGTGCCTGCCCTGCTATGCCTGCCGGACTTCCAAGGCCCACGGCGAGTGTCTGTGCTTGCCGTTACTCGACGTCTGCGGCATAGTGCCTCCCATCACCTATGCAATGCGGGTCTCTGTGCGACGGCACTATGGAATCAGGGTAGGAACACACACAGTTCTGATCAGTCTACTGGTACTATTATTATATAGGAATGTGGACATGGATGCATGGTTAAGCTGAGAGGTAGCATTGTGGTATTCTACAGTAAGTAACTTCTTGTACAGTATTAGGACACTATGTGTAGTAACATGGATTCTATTTGTAATGGCTGTCTCTGAAATAGGACACCATATGTAATGACTCACTCTCTCTCTGTTTTAGGACACCATGTACTGTATGATGCTCGTCTCTGTTTTATTACACCATGTGTGACGCTTTCTCTGTTTTAGGACACCATGTGTAATGACTGCTTATATGCCACTTTCTGTGGTCCCTGCACCTGGTGTCAGATATCAAGAGAGATGAAAGCGCGATTCCGACCAATCACCCTCATCAACGCCAGAGTTAAAGAATGAACCCTTTAACTGCCATCGATCCTCTGTGGTCAGTTTTCAATAGCTCACCTTCACCGCAGTCAGCTTCTGGTCCCAAACAGCCCTCTGCCTGTTTGGCCTGAAGTCACCATTTAAACCAAGTGTTACAAAAATATCTGGGGGTCTTCCAGGCCCCTGGTGCCACGCCTCTGCACAGCCAAAATGTTGTAAACCTTAGAAATATTGCAAATAGTGTGTCAACTTTACCTATGTTGATATATGCGGTGTAAGGAGATGTTGGGGGAGCTTGGGAAATAGAACAATGTGATACAATGATTCCCTAATAGACTGTGGAGTTTTATTTGGGATGTTCCCGTTGTCAGGGGTGGATGGGAGAAGCAAATTGGGCAGACGTTGCAAAAAAGCTACCACTGTATGTGATGTCACACTAACATCTCACACTGTAGGGACAAAAAAAACATATAGGTAAATATGGACAAACAGAAATTTCTTTCAGTTGTAGTCTAAGTAATTTGACAGGAGGGAGATGAAATAATGTGGGGAAAAAGCTTTTTTTTTTCCCCATTTGCTTACAAACGTAGCACTTAAAACATGTACATAGAAATACAGGCACTTTACCACAATAGCATATTTTTGGGGGAATAAATAAATCACTATTTTGCCATAAATTTGGTAGCACATATAAAAATATAATATTTGGTATATCAACGACAGCTAATGTATTAAAACATTTTTAAAAGTTTTTTCTTCAATATACCGCTTAAAGTGTGATGGAAATTAACGTAATTCTGGGCCGTGAACGTCAACGTTTGGAATTATTCACCATCCCCATGACCCGGACACTTGTCGGAAATTTCTCTGCCTTTTTTTTTTTTTTGCAAGGGGTCCCTATGGGAGTGTCGCCACTCTGTCTGCTACATTTAATCCACACTAATCCATTACTGTGCGACAGTAATAATCCTCCGTGGGAGAATCACACGGTGATCAGGGAGCAGTGAAAAGTCTTGTGGAGTAAATGAAGCAAGGAATGTGAATCGAGGACGTCTTGTAATCGAGTTATTGAAGTTACTCAACGAATCATTGCAGCCCAAATCTGCATTCTTCAAATAGCAAACAGACAAGTGGGCCTGACGTTTTGCCCCCCCCCCCCCCCATTCAGATGCCTTTCACAGTCCATGGGGTTTGCAGCATCTCAGAATTGCGTGCAACTTCACACGCAACATCACAAATAGCTAAACATACTTTTCGTATCATGTCAAACAATATACAAATAGTTTTACTCACAGAACTTTACAAGGCAATAAACAGCGTATCGTTGCCCAGTCCACAAATTCTTGTCAAGATTTGCTGACCAACTAATAATGTGGCTCGTGAGGCTAGACCAGTTCAGGATGAGGTTTTATCAACCATTCTTTCCCTGAGGGCCAAATTCCACGAACAAGAAAAAGTCCACTTCTGACTGGGGAAGCCCCCTGACCAGCTCGCCAATCAGCTATGGCACTTGACACATATTCAGGTTTCCTATTTGTGAGTTTCCCCCCCTTGAGGTACACTGCAATATTGCTTTATTTCGTTTCTATTTATGAATTGAGACTTGAACGTGAACTGTGTGATTGTGTTAGAGAATGTATTTGACATTGTTCCACGTTTGATACCAGTTGCTTGTGTGATGGCGTGTGTGTATAACTCTTTTATGTGTATTCTTGGTAATGTGTGACTGTGTTGTTGATTGTGTTTGTATGAGCATATGACAGTGGCATTGCCAGAAATGTACAAATGGGTGAAATACAGTGGGTCACTATTTTAGACTCAAAATTCCACAAATTCCACAGTGAACGGCTATTTTCCCATTTCCATTTTTATTATTCTATTAATTTACGAAACTTCTTGATTCTAATAAAATTAGATTTATTTTCAACTTTGCAAATAAATAAACACCAGTACTTTGTACAAATGGGGGGCAAGACAAATGCAAGGCCTTACCTGCCTGGGGACGAGACTATAACCAGCCTGCACACTGCATAGCTGTGAAAATACGAGTTAGCTTTTTTATAAAAACCCTGTAACTGACCACCAGACCTTGTATGATGCCATCATGGGTTATATTTCAGAAACTATGAACATAATACCCTACCTGTGTTATGTTGTCTGTAGTTCCAGAAATGCAGCACAAGATGTAACTTTTTAATGACTCGTAATTTAAATCGCAAAATGCTACTTTCGATTGGGTGGACCAGGACCTTGTTTGGCTTCGCCACTAGTGATATTTATATATTTCTGTTTCATTTGTCTGCCATCGGGTGTGTGAGAGCGTTTGCCTGTAATTATGTCTTGTGTGTGTCTTCTGTTGTCTACGCGTGTGACAGTGTTCCATGTCCCTTCAGTCTGTGTAATCAGGGTTCCTATTCCTTTCTGAGTGATTTTACCTCAGCTGCACCTTGACACCTGTCCTGACCCTGTCTTTCTCACCCCCCCCCCCATCTTTTCTCAACAGCTGCCACGCTAAAGACAAACCTGAAAGCAGTAATGACCTCCTTCGCCAGCAAATGGCCGCAGACGTAATTACACCTCATAACTGATTACAGCCATATCACTTTCTCACAATCCGGGGAACAGATTGGAAAACATTACACATTTTTTTAAGTTAGTGAACTTTGAAGAAACTTATTTGCACAGTGGAAAGACGTCCTGCCTCACTGGCGGAAATGATTTGCAATTTTTTTTTAAATAGTAGAAGACAAGAAAGATGGAGTGGTTTGATAGATTATTTTGGAGAACATGTTTGCTATTTTTCAGCTAAAATTCTGGGTTGTATTTACAGATTTTGTTCATGTCTTCGGTTTGTGTGCACGTCTGTGCATTTGTACATGTTTGCATGCATCTTGTTTGTTTTGATGTGTTTATCTTTAGTTCTGTATCACACATGGTGCAGATGTTAGGTGTAAAAATGATGTGCATTTGAGGTAGAATATTCAACAGTACTTGTGCTTTGTTTTGTATGTCCATGGCACTGTACCCCCAGACATACTAGGGGATTTGTAGGGTGACCACCTAATATATGCCAGGAGAGGCACTTTGAGGTATGACAGAGTTTGTAAACTACCATTTCAATAAAAAGGGCCTGGATTAAGCCCTGAGTAATTTCTGTGTGCAGATTGGTCAGTCTGCTATAATCATGCATGTATCACTATTGTTAATGTGAATCAGCTGGATGAATCAATCAAGGAAATAACTCCATTAAAACTACAAGACAAACCAAACAATTTAACTGAGCATGGGAGCCTTTTAAAGTAGCTAGCAACACCTGAAGCAGCTCATAGTGTCCCTTCTGACATGGATTAGGTGGTCACCCTCCATACAAAGAACACCACATAGCCACTTGCTATTTTAGCTACATTCACTTTTTACTTCAACTGTTTTCACCTGAACACAACACTTATCAGTTTCTGCTGAGAAAACAGCAGCATTGTAACCACTGTCACAGAACTGTGTGGAATGGTGTTGTCTATCGTGATAAAATGTGTTACATTACATATGACATTTATTTATATGCACGTAATTAAATGTCAGCAGGAAGGGTTGATGTAATACTGAAATGTATTTGGCCTGCTAGGTATTGCTCAGGTCTCTGCTATGTGGAATTCACGTGAACAACTAGAAAAAGATTCCAGTTGAACTACATTCCTGCACATGTGTGCACATTAGTTATTAACAAAACAGACCTTTATATCCTGTACTTTGGTGTCTATTACTCATTTCTGGGACAAATCGCCTGGACCTTGTGTCGTGTCAATTTATCAATAAAAGAAACTGCCATGAACAATAAGTACCCACCTATGTCACCAACACCCCTACAAACTCTCAATAAGTATTTTTGGTGGCTTATTTTAGTGGGATCATTTTCTTTTCATGGAGCCTTCGTAGGCCTAATCACAGCTGTTGATCCAGTCCAACCAGTGGGGCAGAGGTATTTGTAAGAGCCTAGTGTTTGTGTACAGTGCATTTCCTCTTAGCAAGTCACGTCGCAATCACATGTTCACGTTGACTCTGGCCAAAAAAAAAGCATGCGCTTGAAATGTCTGTCTATTAATGCTGAATTATGTGATCAGTAATTTAACACAAGTTAGAAAGCTAGCAGGCCCCATGTTACAAATCAGCTGGGCAGCTGGTTATATCTGTATGCAAGGGGGTCCATTAAGAGTGTAATATGTCCTTGCACGCTATCGTGTATGGCCTTGTATATGTTTATTTCTGTCATAGGTGTAAAGTAACAAACTACAACTACTTCGTTACTGTTCTGAAATACGTTTTTGTCACATATCTGTGTTATGCAAGTAGATTTTTAAAATTAGTGATGAGACAGATAATACCCAGATTTACGTGCTTTTCTCGCTAAAGTCCCCCAGCACAAAGTGTGTATGTGGCGGGTAGTTTGAAGCCCCAGAGGTTTCAAATCCTGTTAGCGACTTACAGTACAAAAGCAAGATGAATGCTTTCGTTTTCTTCAATTTAAGAGAGAGAGATTGTTTGCGATCCAGTTAGTACCACATGCAGAACCTTTGATACATTATGGAAAGTAGCCCTGGAAATGGCAAGAGGCGATCTTCAGATGAATGTGATCAGGCTGCCTTATCGGGGAATTGTGAATAGTATGTTGGTATAATCATCACAAAGGTGTTAAAATCTGCGGCCGTTAGCTGGTAAGTTTCACTTAATAACACACACATATAGGTCTTTGCGCTATGACCAAAATCTGACCCCGGTAGCGATACATATCATGATATAGCACATTTTCTGTCAATTCAATGAATAAACAGTTTATATAAATTACCACAAGGAAATATCTATTTATTACCTTTTTAATTATTTACTTGATAAATAAAAGGCATATATTTCTTTTCCCTTTTTTCCCTTCATTTGTGCATATTTCCATCCATCCATCCATCCATTTTCCAAACCGCTTATCCTTACTGGGTCCCGGGGTTCCGGAGCCTATCCCGGAAGCAACGGGCAGGAGGCAGGGAACAACCCTGGATGGGGGGCCAGCCCATCGCAGGGCACACTCACACACCAGTCACTCACACATGCACACCTATGCATATTTCCAGTTAAACATTAAATATAAGATATCAATGTATCAAATATAAAAGGTAAATAGAAAACTATCACCTGTTGAAGCATGTGTGGTGAAGATCAGGCCTCGCTGTGAAATGTTGTGCAGTTTGCGCAACATTGTATGCATTCATTTGTATACATTCATTGATACAATGTAACTGATACTGTGGACTGAAACATTTTTTTCCCTCAGTCAATATGTTACATAAGAGCCAAATTCTCCTGACAAGTAGAAGCAAAACCCTGGAAAATATTGGGTGAGACAAACACCACTATTTTGAATATTGGGTGGAATGTGCCCCCCATGAGTAACGCCCACGTCTCCATGGAAACAGGTTGCCTTAATTTCAGTAGCATATGAATTGCTGGCCTCTGGTAGCTACAGTGCGCCCCCTAGTGTCATAATCTGATAACCAGCTTACTGAATGCACCTACAGTACTGCATGTCTGTGGAATATAGTTAACGCTAATGCGATAATAAAATATAAGGGCATCTGTGTGTTCTCAAAATTTGCATAAATGCTCAGATGATTTAATGATGTAATTGGTATAAATAATTCGCCTTAGTTCTCTTTGTGAGGTTCCATGTTCTTTCCATGCGTGTGCAGGTTCTCCCCAGGCACTCTCAAATCATCATGCTGAATAAACACACACGGCATTCAGCATCATATACAGTAGTTTACCCTGCCTTGTACCTGACACTGGCTCATCTTGGCTCATCATGACCCTGACCTAGATATGCACTATAGAAAAGGAATAGATGGATTCAATAAGATACAAAAATGACTATAAACTTATTCATTTCAAAAGGTCTAGTTTCAAAGTATATATAGAATATACTGTATATAAAACTACAAACCTAAGTTGATGCATTCAATTTCTGTGCCTGCTAGTTTTATTCAGGGGTTACAGCAACCTAGAGCCAATGCAGGCAGAGAATAACCCAGAATGGGAGGGGGGACAGAATAACTCATTGTAGAGCACACACACACACGCACAAATTCCCATTAGCATGTTTTTGGACTGTGGGGGGACATCCCATGATGCCACAAGGAGAATATGCAAATGCCACACAGATGGAGCCATGGCAAAGACTCAAACCCTGGTCCTAGAAGTGTGAAACAACAGTGCTAACCACTGCACCACCATGCCACCGCTGGCATATTGTATATTTTGCAAAATTATTCTTTGTTTTGTTACTCCGTTACTTTGTTACTCTGACTAGGTATCCTGGGGCTGTGTTGTACTGTGGTGTCCTGAATCAGGAGTACAGCAGGAGTACACCTACTGTATGCACCGTAACTAAACATAATACAGTTGCGGCTTCAGATACGTTTAGTCAATATCCTACTAGGTCTGGGTAATATCCATCACTGTTGTATTGCCATTAACCCAGATGCTACAACAATCACTGTACAGCCTCATGATTCTTATCTTACGGGAGTTACTGTTATCAGGGATTTGAAGGAATTGCATAACCTGGTAAAGCACAAGAATGAAACTCTTCTATTTAAATGATAAACCATATTAACAGCTGACTGTGTATCCAGACATTTTCCATAACTGCTTATGCGCTACAGGGTAGTGGGGGGGGGGGGGATTCCAGCAGGAATAATGGAATAATATACAGCTTTGGCGTAAGATTTCTAGCGAGAGCGTGGGAGTCTCTCCAGATGCATGAGAGCTGGCAGCCTGGGTGCTGAGTTTACAATCCCCCCACCGATGGTGTTTGATACGTGCGCTGGTGGCTTCTCCTGTCCATGCCACTGCTCATGTACTCTGGCAGTTTCACGCAGTAAATGCGCTCTCTGTCATCTGTGCTTCTGCGTATCCACTAAAGCAGTACTAGTCTTGTTTAAAATGGTGAAATCTTTACAATTATTTTGAAATCTTTTTTATATTGCATCATTTCACAGCCGGACTATTGCATGCGTGCTTATTCCTCTCCCATGTGAAAGTTCCTCCCACGCTGCTGCATGTAAGAAATTATCTTTTGCTTGAACTTTGTGTTGGAAAGGCTGGGTGCCACCAAAGACGTGCTATTTTTGTGTCCACACGGAAGTGAAGTTTGTGAATCATTAACATGAAGGTACTTGGTCACGTTTGGACTGTATTTCTCTCACAACTGAAGCAAAGAAAGTAACAGCTTTGCTTAGCATCAGCAGTTGCAATAGCAATGGAGGTAGCCTTACAGGAGGCCAGGATATAGGCCGCCCTGTCGAGCAGTGGAGCGCAGGTGTCTTTAAGGTGTGTGATGACAACCAATGTCAATGTACCTGTGTCAACCAATAAACTGTCCATCGTGGTCAGTTATGTCAGATCCATCCATCCATCACTGCATGAAAAGAGCTGTATCCGGACGAATATGGTATGGGAAATTCCCGCTAAACTCTAGGTTTGCCAGATGTATGAGGTAGAGTGCTTGGAAAGGTAGCATGCGAAAGTAAATTTCCAGAAACAACCAGATACCTC
>JABFDZ020000042.1:10433686-10450345 GCA_019775955.2 Pollimyrus isidori
TGAGAATCTACCAATGGTCATGAAAATAAAGAAAACACATTGAATGAGAAGGTGTGTCCAAACTTTTGGCCTGTACTATATATATATATATATGTATATATATATGGAAAAATTACATGAAACGTGATTTGTCTTCATTTTTGGGTGTGTAAAAAATTTTGCATCCACTGTATGTGAGAAGTGCTCTGGGGAAGGGTGTTTAATTAGATTTAATTAAATAGAATCTGAAGTGAATCAAACAGCTGGAAGATCTTTTAGGTTGGAGAACACACGCATATGCAGAATTCGGTTTTGCACTTCAGGTATGGGACTTGTGGCTTATACTTGTAAACGTGGATTACTTCATATGTTAGTCAGTCGTTCACAGTCAGTAAAGTAGCTAAAGTGTTCAGGCTTATTTAAACAAAATATTTATCAAATGAAAATCAGGAAAGATAAGATAAGAGGATGCTAAACCAGCTTCTATGCCCGTTGTTGAAATGGTAGCATGCATGCATGGGCGTGTAGGGTCTCCGTAATGACGCCGTCTATCTCTGCACTTGTGCGTTATGCCTTTACTCACTCCATAACATGACAGGTCCTCCATCTATGAGAGCCACTTCTGAATGTCATCAGCTGACTGCAACTTTGGTGTTTCTACCTTCATCAGTCACATAGTCACAGTGAGAAAGGGTGAAGAATTATTGTTTTTTTACATTGTGAATAGGAAACACAATGCTCCCACACCTAGGCCTGTCAATGCTGTCAGACATAAACATCCATCTTCTTCATACTGTCATACACCCCGTAATATAGGGCCCTTCTTCCTGGCTAGTTTAACTTCAGTCTGTAGCTTCATCTGCTGGAAGCTGCTGCGGAAATGTAGGTGCGTGCAAAAGCTTGCTGATATTGACCAGCAAAGGTTAAAAGACCTCAGTCATAATATCAAAGGGGCCGTGATATTACTGAAATAATAAGCAGAGAGGAATGTAATAACACTGGCGGTATAAACACAGCAATAAACCGTAATGTCTATGATCATTTCCCGGATGAATGTCTTGTCTTTATCCTCCCTGTTTCCATTTGTGTTGATCGCACTTGTTCTCCACTGTGACAGTGAGATGCAGAAAATGACCAAGAATGTAGGTTAAAAAAACAATTAAACGGGAGTCAAGTCTGCCTTGCTCTGTGGTAAATGACTAAACAGCAGTCCTGCTGTGTTCACCGTCTGCTCCCCCCCCCCCCACTCCCCACAAGGGGGTTTCCACACAGCACTCAGTCATATAAACTGGGTCAGAATGGGCCTGGCCCTATTTTTAACACACAGCCACATTCACAGCCTGCTTGTAGATAGCCAGACCGCACCACACTTGGCTTCCTTGTGATGCGACAAATCACATTTGCGGTAACGCTTTGTTTACCGTCACGTTCGGTATGCATATCTGCACCAATGAGACTGTCAATGAGCCAGTGAGCCGGCGTTGGGGGAACTCGTTGGCAGGGATGCCGCTAGAGATTTTGGGCTCCAATGAAAGCGTTTCATATTGGGCCCCTAACCCAGACTAATCACATTTTCTTCTGAACTTTTCAAGGCCTTTGTCACTTAGGGCCCATGGAATCATCTTGACTTTCCCTCCCCTTTACAGCCCTGGCTTATGAGTAAAAGACTTGAGTTGACCAAGGGTGTGATGGATTAGTGGACGGCACCCTAACCTCAAACTCACAGGGTTCTGGATTTCTTTTCCATCTCTGGTGTTTTGTCTATAGAGTTTTCATACTGCTTTATTCTATCGGTCCAAAAATGAATTAGGTGTATCTTATGATGGCCTGATGACTATTGGTGATTCAGAATAACCGCATTTCTGCACTGGATGGTGAGTAGATGCAGTCCCCTACAGTGTGTTGTACTATGTAGGTAATTCAAAGTATCTTTTATTTAAAGGCAAGATGAAATCAAAATATTTGCATTTTTAAAATTACATTGAAAATAATCACATGTTTGAACCTGAACTGTGTATTACAATATCATGAGATGTGGCACCGAAATGGCATCACCTGAGTTTTGGTGCATGACTGGAGAATAAATGTTATTAAATGTTTAAGGCCTTACAACTTAGAACATCCATCCATCCGTACATACATCCATCTTTGAAAACCTTTTATTCATTACAGAGTCACTGTAATCAGTTCACCCATCCATGCATTTTCCAGCTGCTTATCCAATACAAGTACAAGGCAGTAGACCATTCTGGATGAGATATCACACGCATTCACACACCATGGGAATTCAGAAGATTTAGATGTCACTTCGCATAACTGCATGTCTTTGGACCGCAGAAGGAATTTGGAGCACGGAGAGGAAACACACGTGACACAGGTAGAAGATGCAAGTTGGCCACAAAGCCATTGTATAGCCCACTGATTGCTTTTGGGAATTTTGAAATGAAGTGTTCATCAGAAGGATGGGAGAAGGTTATAACCTTTGAAAGCTTTAAGCAATGGAAATGGAATAGGGTCACAGATTCACGACACTGCCAAGGTTAGAACATACTAAAAAATGAGCAAATGGATATTCATCAATGATATTTGCAAAGAGGTCACAACATGGTTTGGAGGCTGATTAGCTAAAATGGGAAACACTCCAGAGAACAATCTTGTCTTCTGTACCGCACAGATCTTCTGGGTAAGTCACACCTGGAGTTTGCGGAAAGCCACCTGACAGAGGTTTTCGAGATATAAAGTTAAATTGGAGCTCGCAGACTTGATAGTGAGGAATGCATAAAAGTTGTGTACACTAAACTACAGAACCACAAATATTCCTAATTGCAAGGAAAAAAACCCTTACATTTTAATGTCTTCCTCATTCGTTTCCATTCCATTCCATTTGTGTTTACATCAATGGTGTTACTCATATGTGTTACAGCAGGTGAAATTTAAATATAAATAGCAGCTTAATTTAGTCCAAAATAGCTTTATTCAAGTCACACTTATTTTTTCAGGTTTAAGACCTCGATCCCCCTCCTCCAAACCTTATCCTTGTCTCTCATTGTTCTCCTTTTCTCTGTCCCCCCATCCTGGTCAGCAGATTGGGGTGAGGAGCTTTTTCTCCACTTTGTGATACAAAATGTGTTTGTTGTGCGGGTGCTGGGTCTGCATATGTGTTAGTGCCTTTTAAAATGACCTCAACAATCATGTTTTTAAGGAAGTCCGGAATGGCCACACTTCATCGTCTTTGTCTTGCCGTTATCTTGAGATCACAATGTATTTCTCAAATGACCTCAATATTTTGTTATCGCGAGTTCATGTTGCTGTGATCTCCTGATAACTTTTATAACGTCGAGATCAATAAAAGTAAATAATTTAATAAAGTAAAGTAAATAAACAAATAAAATGAGTTGTGATTTCAAGATAGCAATAAGAAAAAAATAATGATGTTGTGTGTCCTCACTGGACTTCTGTATGTTTTCAGAAAAGATGTACAGATTGTTAGTCATTCTGTTATCCGAAATGGCTGGAAAAATAGTGCAAACACCTTGCTTAAAAGTGGAAAAAACTCCCCAGGGATCATGCCCCCAGACCTTGGTGCCTAGTGTTTAGTTTTGTTGTATCGGTGCTAAGTATGCATGTGCAGTACCTTTGTGTGTGAATACTGTTGTAAGCAGACTGCAGTGATGTTGGACCTCTTGAGGACATTTGGGTATCAGACAGCTTTAAGTATGGCTGTGTCTGTCTACCTCCAGTTTAGATGATCACATGATTCAGCAGCTGGGACAGCTAGTCCTCACTGTTCATGGGCAGGTACAGCCCTGCTTGGGGACTTACTGAAGTGTAGAGGTAGCCTTCACCATTCATAGCCAGGTACAATCCTGTCTTGGTACCCTGGATGGCCACAATCCTCAGGCCCACAGGGATCACGTTGAACTGTGCTGCCAAGAAGAAAAAGAAAGGCAGAAAGCAAGAAGTATGTAGGATGTGTTATGTAGTACATAGTATGCAGCATGTATTATGTAGTATGTAGTATGCAGTATGTATAATGTTGATCATACTACAGGTCTGAGAACAAATATTTGATTGATCTAATTGCCTGTCATGATACAGGGGTTGATTTGGCTAGATTAAGAGGCCTGTGTTTTTACTGCCTCTCTGTGTATTATGGAGCTTATTAGTGCAGAACACCACTGAATGCAGTGTGGTGCCACTCTCTGCCTTCAACACTGTTGAACTGAACTGAATTAAACTGATCTGAAGAGGACTTTGAGACAGAGAGAGAGAAACATGGACAGACAGGCACAGAGAGGCCTATTGACCACCCCGCTTTAAGGTAATTAAAGGGACAATGGCAAACATATATTTAAAGTTTTACATGGGCAAAAATATGAAGCGGGCATCACATACTGTCACAAAATGGTTGTGATCTACTGTAGCAATAGGTGACATAATATAGAACTAGCTAGTAGCTTAAGACTCTCCATACTGGACTCCATTCTGTTAGGTAAATGTATAAAAACTAAAAGTATTTAGGTCTCAAAACACACAATGTAAATCACATGTAAATGTAATTCACATCCACAATTACAGTAAACTATATTACAGTACATTACAGTAAATTATACCCATAACAGTAAATTATACCCACAACTGACAATGATAAATGTCTTTCTTAGTACTGCATTTAACTGCAAGATTAAAGAAAAAATTGGGGATTTTTTATTGTCCTCTGTACTTCTGTTTTTGAGTGTTAGAATTGTACTTTAGCAATAGAATATGATGCAAAAAGTGGTACTTGAGAATTCAAGTACAGTCAAGTTTGCATATTGAAAAACACCCACAGAAAAGCAGGGAAACAGACTTACAGAAGCAGCTACTCTCGTCCCGTGTGCCATCCATTGTGCCATCAGGTAGCATCTGGAGGTAAAAGCCATACTGGCAGTAGAGACGAGTCACGATGCCTTTGAGCTGGGGCTCTGGAGAAGGAAGGGCATCAGTTAAAAATGTTGCTTCTGAAGATACCCCAGCTCATAGTGGCCCCATTGTAAGTAAAGCAATCCTCAAGAGGTTCCTCATCACTGATTGGTGTGTCATCAATGTCATTGTAACCAGAGAAATCGAAAGACAGGAATTTTGTTGGCCAAGAGGGCTGTAATCTTGACAGATATATGGTGAGCAAAGCCTCCCAGGGTTACCCACAGTATGCAGGAGGAGCAAAAAGAAGTTTGAATGTTTTATGAATAGGACTCCGCTTGCCAACTTTATTCATTTAGAGAATGCCTTTTGTTTACTCAGCAGCCAAAAAGCTGTTAATATGAGTTCCCTGGAGTTTGTGTCCCTGGTCTAAGGACACATAAATTTTGTTCAAGGTGGCAGGAGAAGCCCACAGGGCACTTTTCATGGGGGAGGAACATGACAAAGACTGGGAGGTTTGTGAGAGACGCTGTCACTGTAGGGACACTATCAGGGTTTAAGGATGAATCAGGATCGAGCAATTAGGAGTCTGGTCAGTACAACAGAGAGAAATACTCCTTTGACTCTTGTAAGACCCCTGCTTAAATTCTGTCTGTACCAGCATCAGTGGCGAAGAGTAGCTAATGCTTGCTGTCAGTAGTTTCTGCTTCTAGTAGGTTCTAGTATCATCTGTCAGTGCAGTTTACTGCTGTAATCATAGCACCAGGTTGAGGATGCGCAGTCAGTGTTGTCTTCAACGTACACGAGTATGTACTTCTTCCCCAGGCTGCTTAGATGTGACTCTGGGTGTTTACCTGGGAGGTGAGAGATGTGTATCGACCTTGGCCTTATTTAGGCCTCATTTGATACATACGCTCCCCCCCCCCTTCCCTGCCCATCACCTTTTTCAATGTCCTGACTAAATGTTCTTGAACTGCTGTCGCGGGCGGCACTGAGACACGGAGCAGAAAATCAACAAATTGATTTTGGGAGCCAAATCTCCAACATGCCTCATTTCTCTAAGCTCACATTCAAATGTGCACATTCCTGAAGGAGAGGGGCATTCTGGGTGAACGGAATATTTCATTACAGGAACCGTGAGAGCTCCTACCTAGTGAGTGCACATATGAATATACTCCGCCACAGTCACACACGCACGCATGCTCTTGCTTGCAGTACATTGAAAAAGGTATATACTATTACACAATGAAACGGAGCCCAGAACTGGGCGGCTGCTGGAAGAGGTGCTGGTTTGGCCAACAGGGGGCACCATCCTGTGGTCTGTGTGGGTCCCAGTGCCCCAGTGCAATGCTGGGGACACCGTGCTGTAAAAATAGTGCCGTCCTTCGGATGAGATGTAAAACCCAGGTTCGGACTCTCTGAGGTCATAAAAGATCCCTGGGCATCTTTTGAAAGAGTATAGGTGGTACCTCGATGCCCTGGTTGAAATCACCCATTGTGGCTCTTTCAAATCCAGCCTCCTAATCATATCCTATATCTAAGTGATGCATTCTCGCCTGTCCCGTCACCATCTTGGGTACTGTGGAGCGCACTGCTGCTGAATGGTGCTGGTCCCTTCATCCAGGTGGGGGCTGCACAGTGCTGGTGGCTGAAGTGGCCCCTCATTGGTTCTGTAAATTGCTTTTTGTGTCTTGAAAAGCGCCACATGAATGTAATATTCATTCACGTTTAAGAAGCCCCTCCCTGGGAAGGTGGGGACGGCGGAGAGAAAAAAAATAAAGTCCAGGAAAATTGGTAGGATAAAGTAAAATGTGCTGAGAAAGAGATGGAGGGACAAACTAAGGGGGTATTTATGCCTCCAATCCAAGCCATGAGAAGAAGTATGAGAGAGCACAGTACGGGACAAAAAGTAATGAAGGACAGGATGGGATGTATAGGAATGAAAGAATACGGGATGAGAAAAAAACTGGAGGGTAATAAAGGAAAGAGCATGATTTATTCACACTCTTTGTCGTATCTACACAAGGGATCAAGTCTGAACAAGGAGGGTAGATCAGAAAAAGGAAGTAAAGCGGACAGGTTGGGAGAAAAAAGCAGAGCAAAAGAGAGGGCTGATAAAGGCAAGAACATAATTCATTTGCTCATGGAGTCATAACCCTGCGAGGCGCCTGGGCTGCACGCAGAGGGCAGATCAGTTTGCATTGCTCCTGCCCTTCATTTACACCCATCTAAGGCCAGGAGATAATGAAACTGAGCTGCACTGAGCATCCTCTCTCTCTCCCACTCCCCCACACATCAAATAAAAAGATAACCGCTACTCAAATATGCAATGAATTTATACCTCTCTGCCAAATTCATTAATACAATCGGTGTCCTCTCCCCACTACCTGTTTCTGTAATGATTTTTCTCTGTAAACTCACTTAGTGTGTGTGAGTAATGTCTGCTCCTTATTGGCTGTATTCACCCAACCCTCTCTTCTTGTATCTGTCAATCTTGATCTCAACATATTACAGCAGTGCTTCCCAACCCAGTCCTCTGGGACCCAAGGTCGGTTCACATTTTTGCTCCCTCCCAGCTCCCAATTGGAAAAAATATAGACTGTCTGTGGGTTTATGAGGACTGGATTGAAAAACACGGTATCAGAGAGAATTATTGCCACCAAAGGATGGATAAATGGACATAGCACTTTGTAGGCCCCACCCGCTCCGATAGCAGCACTCTGCTCCAGTCTGCTGGATGAGATGGAAGAACAGAATGGGTCAGAGGCCACGGCCTCATAAAAATCTCTCTAGACGTTTTGGAGTTCTTTGACTTCACTTGTCGATTCTCTGCTTCAGCTCACCCCACACATTTACAATGGGATGTAGATCAGGTGACTGGAATGGCCGTCGATTCTGTGTTCAATGAACCTCTGTCGCAAAACAAAATTGTGTTGCTTCATCTCATCACAAAACAGCCACACAGCCAGTTGTGTGGTTTGATATCTTGGGGATGTGATAACCCCAGAATGAAATGAAGTGGTAAAATTGTCCAGCTGTGTTCCTTGAAAACAGTTTTGCCTCTTGAACCATCCTCCTCACTGTGCGTGAAGGCAAAACAGGCTTGTGTTCACTTCCAGGCAGATTAATCACAGCTGCAGATGTTCAAGACCTGTTAATTATTACTTTAATAGTGGAAATGAGGATTCTCGAAGCGTGCAGCTATTTTTATAGCCTTCGCCAGATTTATGTAGGTCAACAACCTTTGGTCTAATTTCATTTATGTATTCTGCGGTCTTACCCATGTTGATAGATGACTAAAGGGGTCTGGCCTGTACCTCATATTTATACCCCAGGGGAACAGGAAGTCGTACATCATCACCTAAGATTTCATAAAAATACAGACATGCTTGTAAAAAGTATGATATATTTTTGCTAATTAAAAATTGTTCACGGGAATGTTTCAAGGTGCCAGTAAATGTGACATTACAATTATATGTTTTGATAATAAAAAATAGGATTTGTTTTGTTATATTTACATTTGCCTCAGTGAAAGGTTAGATTTCTCTCATAATATGAGTGCAAGAGCAGGCTAATGGACAATAGAGACATTTTCCTCTATTTGTCATTTATGCCAAGGGTGTGGCGGGAAGCACATGACCTGTGTATGTAAGGCCTGTCCTTCTAAGGCAGTCCCAGGGAGTTCAGCCTTATACCTGGGGTGCCGGGCAATGAAGCACGGAAACACGTCGTTTCTGAGCAGCTCTGAGCCGCTGGGCTGCTGGGTGTCCCTCACTGGCTCGGCACTGAAGTGCTGAGCTGGCTCTCTCTCTCTCTCTCGCTCTCTCTCTCTCGCTCTCTCTCTCTCTTGTTCCCTTTCTTCTCACTTTCATTTGTCTCCTCTATGTTTTTTTCTCTCTCTATCTCTATTACCCAGTCTCTGCTTCTTTCCTTCATTCTCCTTCAACACTGACACATTGGTCCTAATGATAATTCCGGAAAGATCTCTCATCCTATAAGAAACGTAAAAAGAACCATGTAATCAACAGAAATTTGACGGAAAGCCAAGGAGAAATAAGGCTGTTTTATTTCTCCCCTTTTATTGTATCCCCCCTCTCTGATTGGAGGAGCTCTTCTGTTAGCTAAATACAGTTTATTAGTGTGATGTTAGGAGCCTGTTTGCCGACAATGTGACGTCGCGTTCAATCCACAGCTTGTCATCACGTATTGCTCACCTCAATGCATGTGATCTGCAAATGATTGCACTTGCTACACGTTACGTTCTGTTACATCCAGACATCCCTTATTATTTACTGTATGCCAGAAACAATTCTGCTGCAAAATTCTGGCTCTTAACCCTTCGTTGGCCAGGAGGGGGACTCTGCTCCTCAGTAATCTCACACATCGGTACCCTGTAATTAGTCTCTTTAGCTCGGGGCTCTTCCTGTGTTTTTTTCAGCTGTAAATTAGCCTGCAGGAGGAGTTGTTTTTAAGCTCACACTTTCTCTAATTACACCCTCTGTTGAGAGTCAATGCGCAGGAATGATGCTGTGATTGAGGCATGCAGGTGCTGATAATGAGCAAAGAGGCCAGTTTCTTCTACCCGATCTAGTAGATCACAGGTGTCAGACTCCAGTCCTGGGGAGCCGGAGCCCTGCACATTTTTGGGTTGCCCCTCATTTAACACACCTGATTCAACTCCTTGTACTAATTACCACATAGCTGTTGAGCTGAATCATTTGTGGTGGAACAGGGAAAGAACTAAGCTAAAGAGGGCTGCGGCCCCCCAAGGACTGCAGTTTGACACCCTTGTAATAGATGTTTTGTCCAAAGTAACATACAAGTGAGAATAAAATAGCCGGATCAGTCAGTGTTCCTGGAGGGCTTCATGTTAAGGGACTCACTGAAGGTCCAGTGGTGACATTAGCGGCCATGTCATTTGAACTCACAGCTTTGTAGACACGGACACACACCCATAAGCGACAGAGCTGCAAACCACCCCTCTGATGGATCAGCGGAAGAAGAAATGAGTAAGACTGAGTTAGAGTAAATGTGGTGATTGAGGCTAGATGGTGAAGCCCTCGATCTCTCCTGATCCCACAGTCTTCCACTTATATGACTGACTTCCACCATCCATAAAGCCACAACCCACCCTGCCAATGGGAAGTCTAATTATGAGAGGAGAAATTTTTGCTGTACAAAACATTGGTGCTCTTGCAGCTACTCCAATGACCATCAGGAGGCTGAGATGAACAACAGGAAGTGCGAAAGGCTGAACCAATCAGCCGCAACTTGCTTGACTATGGCTTGGGATGGATGGGATTAGATGGGTGGGTTTTCTTGCGCACAATAACCTTGTTTCTGGGTTTGTTTCTCAGGTGTGGAGTCATTAAAAATGCTGCTGATTAAATGGGGCAAAAATGTTAAAGTGAAAGCTAAGTGGTTTTTGTGACTTTTAGGGTATGTTTGTTAGTTTTCCTCTTAACCCCCATTTAAACTGTGTCAGGTGATATGCTTTATGTACAGGAGTGCCCAGTTAGCACAGGGGTGCCTTTTATTTGCAATAGCTGAGTTAACCAGAGACTTCTGCTTAAATGATGTAACACGTGTCGGAGGTCTGAGAGACAAACCAGCGAATGCTGGGGTTAGCGCGGCGGCTAACATAGGGCTGGTTTGCTTGGGTCAGGCTTCAGGTGAACAGTAGTGAGGGTTTGTTTCCCACTGAAATGTGGATGGTTCTGCTGACAAAGCAGGGCAGCGGTGCCCCCTCCCCCGGTGCCACCACAGAGGCCAAACACAAAGAGAACAAATGGCACCTGAGCTGCGTGCTGCAGTGAGGATCCAGTGCTCCGATTCCCCCACTCAGCACTACTCCACCCTGACTCTTCCTCACAGTGTTCGTGGGACAAACAGCTTGTCTGGAGTCTTCCTCACAGTGCTAACACTGCAAGCAGTCCATCCAGGAACCTCATCATGGAATCCTCCTCCACAGCGACATCGGCACAGTTCTGAATACAGTATCTTCGTAGCAGCATCTCCTCCACGGTGTTGATCTCAGTCTGCTGACTTCAGCCTCTTTCTAACTGCATCTTCTGCACAGTGTCTGAATCACAGTGCTGAGGGGATGAATTGTGTGTTCACTCTCTTCCTGCCCAAAGTAAATGTGGGTTAACTGATAAGTTACCCAGAATGCAGCTCACCTAACTTGCACTGCATGCTCCCACACACTCTATCACACGCACAGCACGCAAACACTCAGATTTACATTTACAGGCAATGAGCATAATCTTTTCCCGCTAAGACGATCTTCGTAACTGTATGCTGGTTTGTCTCATATAATTCTTACAACGAGATCCCATTTCCTCCCCCGTTCCCTCTTCCTGGTTTATTTCCTGCCCCGTAGAGGTTGTGCCAAATGTGTCCTTGCCGGCTCTAATCAAAATACGCACTAATTCCATTTCAGCTGCGGACCATGAGAAGTGGAGCAGTCGACATGCGGAGCACTGTGTCACAGACGGCCAAAGGCAGGTGTGCATGTCACGTTAACACGGTGCCTCTGCTCTAAGTATTAATATGACCAAGGTCATGATAAGGAGCCTACTTTCAGCAGCATAAGGGAGTGTGGTCTGCTGTGGAATAGAGCAGCCCGAAGCTCTGCTGTGCTGAACTGTGAAATAATGGAGACATCTTGTTGCAGCTGTATACAGCAATGAGGCCACTGCATGTCTGCCAAAGGTTATGTCGCCTCTGATTTTAGTTTAGGGGTAATTATATGTCATCTGAAATTTGTTCTTTCTTCTTTGAAAGCGTCTCCTGAGGTTTATGTCAACCTTTTTCCTATCCATCCCTCGGAATGAGATGCCGTCGCACACCAATGTCCTCCCTCTAATTGTTTGTTTTTTTCAGAGGTAATTCTTAAGAGATTACAAAGTGAGTCCAATCTCTTTTTTTTCATTACATAATGGCATAAGCTGCATCTAAGCCACGCTCCTATCGGGGAGCATTATCAAGCACAACCTGCACCGAAGATTTAATTGAAACCGGGGACACATGTAGACCAGTGTCCATCACATCGATGTCCTCGACAGATGGAGATAAGGTGTCCAAGGTGACCAGACTTTTTGGTTAAAGTCTGATTGGAGAATATGGTTTGAGAATACTGTGTCAAGAATAGTGTGTTAAAAATACTGCATGAGTACATTTGGTGAAAATACTGCGTCAGATTCTCATGCGAGTCAGATACACTGAGTGAGATACTATGTGGGATACTGTATGACAATACTCTATTAGATACCAATTGACCATAGTGTGCTAGAAACTTTGTGATATTGTTGTACAAGTACACTGAGTAAGAACAACACATGAGGACACTGAGTGAGAATTTGCTTGGCCAAGTACTTTGAAATTGCAAAACAAGCCTTTGCTTCGTCATCATAATTTTTACTGTTCTGAGTTTGTTGTCTCATGTTTGAATTTCCTCTCTACTGACCAAGAAATATCAAGACCACAGAGGCTGCAGTCTTGCATGGCATAACCTGGGCTGTGGCTGTGTGTGAATATAATGGGCCGGGCCAAATTTAGGGGGGTGGGGGCCCCTGAGCTAAACTCATTGTTGGGGTCCTACCTAGCAGAATGAAATGCTTCTGTAACAACCAGGGAAAATTGTTTTGCCCCCCCACATCCCCCTTAGGCCATGATTATGTCCAGCCTTGGTATTGTGGAAGCTAGGTCAAGATAACAAGCTATTTGCTTTAATGTGCTGTTAGTGTAATTAAAGGAGGAAACAGAATTACTGTACGTAGGAAACATGCTGAGTTTTCCACATAAAAATGTGAAACCATAGCTTTGCTTTAGCTCACTCACATAAATGTATTTTCTTACACCATCAGTAAACGGGAAGCCACTAAGAAATCTAAGTGTGCAGGATATCGTTATTCATTCCTATTCAGCCATCCCAGTAGTTTTGATTTTTCAAGCTGGCTAACTCTCCAATGATAGGGCTAGCTTTTCTGGCCAAAGGTTAGGCCAACTCTCTATTATTAAAGCTAGTTGGCTGGCTGTCATGTATTGAGCTGGGCTAGCTCTCCAGTGATAGGGCTAGTTGCCACAGCCTGAGCTTGACTAACTCTTCAGTGATAGGGCTAGCTGTTATGGCCTGAGCTCGGCTAGCTCTCCAGTGATAGGCCTAGTTGTCATGGCCTGAGCTTGGCTAACTCTAGAGTGATAGGGCTAGATGTCCAGTGGTAGGTCTAGCTTTCATGGCCTGGGCTTGGCTAACTCTTCAGTGATAGGGCTAGCTGTTATGGCTTGAGCTCGGCTAACTCTCCAGTGATAGGCATAGCTGTTATGGCCTGAGCTTGGCTAACTCTTCAGTGATAGGGCTAGCTGTTATGGCCTGAGTTCGGCTAACTCTCCAGTGATAAGCATAGCTGTTATGGCCTGAGCTTGGCTAACTCTTCAGTGATAGGGCTAGCTGTTATGGCCTGAGCTCGGCTAACTCTCCAGTGATAAGCATAGCTGTTATGGCCTGAGCTTGGCTAACTCTTCAGTGATAGGGCTAGCTGTTATGGCCTGAGCTCGGCTAACTCTCCAGTGATAGGCATAGCTGTTATGGCCTGAGCTTGACTAACTCTTCAGTGATAGGGCTAGCTGTTATGGCCTGAGCTCGGCTAACTCTCCAGTGATAGGCCTATCTGTCATGGCCTGATCTCGGCTAACTCTCCAGTGATCGGCCTAGCTGTCATGGCCTGAGCTAGGCTAACTCTCCAGTGATAGGGCTAGATGTCCAGTGGTAGGTCTAGCTTTCATGGCCTGAGCTCGGCTAACTCTCCAGTGATAGGCCTAGCTGTCATAGCCTGAGCTCGGCTAACTCTCCAGTGATAGGCCTAGCTGTCATGGCCTGAGCTCGGCTAACTCTCCAGTGATAGGCCTAGCTGTCATGGTCTGAGCTTGGCTAACTCTCCAGTGATAGGGCTAGATGTCCAGTGGTAGGTCTAGCTGTTATGGCCTGAGCTCGACTAACTCTCCAGTGATAGGCCTAGCTGTCATGGCCTGAGCTCGGCTAACTCTCCAGTGATAGGCATAGCTGTCATGGCCTGAGCTTGGCTAATTCTTCAGTGATAGGGCTAGCTGTTATAGCCTGAGCTCGGCTAACCCTCCAGTGATAGGTCTAGTTGTCATGGCATGAGCTCGGCTAACTCTCCAGTGATAGGCCTAGCTGTCATGGCCTGAGCTCGGCTAACTCTCCAGTGATAGGCCTAGCTGTCATGGTCTGAGCTTGGCTAACTCTCCAGTGATAGGGCTAGATGTCCAGTGGTAGGTCTAGCTTTCATGGCCTGAGCTCGGCTAATTCTCCAGTGATAGGCCTAGCTGTCATGGCCTGAGCTCGGCTAACTCTCCAGTGATAGGCCTAGCTGTCATGGCCTGAGCTTGGCTAACTCTCCAGTGATAGGGCTAGATGTCCAGTGGTAGGTCTAGCTTTCATGGCCTGAACTCGGCTAACTCTCCAGTGATTGGCCTAGTTGTCATGGCCTGAGCTCGGCTAACTCTCCAGTGATAGGCCTAGCTGTCATGGCCTGATCTCGGCTAACTGTCTAGTGATAGGCCTAGCTGTCATGGCCTGAGCTCGGCTAACTCTCCAGTGATAGGCCTAGCTGTCATGACCTGAGCTCGGCTAACTCTCCAGTGATAGGTCTAGCTGTCATGGCCAGAGCTCAGCTAACTCGGAAGTGATAGGGCTAGTTGCCACAGCCTAAGCATGGCTAGCTCTCCTGTGATAGGGCTAGATGTCCAGTGGTAGGCCTAGTTTTCATGGCCTGAGCTAGGCTAACTCTCCAGTGATCGGGCTAGCTGTCATGGCCAGAGATCGGCTAACTCTCCAGTGATAGGGCTAGATGTCCATTGGTAGGTCTAGCTTTCATGGCCTGAGCTCGGCTAACTCTCCAGTGGTAGGCCTAGCTTTCATGGCTTGAGCTAGGCTAACTCTCCAGTGATCGGGCTTACTATCCAGTGGTAGAGCAAGCTGTGCAGTAGCAGGGCTATCTCTCCTGTTATAGGACTAGCTGTCTAATGGTAGTTGTCATGGCCTGAGTCGGGCAAGCTCTCCAGTAGTACAGCTAGTCGTCCCCTTCTGCAGAATTCCCCTTCAGTCCTCAAATACAGTCTGGGAGGTGGCGCTGGGGACCCCTGATGGGCTCTCACCCAGCTGGAGGAGTCAGGCTGAGGCCCCTAATTCCCTGCAGGAGCAACACTACACCACACGTCTGATCAGATGTTATGGAGTCAGCAAGCGGAGGTGTGGACCTGACAGTCACCCTTCCGCAGCATCTCCCGATGACCTCCTCACACACCTGCAGTCCATTTAAGATTCACGGCACACAGCACTTTCTGTCACTCAGTCAATACAGCCGACAGATGAGTGCTGAGGTGTTACTAGAGCATGCAAGGGCCCCATCCCTCCCTTCTGCCTCTGCTTCTTAACCTGACAAATGTCCCCATATTAATACTCCACGCACACATCTCTCCTGCCACGGCTATACAATGGGCTGTGTATGTGCTTTGGATATTTACTGCAGTGACAAGTGTCAATTGCAAAGGCTGAGCAAGACAAATCAGAAACTGAAGGCAGGGGCGTACAGCCCATTCCCAGAGTCAATCAGCTGTGAGCAAATGTTAACCCTTGAAAGCCTTGCTGTTTCAAAAGACGGAAATCATTGACCTCCAGATTGCCTAAAAGTTAATGTTCATTCTGAGCCATTTCTTCATTCAGATAAGACAGTGAAAATGGTTGGTATGGTTCACCACTTCAAGCAAGACTAATGAAGGAGAAGATATTTGCATTATTCATTTGTTCCACCTGCTGGAAATAGCTTTTTGCACTGCCTGGCTCATTCATCTGGTTGTTTTTACTGAAATAATTTAGGTTGGGAGTTAAAGCAGCAGTTTGCTTGCTTCAGGTGAAGTAGGCAAAATATTTTGTCTACTTAAATTTTACATATTGTGGACTGGGGATCCACAGTATGTACAAATTCAGAGCATACATATCAGAAATCCAGCATCTAGCCTTTAGCTTTCCATGCTTATGTCGAAGGTGGAGTATGGAACACATGGAATGAAGACATGGTAAGTTAAAGGAGAGAGGACAATTTAGAGCATCTATTGGAGCCATATATGGTTTCAGAAGCAATTACTGGAGGTGGAAAATTCAGGTTCAGAAAGTACAAATCCAGACCAAGGTTTTGTTTCAACCAACCATTCGAATAGAAAGAGTCGCAGTCACAGAGTGCTGAACTGGCTGTTTGAAACAAAATTTTGGTCTGGATTTGTACTTTCTGAACCCGAACCTTCCACCTACGGCAGTTACTCCCTGAGCAAGGGGTGTTGGGGGGGGGTAAACAGTGGAAGTACCATGCAGGGAGTTTGAAGGAATTATTTATTAAGACAAAGGAAACAGTCAAGGCCTCAGGGATGGCTAAGTACCTCCCCGAAGAGTGGCTGAATACTATGAATGTAAAAAGGATTTCTGTCGCCTTTTCTCATCATATTTCTTCTCCAGGCCCCAAGGACCAAACACAAAATAGCTGAACAGTTACAATGACAGATCATACATGGTGGTAACGTCACTAGTTCTTGACGTCCTTTGCAGTCTTTACCCCACCATCAGATGCCCCTTATAATCTGCTTGGGCCTGTCGCTGTGTTGCCTCGCATTACAAGAATCTGTAGCATTCTCACCCCCATTGCTTGTTGATCAACGAAACACTCTGCGATGAGATATAAGACTGAAGTACTGCACAATAAT
>JABFDZ020000042.1:10468650-10491510 GCA_019775955.2 Pollimyrus isidori
TAGTGCTCAGGGTTATGGTGAGGAGGTAGTGCTCAGGGTTAGGGTCAGGAGGTAGTGCTCAAGGTTAGGGTGAGGAGGTAGTGCTCATGGTTAGGGTCAGGAGGTAGTGCTCAGGGTTAGGGTCAGGAGGTAGTGCTCAGGGTTAGGTTGAGGAGGCAGTGCTCAGGATTAGGGTCAGGAGGTAGTGTTCAGGGTTAGTGTCAGGAGGTAGTGCTCAGGGTTAGGGTCAGGAGGTAGTGCTCAGGGTTAAGGTGAGGAGGTAGTGCTCAGGGTTAGGGTGAGGAGGTAGTGCTCAGGGTTAGGATGAGGAGGCAGTGCTCAGGATTAGGGTCAGGAGGTAGTGCTCAGGGTTAGGGTGAGGAGGTAGTGCTCAGGGTTAGGGTGAGGAGGTAGTGCTCAGGGTTAGGATGAGGAGGCAGTAACAGCCCTGCGGTAGAAGCTGTTCTTGAGTCTGTTTGTTATGCTTTAGATTGTCCTGTATCATTTTCCAGAGGCATCCTATCATGAATCACTCAAATAAAAAATGCTGCCCTTACACACAAGTAGTCGTTCATGTTCACGTGAATGTGAATCACAGTGACATGACTGAACAGTCTAAGGAAGCTGCTCAATACAAATAGCCTTGATGTCTCGTGCATACAGTATAGCCTATCTAATTAATGGAAGCTGCTCTTCCACAAAGACCTAAACCGGAGGCCAACTGGTCACGTCTGGAGGCTCTGGCCACTAAGATGGCTGGTGCCAAAGTGTCTGATGCACAGATGCCTCACAAGCACCACAAAAAGTGCACTTTGTGCTGGTGGCTGCGGTCAGATGGGGCTTCAGAGAGGCAGGCGATCAATAGCACTCTGTATGGAGTCTCTAGAGGGATGCAGATCCTTTGCTTCACGCTGCAGTTTTGCAAGCTGGAGAACTGACTCTTTCTGCTGTAGCGGCGCTGTGGCGAGCCCAGAGGGAGCCCTTCCTGCTGTCCTAAGGTTGTGGTTGACACTTGCCAACCAAGTACGAGCCACAGGAACCAAACTCCTTCAGGCTGTGGGCCTCGAATTTTCTTGCAACTCGGTACCTCAACCCTACTGTCCCTCAACCGATCCATCTGCCACATTCACCCTTGCAAGCTCATATGTTCACTTACGTAGAAAGAATTCCCCCTCTGAAAATACAACACGGTTTTCATCACTGAATAACACAGTCAGTGGGATCAAAGGTAATAACAGCCGAAAAACCACTTCACCTTGTATGTCAACATCAAGCTCATAGGAAAAGTACACAATTAATACTCTTGGAACTTAAATTCCAATTTCATTGAACTATTTGGGCAAGGTTTTTCACAGATTCAAAAATGTAGTAGGCCTACTTCCTACAGTTCTGGTCTTTGACTATGACTGTGCGCTGGAATCATTATCTGGACAAGAATAAAGGTGTAAATTAGTCACTGAGTGATAACTCTGCAAGGTTTAAGACAGAAAATCCTGGAGCCCTTGTACTCTCAAGCATCTCCTCGGATAGTAATTGCGTTTTTTGTTAATTGGCAGCTTCAAAAATCATTCCCACCTCATTACTATTATCCACGTGTGAAGCACAAAATCAATGAAGTGAACGAAAATAACTGGGGCTTGTCGTTTGGTTCAAGGCGAACGTAGCAGGTTTGTACCGCTTTAACTTCTTCTGACGTCACCCTGATGCGGATCTCCTAGACGAGAGGAAGAAAGAAAGCTCAGAGCAAGCAGGTCCATGCGATGGGATGCTCCGGAGGCGGCTAGACAGGAGCACCGTATGCCATGTGTCACATGAAGCTTGGGAGCAGCTGAACCGAAATCAGTGTGCGAGGAAGAGGAGTCACACACACGCACAGGAGCAGAAAGGGAGTGAGGCATCCCCGGATCCCACTAAATGACATAGTCTGCCTGCTGAGAAGCAGCATTAGGATTCATTTCGGCTCCGTCGGAAGAAGCAGAAACCGGCGGCATCGCAGACGGCTGGCGGGAGGGGGTGTGGGGGTGCTATCTTTGGACGTAGGGGCTGATTCCTATGGAAACGCTACTGATACAAAATTAATAACTGTAAGCCGAAGATGAGGACCTACGCAGGCAGAAGATGCGTTGAGAAAACGCTGGTTTAGAGAAGACAGGCACATGCATCGTGCGGACTCGCTTAATTAATTAATTGGGTTACTTCGTGAATTTCTCCACCATAGCAAAGGGGGAGGGGGGCGTGTAGTCAAGGAGGGGGTGGTTAATGCACGGTTCTGTGCAGACCCGCTTTTAATTTTTTTTAATGCCGCCAGCTGTCACCCGGTGTAAAAATGTGGTGATTTAGCTGTGCATAGTAACAAGAAGCGTCTTCGGGGAAGGAGGCGAAGAAACGGACGGAGGAGGGGAGCAACGATGTCTCCAAGCCTCAGCGATGCGATGGAGAGGATGCTGCGGGAGTGACTGTCTGAAGCGCATTCGGCGGGCGAAGGCGAATTAATATACCCGTGCATAAAGCGTCTCGATCTGACGCCGACGCTGGGTGAGTGCTTTATCCTGGATGAGCTTTCTGTATAAGTTATGAGCTTCATCCTCCATCGGACCATTTTTACCGGAGCATCCCCGTCTTAATGGTCCGTCCCGGTTTCACACGGACCCAGTGACTGCAGTGTTTGTTCGTCCATCAGGCGTTTTTTTTATGCATGATATCTCTGTTATGGTGGTCTTAGGGGCTCGATGCTAGTGTCCGGTTCAATGGTCACAATGAAGACCCACCTTATGCGGTTTGTGAGTGCGCATGGATATTTTGTTTTTCTCATCAGCAATAATAGTTTCCACTGTGAGCATTAGTATAACTGCCCCTTCTCCAACGCCACCCCCACCCTATTAATGTCTTAATGTTTCATCACATTTATGTAAGACCAGAAAAAAAGAAAAAAAATGACAAGGGGAATATCATTGCTTGACCCTCGCGACATGCACACGCAACGGCCGTGTACGTGTATGGAAGGCGAGCGTAGGTGTGGAGTCGACGTGTGTGCGTGTGCATAGGAGACCTGGTCCCAGCAACATTGATATGCACGGCTGGGAGACCGGGGCCCTCTGAATGGTGTGATTCAGGGCTCACAAGAGCGGCTCTGTTCCCACGCTACCAGAGGTCGGCCCAGCGAGTGCCTGGCTGCCCCCCCACACGCACACACCTGTGCTTTTAGGACACGTCCCAGGTGGGACCGCCTTGTCGTCTCCTGGGAGAGTCCTGCCTCCTTTCACAGGCCGTCCCTAACCTGGGGAAGGAGGAAGCGCATTATGCTGCCCTGAGAAGTGGGACGGGGGTGGGGGCGATGTGTGACTGTGACACCCCCCCCACCCCCCCTTTGGCTAAAGTCTGCTATACACTGAACAATTATCAACACTTCACAACACAATCTGGGCAATTAAAATTGTAATAGTATGTTCGGTGTGACTGGTCCATTTAGGACGATGCCTCTCCTGTCTACTGGATTCCAGTTCATGGCCAAGAGTCTCTGAGCCTGTAAATAATATAGTGCATGCATGCTGACATTGGGTTGTAGTTAAAACCATAAACTTTAAAACCATAAAGGACAGACTGGGCTTCCATACACAAAAGAAACATACATTTCTACACCTCTTATCCTTAATTAGAATTGTATTGAGCCCGTTCTGGATCACAGCAGCACTATTGCACTGGTTATTCCCGGCCGCAAGGGGCAGTACAGCAAATGCAGTCCCTCTTTCCCAGATCTTTCCCATTTCCCTCTCCATTGTAGATTTATAATGTTCTTGTTCTAGTTAGGCTTACCTCAACATCTGACAAACAGAACTTTTAGTTTCATCATCAAGGACAGTAATTATATGCTGTAGCACACCTACTTGACCCTGTCTACTGATTTGTCCATGTGTGACCACGCCTCCTAGTTGACCCTGTCCACTGATTTGTCTATATGTGACCACGCCTCCTAGTTGACCCTGTCCACTGGTTTGTCCATATGTGACCACGCCTCCTAGTTGACCCTGTCCACTGATTTGTCTATATGTGACCACACCTCCTAGTTGACCCTGTCCACTGATTTGCCCATGTGTGACTACCAGGGGCGCCGCTAAGGGGGGGAAAGTTGGGACAATTGGAAGGGCCCACGCTTTTTAGGGGCCCCCAGAGATCTGCTTTATGTGTGGTAGGGGGGCCCAACCTCATATTTTGTCATAGGGCCCAAAATTGCTAACGGCGCCCCTGGTGACCACGCCTCCTAGTTGACCCTGTCCACTGATTTGTCCAAGTGTGGCTGCACCTCATTTGATTGGTCTGTTCTGTAACTCTGCCTCTACATTGGGCCTTGTGTGGGGCATGCTATTCTTCACATCCACATTAGTGGGACTGAGACTTTTGGTGAAGGTGGAGTCAGTGTGTCCGCCACACTATTCTGCGCGCGGCAACACACAGACACTTTCATGTGGATCCCACTCAGCTGACAAAAGAGTCATAAGTAGCCTCTGGCAGGAACCACTCTACCCACACAGGGACCTTGGTTTGGATTTACACTCTGGGTTTTGTAGAGTCAGCAGGCTGACTGGCAACTTTTTTGGCTTTCAGAGGCAATGCTGATAATGTCCCTTCAAGAATATGTGATGTGAATCCTCCCCCCGCCCAAAAAAAAAATAGATGGTGCAAATGATGTTTGGAATGCAGTGTTTAATTATTCATTCGTTTGGACACTGAGTTCACAGCTGGGCTCGGCCACAACCACAGATGAGGGATCGGTTTTCCCCGGCAGTGAAGCTGAATGCAAACATGGGAGTGAAAGTATCCCCTCAGGACACGTGAATGAAAGCAGAGAAAGACAGAGAGACAAGACGAGCAGGAAAGCAGACACACCATGGACAGAGATTTTAAAATGGAGTGGACAGGATAAGCATATGGGGTAGATAAGATTAAATCCAGACTTCATTGAGTGCTGCTGGGGGTGTCTGATGGGCATGGATTCCCAAGCAGATTCGGGAAGGGGGAGAGTCCAGGGTCTTTATTAGGCTCCCTGAATATGAAAAATTATAATTTATCCACTTGGCGTGCACTATACCTCTGCTCTGCAGGTCACCCCTGTTGGCAAATTATGTCCACCATAACTTCTTCAGGTTGAAAATAGCGACCATGGAGGGAGAGGCTGGGATTTCAATCTACGCCCCTCCGTGCTGCGTATAGCACCTGACTAGTGCCTAAGGCTTGTGGGTTTGGCTCCTGCAAATGTCATTCAAGCTCGATTGTCCAACAACCAAGTATCAGGATCCATACTTTTACTTCTGCGTTTAGGAAGCAATTAAATGCTGTATGAAGTGATCGATTGTAAGACCATGTCCGGTAAATGTAGTGCAGCACAAATGCATCAATTGGCCCTTGTGACGTAGAATATCGTCATGGGTGCCTAAAGTTTTTATTTCCCAACAGAATCAATCGTAGCACAAGTGACGCCCTAGGTGAGCTTCACTGCCAGTGCCCCCCCGTTTGGTGCAAAGTGCAGTTGGACGGCACCCCTCACAGGGCAGCCACCTATGTCACCTCCTGGCTTGACCGGCCTTGCTTCTCAGTGGTACACTGGAATAAAGGAATGATTATGTACACAAATGACTCCAGATGTCGAATACTATATATCCTCTGTTTGGTTCAGCTGACTTACACCTCAGCCGTTTGCAGCCGCCCCCCCAGTCAGCAGATGGCCTGCCTGTCAAATGTGTGGGTGAAGAAAATCTGATCACAAAAACAAGACGTGTTGGCTTCTCAGTCTGTTTCTTTGCACCAGACCTCCAGGACACTGGGATGTTTTACATGATTCAGGGACAGTATGATCCCATCTGATTCTACACTAACTAGCCAAGTTACAAATCGCTAAGCCCTTTTTGTTGGTGCTGTAGTGAAAGGGTAGGATGCTTCAGATCTTTCAGAACCTCCAGCTTCTGGACAGCTCCATGCTGAAACCCTTGTATAGTTTGCCAGGATGTGTCCCCCATCTCCCACACCCCCCCTAACACCCCCAATTAGCAGGACAGCCATTTTTGCTCATACACAAATTGCATTAACTGCATTAACTGGACAGAGACTCATGGGTTTTCAGTTTTTCTTCATTTTATTCTGTTGATAACACATGAATAAGGCCAGGAAAAAAATAAGCAACGAGTAAGGTTCTTTAAATGTCTTCATTGTCAGCTGGGGTTTCAAGTAGGGGTCTGTTGTTGTGTCTCAGCAAAGGCCAAGCAATTTATCTTGCGTCTGTGTGCAGGACAGGTGAAATATTTTACGCAGTTCAGCTTTTTTTGTACAGTTTGTGCCAAACAGGAAACCGGGAGATCAACCACCTGTGTTGCCAGGGCAACCAGTAGATGTAGTCTGCACTGCCTCTTGTCAACAGCGCAGCGGCAATGTATTTCGGTCCTCTAAATGCTAAAACGTGCTGAATGGTATCTCCATATCTGGAAGCGAGGGGAGAAGAAGCGCAGCTCTCGTTTGATTTGAAGTAATGTAATTCTGCCTTTACCAGCGATTCCAAGTGTGACTCTGTAATATTACATAATAAAGAGAAGCAAGGAGATAAGGTGGATCTTTATATCCGAGCCCTAGCAAAGCAACCTAATCTCAGGTTCAGCTCCATCACCCCTTAAGTGTGGTGGATGTTTCCCTGATATCACTGAGGATATACTAAGGTTGTCCCCCATTCCACACTAAAACTCAAAATGCAACAAAGCATAAAGATCTATATTCATCTGAATCCTGTCTAATTATCGATGTTTGTTGGTCTCTAATAATCCGTAATGGTGCTGACTTTGCACTCCCTGCTGATTTTCGTATCGTTTATCTTTATTGGTGTTTGCTGGTCTGTAATAATGTGTCACGGTGATGACTTTATTTTCCAGTGAGTCTTGCCTCATTCACCTTTATTGATGTTTGTCCATGTGTAGTAATGTGTAACGGTGCTGACTTTAAACTTCACCGAGTCTCATCTCATTCATCTTTATTGGTCGTTGTTAGACTGTAATAATGTGTGATGGTGCTGATTTAACACTCGTCTGAGATTTGTCTAATCCATCTGTATTGAAGATCCGACATTTCCCACTTATATTAAATCAGAACAGTGAACAGACCAATATTGTGCGTATTGGGCAGACATGTACATATATTTGTCTGTCTTAACTACTCAGGGGTCAGAATTAAGCTGGAGCCCAGTGCACAAATCACAGGGGAGGAGGAAGCAGTTGTTCTTAATGGGATAATATATAATAATATAAAACACCCTGCTTTGGTTGCTCAGTTTGGTAGCATTCAGTGGCGGGAGAGACGCCATTACACTCTCATTTCTTTAAACAAATAATGAAGACATTCGATAATTGTTTCCACTCTTTTTAGTGGCTGTTTTGTGAAAGTTGGACGTAATGCTGTAAAATGTTCACGAGCTTGACTGCCTTTTAAAACCCTTGAGATCTTCTTCTTTGGGTCTGAGAGATGAGATGCTGAACTCATCGACAGATGGAAGAGAGAAACTAAATGCATATCGATTCATACTGATGACTTCTGCGGTAAGGCTTCCTGTTTTTCTCTGCAACTTTTCCCTTCACCCACGCCCTCTTCTCCTGCTCTCCTTTTGGCCATTATGCTTCAGCTTTCCACACCACCCATCTGTCTGCCTTCCTCTGAGATGTCGAGAATGATCTAGAGAATGGGAGGGGGTAAGAGAAAGGCAAAAGAGAGGGAAACTGAGCCGTTACAGTCCTTTCTCTTTTACATAAAACGAGACAAATCACGAAAGACGTTAGGATGAGATGAAGACAGAGACTGAGAGGCGGAGATCAAGCCTCACATCTTGGTGAGATGTGCAAGGAACAGAGAGAAAAGAATGGAACAAAAATAACAGCCATCTGGCCTTGTTTCTGTCGCCTTTTTTAAGAGGTTACCTTTTGTGTTAATGCACACAGGTTAATATGAACCATTAGCAGCCCAAGTATTTACAATTAGAGTAATCGGAGGGGTAGGAAATGACCCCACCACACACTCAATTCATATAATACAGCATATAAAGCTCCCTTCTATAAAATGGGGCCAGTAAATAATCCAATTTGACTCTCCATATTATGCATCTTTTACACTCTTTGTAACCTGGGACCAAAATATTATCCCACTAGAGCAGTTTCCCAAACCGGTCCTTGGGGACTTACTGATGCCCCACATTTTTGCTCCCTCTCAGCTCCCTGACAGACAGCCCACATTTTGCTCGCCTGCCAATAGCTGGGAGGGAGCAAAAATATGGACTGTCTGTGGGTGCCTGAGGACCAGATTGGGAAAGAGTGCCCTGGAGGAGAAGAGGGGGAACAATGTGGATGAGATAATGGTGCATCAGAGGGCATGAAGACTCAGTGATGCACAATGGACAATTGTGACACACCACTTCTCCAAACTTCCTGTTTCTTGATTGCAGGAGAGGTCTGACATATTAGGATACCTCCACCCAACTTGGGAAGAACATGCAAACTCCACATATAATGAACAGGAGCAACAATTGTACCTCCAACCTTGGCGCACATTCTGACGCCTGTGTTGATCAGTATAATCTGACAGTGACTCAACATGTATCTATACACATGTAAAAAGTCCTGTCAGCAAGGTTAGCACAGGGGCTATTTCAGCCATTTCTCAAACTCGCCTATTGTATACAGCAAACAGCACATGCTCTGACATTAAACAAGGTGGATAATCTGATGTTTCGAGCTAAAAACTGTTTTCCCTGCTTACACGTCGACACTTAAAACGTTTCTTAAAATCTTCACCCTGGGTGGAGTTTTGCAAAAGCACCATTTTCAGTGACCTAAAACGTCATTTACGTGTCGACAAAAGCCCCAGACGTATAGAAAAAGGTACATTTAAAAAAATACCCATGTACGTGTGGACAAGGCATGTGACTGTTTATATTCAACTGATTGGTTGAAAGAAAATCCTGGTATTAATTTTTACTTTCTGATATGTCCACCTCTGCTAAATTCTACCTGAAAGACAGCAAGCGGGGCATAGTGGAAGGCTGATGATCGATGCATAGGGCTTTGTAGGAGCTGTTGTATAGAAAAATGAGGGAAAAGGAGGTAAGAGACATATGCATTTTAATATTCTTCTTGTGCATACGTCATTTGGCGCAATGCATCAACAGTAGGCTACTTATCACAGAACTTCTTGCCTGAAATATTACGTTGCATTTTTATTGAAATTAACGTACATAAAGTTTAACCACCCTTGTCCTTGCAAAGAAAGAATAAGCTGTGGATCCTACAGTGCCTATAAAAATATGCACCTCCCCCCCCCCCACGCCTTGAACTTATCCTATGTTTTATTGTTTTACAGCATTGAATCACATTGATTTAATTCAACTTTTTTGATATTAATGTAAAAACAAATAACCACAAAATTCATTGCAGTTATAAAATTCAAAACAATTTCATTGCATTAGGATAGCCTCTCCTAAGGTTATGATGGGATTACGCAAGAGGAAAATATCGAAAGGCGAAAATGAATTTTAATACAGCACACCTGACCTACAAACATCATAGCCTAGCCTTACCTTAAAGCATGCTTAGGACACTAACAGCCTACAGTTGGGCAATTATCACAATGACTATTTCATAATAAAATGTTAAATATCCCATGTATTTTTTTGAATAATGTGCTGGAATTGATAAAGAGAATGCAATTGGAAAATCCATCGTAAAGTCAAGATATCGCAACGTGAATAATTGTAACCCGCGGAGTTGCCTATATTCTGCAGTTAGTATTTAGTTGGGCCCCATTTGGTAGCGATTACAGCATTGAGTCTGTGCGGAATGGTCTGTCTTTGCTCAGGCTCTCTCAGGTGTCGGGGGGATAGTTGCATTTCTTTCACTGCATTCATCTTACCCTGTTACTTGATGGTCCTTGCGGGCCATACTGCAGAGCAGCATTCCCACAGTACCGCCGTGCTTCACGCTGGGTTGCCAATGTGCTATTTAGTTTGAAGGCCAAATAGCTCAATTTTGGTCTCATCAGACCGTGGAACCTTCTTCCACTTGATTTCAGAGGCTCCCAAATGCCTTCTGGGAGACTCTTGGTGAATTACTCTCCCATAAAGCAGCTGCTGGTGACAGTTGTCTCAGGCACAGTCTCTGAAGCTGGCATTTCCGTCACGGTTGCTGTCATCGGTCTCTTGATGGTCTTCCTCACTAGTACCCTCATCACATGGTCACTCCATTATTGAAGAAATCCAGCTTTGTGCAGTTGTTTACAGTTGTGCCACATTGTTTCCTATTTTAAATAATTTACTGCACTATACTCTGATAGATATTCTGTGACTTTTCTATATCCATCCCCTAACCAGGACTTTTCAGTAACACTGTCACAGAGTTGTTTGGGCTGTTCCTTCATTCTCATGGCATATTATTTTTTCCAGAAATTTCCAGTGTATTTATACTATTTTAACCTGAAACATCTTGACTGCACACATGTAATCTCAGTTTAAGTGATTATGTGACTAAAACCAGCTGATTGCATCAGTGATGATTTTGGTCTGTCAAAGGAGCATTTTCATTTTGTGGAAATTTGTTCTCACTTTCATTGTAAGGAAACTTTTTATCTGTTATTCTGTGTGAAGACTTGATTAATTCGACCATGATTTAATGTTGTAAAATATTAAAACCTGGGAAAGTCCAAAGGAAGTCAATACCTTTTATAGACTCTGTGTGTGTGTGTGTGTGTGTGTGTGTGCGTGTGTGTGTGTGTGCGTGTGTGTGCGTGTGTGTGTGTGTGTGTGTGTGTATGCATGTATCTGTGTGTGTGTGTGTGTGTGTGCGTGTGTGTGCGTGTGTGCGTGTGTGCGTGTGTGTGTGTGTGTGTGTGTGTGTGTAAATATATGGATTTGTGTTGGACAGTGGGAGACTCCACCTGTGTCGTGTATCTGTTGTTGTTTAGCATTCCTGCACATATAGTCCATATCAAGTAATGCGAGAGGTGCTATCTGTTTCAGAATAAGAGAATTAGGAGAATACTGTCACAGTGACCAATCCAACATTGGTTAGGATGTGTGGCAATGATATTAATCAAAAATAAATATGGTCCTCTCGTAGTAATAAAGGGGAATCTGTCATGGTGAACAATCCAGAAGTGTGAAGTATCAATCGATCCAGTACTTAATATAGGTTTAGCAAGGTGTGATGGTGATATTAATCCAGAATCAAGGTTTCATCATAGTGACTAATACAGAGTTAAAATGGTTCTGTTACATTGATAATTCCATAGCTACGGGGATAATGATGTGGAAATAGCATTCTCCATTCATCTTTGCCCAAAGTCAGAGCAAAGTACTGACCATGTCTTTTTTTCAGCTCCCTCTCTGAAAAACGAAGAGATACCCTGAGCTGGGTATCTGGCAGCCATTTGGGTCCTCAGCGAGGGCCCGCCCAGGGGCCCAATTACATCAGCCACATGGTCAGTCACATGTTTACACTTAGGGCATCCTAGTGGTGCACGGCGCTGTGATTCTCTGCCAATCACACTGAAGTCCATTATGTTTACTCTTGGTTGTTATTTCCATGGCCTGACATTCTCTGTGCTAAACGAAGTTAGCAGATTCTTCTCGTCTCCTGAATGAGGAATCTAAATGGACAGTTTACTCGAACTTGACAGACATATCCAAAGTCTGTCCATCATTCTGACAGAGGGGGAGGCCTGTAAACATCGTATGTGAGGTCACACATACGAGGACTCACTCATACTCAGTCACACACCCACACATACCCACAGACAGACATGTAACAGATGAAGTTAAACATGTTTTAAAGACATTCTCCTATCAATGCATTCCACTGACTGTTCTCAAGACATAGATTCAGAAGGATGACATGGGAAATGGCATTGTCCATATTTTGGTGGCTCTTCCAGATAAATTTAGCTCTTATGGGAAATTTGTGTGTGTCAGAAATAGCTGAATCTTAATGAAACTGTGATGGTGTCTGATGTGATTCTGCCTAGGGATCTGCTTTTTTTTGGCAGAGTGATATTATGACTAAATCGGATATCTGAGCATTTCCAACGAGTAACACACTGAGAAGTTTTTGGAAGTGTTACCGGTGTGATAAAAACCTGCTATTTTGACATTAGTTTGACCTGCTATTTTGACACAAACCTGCTATTTTGACCATTTTTCTGGTCGCCACAAATGTCTGTGAATGCAACCAAAAAAGTAAAAATGCCAAAAGTCTTGTATTTTGTTACTTGTGGTTAAGGTTAGGGCTGGGTAGGGGTTATGTGTAAGGTTGCCATTGTTGGGACTAGAGTTTTCCTCATAGGAACAAAAGGAGAGTCCGCACAAAGATATAATTACACACCTGTGTTTGTGTGTGTGTGTGTGTGTGTGTGTGTCTGTCTGTCTGTTGGTCTGTCTGTCTGTATATCTTTCAGTCTAGCTGTCTGCCTGTCTGCATGCTTGTCTGTTGGTCTGCCTTGTCTGTCTGTGTCTCTGTCTGCCGGCCTGTCTGTCTGTGAGTACTGCTGTGTACACTCTGTATACTTACTGTACCTGTGTAGCTGGAGTATTTACCAGCTCAGGTTTGCCCTACCAGCAGGGGCATTTGAGGGGGATGGTTGCCATGGCAAATTTACGGGCTCAGCACTTTACAAGGAGCCTTGAATTTTAAAAGATCCCCCCACACTAAGCATTGGGACAGCCCTGTAACAGTGACCAATCATGCATTAGGACAGCCCTGTAACAGTGACCAATCATGTATTTGTACAGCCCTGTAACAGTGACCAATCTAGCATTAGGACATCCCTGTGACAGTGACCAATCATGCATTAGTACAATCCTGTGACAGTGACCAATCATGCATTAGGACAGTCCTGTGACAGTGACCAATCATGCATTAGGACAGCCCTATAACAGTGACCAATCATGGATTAGGACAGCCCTGTAATAGTGACCAATCATGCATTTGTACAGCCCTGTAACGTGACCAATTATGCATTTGTACAGTGCTGTATCAGTAACCAATCATGCATTAGGACAGCCCTGTATCAGTAACCAATCCAGCATTAGGACAGCCCTGTCTTAATGACCAATCCAGCATTAGGACAGCCCTGTCTTAATGACCAATCCAGCTATATCCCTACTGTAGTTATTTCTTCAGGCTTGAAGTACCAACCCTGACCCAAGGTGACATTATGTCTGAGGCCCCACAATTTCTAGCTGCCTCCATGCATCCCAATATGTAAACCTCAGCAGTGTGAAATTCCGCTTTTAAATGCATTTTTTGCATGATCATTATGCATGCTGAAAGTCTACCGCTCTGCGCAGAACACGGCAGACCTCTGCTGCTGCAAGCTGAGGGGGCAGAAGCATGACTAATAGAGATGGGGATGCCCAGTGACCGGGTTGCAGTGCTACTCACCAGGAACTGCACTCACAGAAGGATCTCCCGTCTGAGTACTCTGCTGTGCCAATAACTAGTACACTTCCTCACCAGCAGCGCACATGCCTGGGAAAGACTCTCGGGAGCACAAAGACCCATAACTGGTGCATCTTCTTACTAGTTAATGGAAGCCTGGGAATGACCGTCAGGAGTATGAAAGACCCATGACTTGTACACCCACTTACCTAGAGGAAGCAAGTTTGGGAAAGATCATCAGATGCAGGCAAGACCTGCGACTGCTGCACAAAACTGGGATTTCCTCCAGTCTTTCTTGCTGCTGGGAAACAGTGTCAGGCTTGTCTTGCCATTCCTTTTGCCACCAATTAAATTATGAGCATTCATTTGCAGTTAAATTACAGATGAATACTGAGTCATTTTTGCAGACCTGGAAGTGCATGCTTTGTAATTACAAGTATAAGGCAGGATTCAGATCTGACAAAATGGGGCTTTTCCCATACAAGTTAGCTTATATTAAATAATAAGTGTCCAAGCCTTTTCATAGCTCTATTCAGCTGTGATTGAAATATCACCCTCTTTATAAGATGAGGAAGCTGATTATCATACATATCCAGCCTCACGCCTGTCTTGCCAGAGGCGTGATGGGATTGCTTGCCGGTGAATGCTTATTCATCACCCATGATTACAGCCCACCCACCAAGAATGGCTCCAGTGAGGCATCTCACATCAGCAGCACACATCTCCTCTGAGGCCGTCTGTGAACCTGGACACAGGAGTCACAGTGGCAGGTCATCTGTGTTGCCTTCAGGACTAGGTGTGTAAGCAGAGCTAGGAAATGCGCCAGGTAATGAAGAGAAGATGAACACACAGGCAGCAAAGACATACCAGGAGTCCATCGAAGAGTTTGTGGACAACGGCATGGTTGATGTTGAAGTTTAGATGGCAGGTGAACTTTTACTCAGAGGAAAAAGGAAAGTCAAAAACTGTTTTCTGGATCTGGACATGGTTGGATTAATAAAAGGACCCCAAGTCGAGAAAGGCAAACATAAACAGATGGAGATATATATCCCATGAGGTTTCTCTCAGCTGTCTGCTACCCTGCTCACCTGGAGTTCTTCACATTTGTACTTTCTGTTCCAGCAGGATGTCACTTTTGTGTTCATCATTGGGGGAAAAAAATCATTCATTGATTCATTGTGTAAAAAAAAAAGGTGAAATTGGTCTCTGGCTCAGAGTCAGGATCTCGGTCAACACATTCCCTCCATCAACATTAATCACGTCTGTGTTATTATGGGGAGTGAAGGTACAGATTCCCTCTAAAATGAAATCTCCCTACAGTGTTGTGCTTTGATGAATGAGATGGCTCTGTACCTACAATAGAGGTTTTCTGGAGCGTTTTCTGTTCCTCCCTATGGAATTTTGCCCCCTGCAGAGTTCATTCATTACTCAGGGACACTCTCTGTTGAAGCTAAGTTCCAGTTTATGTTCCTAGCTTACCAGTGTGCTCCCAGGAGACCGTATCTCCCGTGTCGCTGTTTACAGTGAGCAGGACCTGTTTTAATAGCTCTTTGTCATATGGGTTTCTTGCTTACAACGCCCTGCTCCCCAGAAACAGCAGCGGTCTATCGATCGCTAGTGACAGCTAGACACAAGCCTTCAGTTCCACCCCTTAACTTTAATTCTCGCGGCTGCATCTGACGTGTACGTTGTTGTAACGCTCCAGTGGTGCTCAGCAATCCCTTGTTTTTTTTTCCCTCCGTTTTTCTATATTTGCACTCTGATTTTTAATGTTGATTAGCCATCATTCTCCGGTGGCGAACAAAAACGCTAATTGAAAAAAAAGGCACAGAGGATGTAACTGTGGGAGAAAGGGTCACCACTGATCCGCGACTGTGTTTCCCCCCCCAGCTGTGTAGGCTGTCTGTCCGCAGGGGGAGGGGGCATGGTGCCTGGGCCAGCACGATCACGGGGGGGCCATACAGGAGGATGGAACCTTCCAGAATGCCTCCGCTGGATCTGCCCTGTCCTGCTCCCTTTCTGAGACCTCTGTGATGCCCAGGGCATGGTTGGTGTGGAGGCCCAACTGAAGGAGAAAAGGCTAGGCCCATCCCACCTCTTATCCACACTTCCCAGGTGCATCTCTCCGGTTCCTCCTCTCTTCCGTCATCCTTAATTTTTAGAACCCCGCCTTTTTTTTTCTTTTTTTTTTTATATTTGCCTTGCCGTTCTTTTTGAGTCGTGTTTACCTGAGCGTGCCAGCGGGACATGCGTGCTTTGCCGGTGGTGGGGGACACGCGGGGCATGGCTGTACCAGTGTCATGGCCGTGCCGGACGTCAAGCACCTGTTTGGTCTGGCTGCTGGGGCTGGCACTCCGGCTGGCGCTCACCTCGGGCCAAAGGGCAGACAGTGGCGGCACCAAACACCCGATCGTCACCACCAATTACGGCAAACTGCGCGGCATTCGCAAGGAGCTGCTCAGCGAGGTTCTGGGTCCCGTGGAACAGTACCTGGGCGTGCCGTACGCCACTCCTCCCACCGGGGGGCGCCGCTTCCAGCCCCCCGAGGCACCGGGCTCCTGGCAGGATATTCGCAACGCCACGCACTTCGCCCCCGTGTGCCCACAGAACATCCAAGGCGTGCTGCCCGAGATAATGCTGCCCATCTGGTTCACCGACAACCTGGACGTGGTGGCCGGCCTCATCCAGAACCAGAGCGAGGACTGCCTCTACCTCAACATCTACGTGCCCACAGAGGACGGTGAGTCTGGCCCCCTTGGTGCTATTTGCACATCCAGACTATCTCAACTTACGACATGTGCGACTTACTACGACTCACACATACAGCAAAGCTTTTTTAACTAAGTAAATGTATTTCGGCCAGTCACTGCACATTATCCTATTCTGACATACGTCTATTTTGACGAAACAGAATCCAGTTGTAAGTTGGGTACAGTCTGCATGGTAATCCTTTAAGAAAACATATGGCGTCTGCAGCACATTACAGTAATATTTTAGGGGAGTTTGTTCTCTAGATATAAATCCCCAGACTCCTCTTGTCTTTTTTATATATGAGCCTTTTTTCGGTTTTGCTTTTTCGTGAAATGGTTTTCTGCTCTTTATTTTGTTAAAAAATGATCCGAACTTTTTCCATGAGGAAGCTGTTCACCATATTTGGTGATTGAAGGTATCACGTATGACTCATGGGACACTTTGCCTGTGATGCTGCTGGAAAAAAAATGGCTCTGGAGATGCAAAAGTACTTGCTAAATCTGACACTTGCTTTAGCGCTTGCTGTTTGTTATGCAATCTGTGCTTTATTTTCAGCTGAGAATTTGGCGCGAGGGTTATGGTGGTGGAAAGTGGTGAAGCGCTCGCTTGTGAGCAGCGTGAGAACTTTCACATGTAACCCGCAGGCCATGCATGGCGCCAGCTTGCCTTTCAGCTCTTCTCACACTTGCATTCTGGCATTCAGGAGATTCGGGTTTCTTTATTAGCAACTTCACGGGAAATCAGCAAAAAAGCTATAGAAAAGGTCTTATGACTGCCAAATACTGCGATTCATAGAGAGAAGTGAAGGTAGTTTAGCTGGAGGTAACTGTAGAGAGAAACAGCAGATTGAGATGAGAGTAATTGTGGGTAATGGAGCAGGTGTAGATAGTTTTATATGAAGGCTACCTCTAAGACAGGGCTCTTCAAATCTGGCCCTCAGATTTTTTCAGTAATTAGTGTAGTAAGTACTGATTCTGATTGGCCACAGAGGTTTCACACCAGGCTCACAGGTAAAGAAACGCTGGAAAATTCTCAGTCCTTGAGGATTGTGATCTGAATAACCCTGTTCTAATGAATAGGGGAATTTTAGGTATGTGGGGGTAATTCTGAGGAATAGGACATGTTTTGCAGTTTAGGTAAATTTAGTTAGTTTTGTCTGGTTATATCCCAGGAAGGAGCACTCTTGGATTCTTAAAAAGTATTTAAGTTTTAGCAAATAACAATGCATTTTTACAAGTGTAGAAGCTAACTGTTAGTTTGTGTAAAAGTATTGGTTAGATCAATAAATAAATGTATATGCTAGAGCACAATGATAATTGACAGCAGAGGTCAGGACAGATCAGTTACATCGCATCACATAAATTTCCCTCACTGTTGTAAAAACATGTTAGGTGCTTAACAGTCATCTTACGGCTGCACAATAGCGCACAGGTGGCATCTGTACAGGGAGCAGGATTATTTTGTTCTCCAGATTGTTTAGGGACTGGTCCACCGCCTCTACAGGCACTTTCTTCTTAGTACAATAACTCAAAAAGTATTTTATTGGTCTTTTTCAAACTTTGCAGACACTTTGAAGCAATGTCACTTAGTGGTGACATAGGAACGGATAGCCAGAAATTCAGAATTGGTAAACCAGTGAGACATGTCACACAATGTTGGGCTATTAATTAAGATTACTTACAGAGGTTGGGAGAGTGTGTAGGGGGCTTGAGAACATTTTGGTTGGATATGTGGGAGGAGTAGTGATTAGATGGGGGAAAGGGTGACAGGGCCATTAAGGGAATACATTATTGTCATTCCAACAGCATCCAGTTACTTATAAGCATTCACAGTGTGTTTTTCTTTGTATGGAGATATACAGTATTTAGCTTTCGAATGTACAGTCAGCATAGATTAGCCTATTGTTTAATTTTCTCTCCGGTGAGGTACAAAATTCATATTTCCAATTAGTTGTAGTACTCTTGCTACTGTCTATTATGTGCTGAAGCAGCCAAACAGGATAAATTTGGTTCTTGGCTCTTTATTTGCTTTTTTTTAAGTATGAATTTCCCTGGAGTCTCATTTAATATCCTTCTCCTTCCTTCTCTTTCACTGTCTCTCTTTCTGTTTTTCTTTATCCCTTTCATCTTTCTTCACAGCTCCTTCTTTTCGCCTCAGTATTTTCTTTGTTATGAATAACTTTCATTTCCTTCTTAGCAATTCTTCTGTCTTCCTTTATCATTATTTTTGTATTTAATCCTTCCCTCTACCCTTGCATTCCTTTCTCACTCTCGTTCATTCTCAGTGCTCTCACTCTCTCCCTTTTCTCTACCCCTCTTCTATCCACATTTCCACATCTCTCTACATTGCCACATCTCTCTACATTTCCACATCTCTCTACATTTCCACCACCTCTCCTTGCTCAGTGCAGTTTAGGGTGCAATGTGATGGGGGGTGAGATGGATGAAGAAATTTTGCAAATGAGGAAATTGATCATCAGTGTAAAAATGTCATTTTTCACATTCCACTGATTCTCCAATGAGAACACAACAAAAAAACGAGCATCTTTCAATTATTACATCTTTCAATTATTACAGTCCTTAACAATGATAATTGCCAGTCCTATGGTTCAGGTAATTATACGAATTTTATATAGCACAGCTTGGAAGCTGGCAGAAAAACAGCTTAGTCAGCACACTAAAAATGAGACAGCCACAGGTTTTTTTTTTCACTTTTCCACCAAACGCCTTTAAGATTTTATCATATATTCAAATGCATAAACCAGTCGGAGTGCAGTGGTGGAATTTTGTGTATGTATAATTCATACATGCATTTAACTGGGTGAGTCACATGCAACATGGCAAGTCTGTGTGGCAGTAGAATCTGCCCTGACTTTCGTTGTACGCTGGCAGTGCCTGGGAATCCATCATGTTTATGGCTGGTGCTACACGACCTCCCAGCTCCAGAGTGGTATTAAAACTCATATTTCAGGCTGCAGGGGTGTTGCAGTGTGATGGGTTATGCAGAGAGCGGGGCAGACCGGGGGGCGGGCGGATGGGAACATTGTAATTAAGGGCTGATCTGAGCACCAGTTGCGAAGTGTTGGCGGCTAAGTGCTAGGAGCTAGGAGCCATAGGTGGATGGGACCCAGCCAGAGCCTCCGGGATGCTTCTAAATAAAGTGCCACTATTTCCGCACACAGTTCCTACTGCGCGCAAGATGCACAGTTTAATGCTTCTGAAAGTAAGATTAATGTGGTAATGCTGCCGATGGTCAGCAGTGAGCTTTTGGACATGGATCCTTGTTGGCTATTTAGTCTCTTTTAGTGGAATGTAGACCTTCTCTTTTGGGGAGACTGTGCCATGGCTGACCTGTGTGGGTCAAGTATCATGGCAGAATGACCTGTTTCAGTGTGAGCACACACACACACACACACACACACACACACACACACACACACACACTAGACCACGAAGCCTGGAAAGGAATGATGTTGTAAAGCAGAGTTGGGTAGTTTAGGTCCAGAGAGTAAAAGTGTAGATCAGGAATTCTGTGGCTCTTTATACTCAACTGATCTGGGCGACTCGATATATTGAACATCTTGGAAGGAAAAGTACTTCTTATGTCCTCTTTCCAAGTAGGGCCTCTTTCCAGGTTGTTTTCACAGTGTTTCATGGAACAATATTTGTCATAAGACCAGTTGCAGGTCTTCGTATCCAAATTAAGCACATGCATAACATATTTCTTATATTTTTACCACTAATGAAAGGTTTTCACCTGAGCCTAGTTCTTAGCACAACCTGCTCATTTTAATAAATAGAGTCATACTATTTTTCAGTGTGTGAACAGCCCTTTATTACATGATGAATTTGAGCAGAATCGAATCTGGAATTGAAATGGAAGCGTGTTTTTAGTCATGGCTGTACCTTCATCACAGATATGAGGAGCTTAGGCACTTAAAGCCCCCCAAGGGGATCTCAGAGCCAGGCCTGGTGGGTATTCTGGCCTCCAACTGGTAAGCGATGTCGGCTGGCAACAGAGAGCCTGTGTGCAGTGACCACTAACTGCATTAAGGCCTGCGAGCTCTTCCAGAGTGCCTCTCAGCAGCAGAGCAGCTGTAATGCGGGCAGACCTAATGGTCATCTACCTCCACCTACCTGGGGGGGCACCGTGTCTCCTTCCTGCCATGCGTGTGGCCTCCTGGGAAGATTAAGCAAATCTTACTGCCACCGGACTGAGGGAAGCATGGCAGTAAATGCTGTTAGCATTGATTTATTTTTTCTTTAGCATTACAGTGCATTTTCTGGTAGCCATAGAAACCAGGGTTTTTTGTTCCACTGTCTGAACATACATTAGGGTGGTGTTAAGGGGGGGGCACACCATTGTGTACGCCGCCCAGGCACATTCCAAGTTCTCCCTAAGTGTCCATTCCATTCGGGGAAGTCACTGTATCATGTTAAGTGGTATTACACATCTTATAGCTTAGCTTTTACTGAATGCATAGCTTACCGCGCCTACACCTTCACGCTTTGTCCATTAGTACAGGTCCTGTTCCTCAGCCGCAGCACCTCTTGTCTCCACCGGCCAGCAGGGATTACAGGACAGAGCTGACGGATCCTGTTCAGGCCTTTCCCGCCAGTCATGGTGTGGTGATGGTCTCGCCATCGCCATGGTGACACGTGACAGCCTCCCATACTCGCTGGCCGGGCTGTGGCTGCTCCGTTCCAATAAAGATGCCCAGTGTGACAAGATCTCAGTAGATGAAGCCTTTGTTCTTGTAAATGGCGCTGGGCAAGTCGCTCCTCGTGCTGTTGCCAGCTCCTTCACTCCCCGGCCAGCCGGCGTGACCACAAACTCAGAACACGCCACTACCAGTCTTAGTGGGTGTCCCTGCTTGATTGGTGATGAGCGACAGGAAGAGCCAAAGTGGGGGCATTCCTGTGATCCTGTGTCTCAGTCCTGATACATGTGATGCTTGTGTGATCAGGCGTCACTTTGTGTTTCGCCGTCCCATTGGCCACGGCACTCGAGGCTCCTGGGAAGTGTCGGCATCACAAGGTCCGTTTGTTCTCCACAGCCCTGTAGGTGACAGAACAACATTCAGCCAAGGTGGTCGGGAGGCGCTTTCAGGTCTGTGTGGGCAGAGGACAGCTATTTCTTTTAACTTGATTCATTTTGATTTCTGTCCTATGTTTGCGTGTTCGGGGTTGTATGGCAGCTCAGTGGTTAGCACTGTTGTCTCACACCTTTGGGGCCAGGGTTTGGATCTCAGCCATGGCTACATGTGTGGAGTTTGTATGTAACCTCTGTGACATCATGGGGTTCCCACTGGGAACTCTGGGTTTCCCTTTCTATCAACACTCAGTCCAGAAACGTGCTGAGGTGAATTGGAGTTCCCTGATTGGCTGGAGGTGTGTGAGTGTGCCCAGTGATAGGCTGGTGCCTGCTTTGTTCCCTTCTACTTTTTCATGTATTTCTTTTTTACATTTTTTGCTAATACCTTATTCTTCATTAGAAATTCCTCTCTTCCCCACCCCGGTTTTCTGATCCCTAGGTCCTCTCACAAAAAAACACGACGAGTCTTCAATGAACAGGCCCAGAGATGAAGGTATTCTTGTTGCATGTTTTTATGTTTTTTGTTTTTGGGAACCATGGAGAATAGGAATGAGGAAAAGATCAAGCTGAATATGTAGAATGACACGGTGTTCACACAGCAGTGAAAGGTATCTGTCATATCTCAGCTGATATTTAAAAGCATCATGATCTGCTTGTGTTTATGGGATCAGAGATGGCCTTCATCTGTGCACTTTACAGCCTCTGTGGGTCTGTGAGTCTCCCCTAACACTAGCGTGAGGGTCACTCATCATGTAACTTTGAGGGAGATCTTTGGTTGGTCTCAGTAACAATTGGTGTGATGAACAAGTCTCAGCATCTCTGCTTGTGTCGACCACAATGCCCTACATACTCACAGCATCGCTACCCAAAGGGACCAGGGCATCATCCTTCCAGGCTCCATCATTACCCATAGTGTCTGCTGATCACTCAGAATGCATATTACCCTACATGAACTTAAAAAAGAACATCGTCCCATCATTGGTGGTTCCTCAGGTTTTTCTTGCTGACAGATGGATAATCAAACGATCATATACTGCTGTGGTTTATTCACCTTACATTTCAAAATCCCTCCATCCTATCTTGCAAATAGATGTGCCTTGTGACAGGAGAAAGCTGGAAACCACAACAACAGACAAACCTTTTATGCTTTTGACTGTGTGGAATCAGGAGCATACTGTAGCATTGATGCAAAGTGCGGATATGCCATACCTAAACAGCACCCTGCTTTTTACGTGTCTCTTTTTAACTGTGTTATGTTGGCTGGATTCGCGCACAAGACGGAACATTTTTTAAGCTGTTGTCTCTAAATGAGTGGGAGTTTTTCAGAACCAATTGGCCGCTTGAGGGGCGTGAGATTTGGTAGCTAATGAACCAAATCTCAGAACACAGATCTGTGAAGAACAAGACGGCTATGTCCTCCATTCCAGCCCTAGTTGGGCCCTAATTAAGAGCAATGGTGACGCCTGAGGTGGCACTTAAACATATTACAGATCTATGTAGAGCGTGGAGAGGGCTCTGATCATATCATCATTAATGAATACAGACACACTGAACATGGCTCTGATCATATCATCATTAATGAATACAG
>JABFDZ020000042.1:10496930-10521197 GCA_019775955.2 Pollimyrus isidori
ATAATACAGACAGTGCATGTACTTTGTCATTTAAACACAATTACACAATTACTTTGACTTGAATAAAAGTTCATTTTAACGGTGTGCTTCAGCACTAGGAGATTAATTAGATAGATTAAGCAGGCGTGGATCATTAAGCAGAAGGTTCTTGTTTGCACTGACCAGAGCTAAATGCTCCTTCACTGTGGCACTCGTGTTCTGGTTTAGGGTTACGGTCGGGCATCTGTCAGCGGGGGGGATGGAATGGAGCCAGAATCAGCGTTACTCAGAAATAGATAATCACCTGCATCATTAAGTAATTGTCAAACCTTAGAACCTAACAAGGGGGAAGAAGTAGGGGCAGTGAACCTGCTGGGCATAGGGAGAGAACATTCCTTGTAGGGATGTGTTGCTATGCAACTCATTAATTTAGCATTTAATGAGGGATAACCGAGGTTTCATTTTGATACATTTTTATTTCTGCTTTTTCATGCCCCAGAAATTCTGCATTTGGAATTTGCATCAGCGGTTAATTTAGCAGGTCACTGATGTGACTGTGTTTTGTTTTGGAGTTCAGAGTCTCTGATTTTTTGCTCTGTTTTCTTCACATACATCTGGGAGCTTCTCACAGTAACAGGCAGCTGCTCTGTCACATTAACTAATTACAAATTATGCAGCTGGGTTGTAAATACACAGTATTTGTTGATGGTTTCATTAAGATTTCAGGATTTTCAAGGAACAGCCTTCACACTTCTTTAGTAATGTACTTAAGTTGTGTCGCTGCAAAAACTGTATGTTTGTCAAATAATATATGGTACCAGTCAAAAGTTTGGACATGGGAAGCCGCCTACATAGAAGAGTGATTCTGTCGCATCACATGACCTGGTCACCTGACCTAAACACAGCAGACAATGTTTGGGAGGAGTTTGACCAGCGTTTGTGAGTCTTCCTTCCGGACGGCTGGAGCAGCATCCCAGAAGGCCACCTCATGGAACTGGCATAGAGAAATCAGCAGGGTTAGCCAGTCCCTGGAGCAATTGGGGTTAAGGGCTTCGCTCAAGGGGCCAATGGTAGCATCACTCTGCCAACCATGGGATTTCAACCAGCAACCATTTGAGTCCCAATCCACAGATTTTTAATACTCTTTTGGTCAGTGCTTAATTCAATATGTTATTTTATAGTTTTGATGTCTTTATAAAATATTGTAATATTAGTTCAAATTAACCTTTCTATGGGAAAGTGTGTTCAAACTTAACTGGCATCGTATATATGTGTATTTCCGTCACAGTACTTAAACATGCAGTTACAGTAGGCTAACAGACATCTCCAAGTTGCCTGCAGGGTATGGTTTTGAATGTGAGCGCTTGCCCAGCAATGGGCAGGGTCTACCTCAGCCATTTGCCTGGGATAGGCTCCAAGCTCCCCTGTGACTTTGACCAGGTTAAGCAGCTAGAAGATGGATGTCCACATGGTTTTTCCAGAGGTACCTTCCAGAATCACTGCAGCAGGCCACTTTAGGACATTGCTCAGTTAATGAATTCTTTGCAGATCGTTTTAATGGATCTGGCAGCCTCACTTGTAAAGAGTATTCAGAAGTACAGAAGCTAACTGTAAAAATCAGGGTGAGGGCGACCACACAGCCCAGTTTCTATCTTGTTTCCTTGTTCTCTGCTCCTTGCCCAGATTTGCTGGAAATACATTTTGTGAATATTTCCTAATGATAACTAATCATTTAAGTATTTCCATAGTTGAAATGCAATGAATAACGGCAATATAAATGCCAACTGTTAAATGACCAATGTAAAGACTGTAAAAATAATGGTAAGACAAATACTGGAATTTCTAGTATAAATTCTGAATTTTGGACATGGTACTTCATGTGAACGTTCAGTATTGACTTTCTTACATGGTGTTTTTTCTGCCATCTCACTCCAGTATTCCACAGTTTTCTTTCCATAGTCCCAGACCCCCCTCACTCTTCCTCCGACTCTAACTGCCCTTTATTCAAACATGTCAAAGTTCTTAACCAGCGTCTTCTATCATGACCATCTGAGTCTCTAACAGTCTTTTAAATCATATTACTTCATATTAGCTTCATATTACTTTTTTGTGTGACCTTATCTGTCCGGGTCACCTTCCACATTCTCTCTGTCTGTCCCCATTGTTCTCTGTTTTCTCTTTGTCTTTCTATATTCTCGCAATATCTGTCAAATTTGAATTCACAGACTGCTTCATTCCCATGAAAATGGTCAGCACTTGAGTTGCTAAAACATTTAACAGACAATCGACAGATGAATCATTGAAAGAAACGTTAAAGAAACCGGTAAAGACGACAAAGAGCTATAAAGGTAATAGTCAGACGTCGATACACAGCTTCTTATATTACCCTCTCTGAACAACTGCCACAGATGTGGACATCAGTACATATTCTACAGCCGTTTATCCAGTGCAGTGTTACTATGAGCTTGGAGTCTGTCCCAGGAGACACAAGGCAGAAGTCAGGGGACACCCTGGATGAGATTCTGGCCAGTAAGCCAGTGGAGTGGTTTTTTTTTCCAGTCTTTCTCGGCTTCCTTATATTTTTCCCTTTGTGAGTGAGATCTAGGCTGGGCTTCACTTCTGAGGGCTAACGCTACCCTGCAGGCTGTTTTCATTGCCACTGTCTTCTCTCCTTATAACGTGCATGTAGGCTCCGGTGCTCGGCTAATTAGTTCAGTTCTTCTTGCTTTGATTAGTTTGTTACCTTGATTGAAAGACTCATCCGGCCGCTTCACATTAACATTAGTGATTGTTAGCATGGTTATAGGAGACCGACCAATCAGCACACAGCAAGAGCTCAGTGCTTAAGTGAAGTCCAAGTCCTTTTAATTGAAATGGTAGTTTACAAATCTTGTCCTAGCTCAAACTGTCTTCCCTGACATGGATTATCTGATCACCCTAATTTACTGCCCATTCTGCTTTGTTCTTTCATTTGATTCGTTTCTGACGGTTTGAAACGTACAAAGCTGTATTCGTTAAATCTTTTTAAAATGTTGATGCTGGGTGCCTCATTACCGAAGGCAGTTATCCAAGGGAATCGATCTTAGGCAAATCTCACCATGTAGTGAGCCAGTCTAATCTTACTTTGGCAAGATATCACACGGTGAAGGTGTACTATTCTTATAGGCCAGTGCTTCTCATCCGGTCCGCAGTGACCCACAGCTGGTCCACATTTCTGCTCCCTCCGAGCTCACTGCCAAACAGTCCACATTTCTGCTTCCTCCCAGTTCCCAAAATTGTGGACTATCTGTGGGTCCTCAAGGAGCGGATTGGGAAACACTGCTGTAGACAGCAGTGACGACAATAAAGAACTGAGTAGCGTGAAAGCCTAGATTTTTCCTTCATAAATAAATCGAGGTTTAGTACCACATATCAAGTTTCTTTAACACCTTTAATTCTGTAGATAGCAACCATGCTTTACTCAGAACAATTAGGTGCTTTGCTAAAATCAAAAGATCATCTCGTGGAATCCCCGCTACTGTATCCTCACGGGTCTCGCTCACTTGGTCTTTCCCGTTCTCTTACTTCCATTCAGTTCCATTCAAAGAGAGGTGTGTCCACAATTCATTTCACCACCCAATATCCCCAATATCAATACTCTTTCCATTCTTTCTTCCTTTTCTTTCCAAATAATGCTTAAGGGTTTTTTTGAAGAGCGGTACGGCATTAATATCAAAGGTAGAATAGGACACATTCAAGTTATCAATTTAAAGTCCTAGTTTCACTGGTAATGTTAATGTGTTAAATATTGCATGAGTCGGCCTCTTTCCTCAGCTCCTGTAATTTACACATCTGTGTCTGTAACCGCGTGTGGTTCTTTCTTATAGCTCAGTGAGAATATTTTATGCCCACTAAAGCATTTTTAATGTTGGCACATCAACGCGCAAAACTGTAAAAGAGTCAGTCCGTCCTTCTCCAACAATGTCCATCAGTTGGTGCTTCATGTCCCCTCCACTGTGTCCCATAGGGGGCGCTGTCCACCTGCACCCTCTCCGTCCCACAGATACGTGCCTGCTGATGTAATGAGGGTGACCATACTGATCTTCCTGACAGCAGTGAGTCACCACCACAACAGCTACCAACCCTTTGGTTGGTTCAGTGGATGTGGGGCCCTGAGACCCTGTGCCAATATCATGTTAGGGCTTTTAGACCTGATGCCTAATTGCTGCACCGCTTTCTCTTTAGTGATGCATGTTAGAGAAGAATTTCAATCTGTCTTACTCACCTCCCCAATACCTCTCAGTAGCCCCCCTCCGCCCCCCTTTCGGCTTGTATGTTATTGCAGGAAGAGAATTAGCCTGATTATCCTTTCTGTTTGATGCATTTACCAATAAGCCCTTCTGTGGTATGATGCAACATGGCTGCAGGAGATCAATATTTCATCGCACTTCCTTATTACTAAGTGGCTGGTTATGAGCTGAAGTTGCCCGTCTATGTGGAGCTCAAGGTCTGAGGCCCCCCAGAGTCAAGGCAGGGTACTTATTCGCCTTTGGTTCGTCTCTTATCCCCCATGTAAAAATCTCTCCCGCCTTGCCTTGCATATTATTACTACTGCATCAACATCTTTCGACTTAAGAATTGCTTCTTTGTGTGCATTGTTTGTGTGCATAGAGGCATTTGTGTGTGAGTAACTAGCTGCGTGTGCATGTCTGTGCATGCCTTTGTTTTGCTTTGGTCTTCGACTTTAAGGCCACTAGTTATGCATCACAGGCCCACACCCTGAAGAAAAGTTTAACTGTAGATAAATCATTACATTAAGCCTTTTTATTGTCCTCGTTCCAGCACAGTTTTGTAATTGTCTTTGTTGTGTTTGATGGCTTAACTGGAATTTCCAGTCTATGTATATGAGGTGCAACAATCACTGTGTCATAAATTTTTGTGAAATGGGTAAGCAGATGTAAACAGTAATGGGTGTGCCTGTGAAGAGTCTCCTTTATGGAGTAGCATGAATCGAGTCTTCGGCTGTTGGGAAATGTGCGCTTGTCCCCAGCTCCAGTAAAATGTTGCTTGTGGGCCCTTTACAGGTGTGTTATTGTTGCTGGGGTGTCTGTAAGTGTCCCAGGAGGACATTTGGTGAGCAGTCAACACATGGGTTTCTTGTTTCATGATGTTTTTGGTTTCGGGTTTGGCTACTGACCTTGCCTCGTGTTCGCATTACATGAACTGACAGCTGAGAGACTGACCAGTTGTGATATTGTATGTTGTAAGACTTTTACCAAAAACACTCTGATGTCTTACTTTATTTTATTATGTTTTACGGATTTAAAACGATGTGTTGCCTTCACAATTTATCAGCATATTCATTGTTAAGGTAGAATGACTTGGCATGATCATAAATCTTGGACTGATTCTAAAGGCAATATTTATTTTATAGAAGGTATTATTCCATAGAAATATGCTTGCGTTCTCATTAGGTCACGGTGTGAAAAATGGAGGCTGATGCCCAGTATTCCCTCAAATATTATACCAACAAATATTTTAAGGTGATGTGTTTTTTTCTGGAATCTGTGTTTTTCATGGTATATTGTGGTATTTGTCTTGTTAGATTTTGCACCCCGGTCCACCGTCCTGCCAGGAACCAGTTCTGGCAGTGTTTCCGTGACAGATTCCAGTTCAGCAGGTCAGAGCTGGTCGGGAATATCTGTTACTAGTGAAATTTTGTCATTTGTTTCTCTTGCACCCTTTCTTTCAGTCTCTCCTGCTGACTCATTATGGACATTAGAAAAATGAAATAAGCAGAAGCAAGCACCTTTTAACAGGAGGACGTTTGCACCAATCTGTATGGCTCTTTGTTAATTCAAGATTCCCTTTGACTGAAGCATTTTCTGTCAGATTGCTTGTGATAATTTTTTAATGAGCGTTTTACTGGCTGGGCTTCCCACGGTCTGAGACACGGTCTCCTACCCAGAATGCACTAAACCCGGTGCTGCGTTATAATATTTGCACTCATTCGTTTTGTCAAACTGTGAGCATGGTAAATTAATAATAAGTGAAACTACGACGCATAAAATAAAAATGTTTATGGGATGAGCTTCCATTAGCCTCACAGAGTCCATCTCTCTGCACTAATGCAGAAATGAGGCTAAACACAGGGGACACGGGGAGGGGGGGTTGGATGGAGACCAAGGAAAAGAGTGAGAAATTGATTATTTTATCTCTTTTTTTTCTTGCGAGTTCCTGAAGGAAAGCAATGTCATCCACTTTTTCTTCTCTTATTAAGTGAGCCCATTTACACAGTTCACTAAGGTAGGGTTTCCCAGGCCGCTCCACAGGGACCTCCAGACAGTCCATGTTTTCGTTGCCTCCCAGCGCCCTGCCAAAAACGTGCACTGACTGGGACTCCTCTAGGCCCACATGGAGAAACACTGCATTAAGTCGAATAATATAAATGCAAGGACATGGCAGAAGAAGACAAACATTAAGACAAAATAAATAGATTTTAATATGGCTGGAATTTTAAAAAGAGGAGAAGTGGAAGCATGGGTTTGGGTTATCTGGAAGGAACAGGAGAACTGAGACACACCAATCCAGACAAGAAGGTGAGCGACCAATTTGGTTTCTCTGTCGCTCTGGTTTCTCTAGATGCACATGAACATTTGGCTTTGGGTTGTTGCCAGGCAACTGCACCCGACTGCATCAGATGGGTTAATGCCAACGGCAGGCAGAGCCTAGGGGAAGTTGGGCGGGGGGGGTACAGGGTAAGAGCAGAGTCGCTCCACTTGCTCCAGCCGAAGATGCAGGCTGCTGTATGTCCTTACTTACCAAGGGCTGCCCGTAGAGTACAGTAGACTCATTCTGCACCTACCTCCTTTCAGTGAATGTACTAAGGAGAGGTGTCAGGTGGACTGATTGATTTAACTCCAAAGCATAGAAAAAATATCTATCTATCAATAAGGAAGAGTAGTCAAGTCGTCAGGTCAAATTTAAAGCATCAATTATTCAGTAGAGAATAATTGTTGAATATGGTGACTCAGCTTTTATATAAATCCTGCATTTCTGGTATGAAATAAATTTAGGAGGGAAATGATGTGCAATCAGAAGTGTCAGAGACGCCTCCTTCATATGAGTAAAAGACCAATTTGGCCAGTGGAAGGAAGACTGCCAGCCCCGCTGTGCATGTTCGACAGATGCAGACGTCCCGTGGAGCCAATCAGAGAAGCAGCGTTTGCCCATTCAACCAATCGCAGCAGTGGTCTGCTGTCATCCGGGAAACTGCTGCACTGATATGACGCAGTCTGGGTCCCACCGGGCTCGACGCTTTCACACCTTGTGCGAGTTCAGGGCCTTATGGGGAATCAGCAGACCGTCAGCAGGCTCTTGTACCGTTGACGGGGTTCAGGCGACAGGAGCTGCATCTGTGGCTTGACGCGGTGCGGCTGCCCAGACCTGCTCTGTCAGCGTCGTCTTTGCCTTTTTTTAACTACTGCTGTCCCCTGAGCGCCGATGGAGCAGCTGTTCCTTTTCATCTGGCTGCTGAGATGCTTCTCTCTTCGTCACCGTGATGCTGCCTTCACCTCGTTTTTACCCCAGCACACAGCATTTGACACCATGCGGGATTGTTGAACACGGATCCCTGCAAGGGACAGCGCCACACCCCCTCCCACCACTCCAGCCCACTGTCATCAATAGTAGATTGTTCAGGTCCAGAATGTAAAAATCTGGGCCAAAATATTGTTTCAACCGACCAGTCAAGCACTGTGACTGTGAGGCTCAATTGGTTGGTTGAAACAAAATCTTGGTTTGGATTTTTACTTTCTGGACCTGAAATTTCCAGCTCCGACCATCATATCCCATCATATTTTATCGTTCCTACGTGTTTGGTGAGAAGAGCTTCCTTTAGTCTCCTATGATATCTGTGTTGTTTATGGGTCCTGTGTTTTAAATCTGAACTGACACACAACACAGGAGGGAGCCTTTATAAATGCCATGAGCCCTGCTTGCCAGGGGCCACACTCACGCTCCTCATAGACCCCCAGGTGCCTCCTCCCCACCCATTACTCACTTTCCAAGCTAATGCCTTGTGGCTGAGCTTTACAATTGGCTCACAGCCTTGTGTCTCAATGCCGGTTCTGATCCAGCATCAGCCACTCTACGTCCACGTCCACAGCCTGCGCCATTCAGGTGCAACCTCAGCGTGACTGTTTCCATGGCGACAGTCAATCTTCGGGTCTAAACAGTTGGGACAGTGACCAGGCCCCAAACCAGGAGGAAAGATGAGACGGTCATTTTAGCACAGTGTTTCTCAACCCGGTCTGGTCCTAGGGAACTCTCTGACGGTCCGTGTTTTTTGTCCCTCCCAGCTCCCTGCCATCCAGTCCATATTTTTACCACCAGTGGAAAGCTGGGCTGGAGTGAAAACGTGGACTGGCTGGGGGTCCCTGACGACCAGGTTGAGAAACACTAATTAAGCAGATCATAGCAGTAATGAAAAAAATGAATCAGGACTTCATTGCAACCTACAGCAGTATATAACTCCTGTTGTTCTTGGCAGCTTTGCTGCTTGCCTCCCAGTATAGTAAGATAAACAGACGTGGAATCTTTGTTGATTGGTGGAGAGTGAAGCAGAAAATCACCTTGATGATTCAGAGATTCAAAGGGACAAACTCCACAAAAGAATTCTGCATCACTGAACCCATATCCAAAAAGGAGGCTTTGCTTGGAGTCTAGCCAGTCAATTCAGACTTTGGAAGCTTTATCTATCTATCAAGTCATTCAGGATTTGAATCTCTCCTGCCTGTACTTCATAGGAGTTAAGGCAAGGCAAGTGTACTTATACAGCACATTATCATACGCACAGGTCATTTGACGTGCTTTACAGAAATAAAAGAAACATGCAATACAGGTAAAGAGGGTAAGACTTTACTTGAAGCTGTCATTTGTAATACATTGTAGATAATGCATCGTAATGGTTGCTATGAGAATTGATGAAGTATTACAGCATCTTCTATTGAGTGTCATAAGCCATTATAGTCTTGATTATAATACTTCATATGCTCCAATGAAGCTCTCATCTATAAAATACCATCATTTAATGGTCAGTATAAACATTAACTATGCTTTGTACTGTATTATGAAGGTATGTGGAGTAATATCTAAATAAAAGTACACATTTTTAATACAGGGAATAAAATAAAACTAGCAGGAACTCAATGAAAGTGCAAGTATTTCTTAAGTATAACAAGTTCCTGGGGCTCAGCAGATCAATTCACAGCACATTTCACTGGGGAGTTGTTCAAACCCTCAAACACTGTTATACAGAAGGACATCTTCTCGCTTCCAGCCACATGGGTGCACACACTGTTCACCTACAGCATATCCTGAAGAATAGGCCAGAGGGATCCAAATGTTCTCCCTGAGCTTTAAAGATGGGACGGAACGCCAGCTTCCCCTGTCATTAAGGTCTCATTATCACCGGGCTCATTCTGGAAACTGTCCATACAAATCATTCACTATATACAACACTAATATTATTAAATTTGGATTTAATAATGCTCTTTTATTCATCATGTCGTCTGCATATTTTAATTACATTGCAATAAATCACACCATGGTCCACATTCATTATATAGTACACTGTAATGTATACTGTAAGCCCTATCGTACTGATTCATCTGAATGTAGCTGCAACAACAGTTTGATTTACATTGATTTAATTTCCCTTTGGAGCAATGAATCATGGGCCCCAGTATAGAAATGCGGAATGCTGGTAGCTTTGTCATACCCTATGAGAACAGAGCACAGCAACGTTGTGTCAGAGTGGGTTTGTGTGTGTGTGTGTGTGTGTGTGTTGTTTTTTTTTACTTTTCATCCCTTTTGAATTTTGCCCTTTTTGTCTGCCAGTGCTTTGTGTTGAACTAACAAATATATTGGAAATGACTGATGTGGCCTTTGTAGGATATCACACTTGAGTCATTTGCCTGAATTTGCATTTTATCAGGGACATTTAAAATGTCTTTTGGTCACAGGCGTTCGTCGGTAAACACATGAAAGCAAGGAAGAGCCTGTCTGTATGTACAGCTCTCCTCTCTCTCTGCCCTCCTATCCTGACTCCACCCCCTTCCCATGGCCACACCCCGTCCACTGCCCCCTCCCCCTTCCCATGGCCACACCCCTTCCACTGCCCCCTTCCCAGGCTTTCTAAGCACGGGGGATCAGTCAGCCAAGGGCAACTACGGGCTCCTCGATCAGATCCAGGCTTTGCGCTGGCTCAACGAAAACATCAAGCACTTTGGTGGAGACCCTGAGAGGATCACTATCTTCGGGTCTGGGGCTGGGGCTTCCTCTGTGAACCTGCTGGTCCTGTCCCATCACTCTGAAGGTGAGGGGGGGTCTGGGGAGGAGGGAGGAAAGACTACCTGTTGTATCCTTTCCCACCCTTACTTATGTCACAGCAAGAAAGACTGAGAGGAAAGAAAGGGGTTAGTATTTTCCTGGATCCATTCCATCATCAGTGCCCTCAGGGAATTATATTTATTGGCACTAGACTGAAAGTGAAAGGGATTAATTGTCAGTATTGACACACCGCAGCACAAAGTGCACAACAATGAAATGTGTCATCTGCATTTAACCCGTATGTCAGCCCTGGATGGACCAAACACACCCTAATCAGCTAAAGTTCAGCAGGTCTGCCTAAGCAGGGAAGTCTGAGAACTGTGTCGCAAGCTGGCCCTCCAGGCCCGAAATGGGGGAATCCCGGCGTGTAAGTTGCCTTTCGGTCAGTGTGGGCTCCCGGACTCTCTTGCAGGTCTTTTCCAGAGGGCGATAGCTCAGAGCGGCTCAGCGATCTCCAGCTGGTCAGTGAACTACCAGCCCCTGAAGTATGCTCGAATCTTGGCCCATAAGGTGGGCTGCGGCGGGCTGACTTCGGACACAGCCGACATGGTGGAGTGTCTGCGGAAGAAGAGCGTCCGGGAACTGGTGGACCAGGACATCCAGCCGGCCCGATACCACATCGCCTTTGGGCCCGTCGTGGATGGCGACGTGGTGCCGGATGATCCCGAGATACTGATGCAGCAGGTCCGGTCCACCTTCCCGCCTTGGTTTCAGCTGAGCTGCTGTTTCTCTCCTCTGTCATCTTCTTTCTTTTCTTCAGAGCTGTTCCCTGAATGTTCCTGTTTCCTCGTCCTGTACTTCCTCTGTGTTTCTGCTGTGCAGTCCCTGCCAGCGCTGCTGTTTTGCTCCAGTGCCAAGGCAACCTGACCCAGCTGCCGTAACACTAACTCACCCCCTCATTAATGCCGTACTGAGCCACAGCCCTATGACGCATAGCTGGTACAGATTCAGAGTATGTGGGTTACAGAGTCAACACAGAAAAAACTGATCAAAATGCAAGCCTTACTGACGCCCCTTTGAAGTATCTGACTGCCTACTCCCTACAGAACTTAAATAGGCTCATTTTTAGGGTTTCCGACTTGTGTCTTTACAGCCTCTTGATATTTAGAGCATTCTGTTTAACTTGGGACAATTTTAGTATTACACATGTGCATCTATTTCATGAAGGCCTTTTCAATGCACTGAAATATTTGAGATCGGTCCTGCTATTACACTTTGTTTTTCAGATTGACATTAACACGTTCTTTAGCAGAATGCCTGAGTTGGTTAAAGACAGGCCACAGAACGGGGCTGAATTTTTCTGGTTTTTCTTTTCTGTGGAAAGAGATCCTCCCTGTCAATAGATAATTAAAAGTCCAGCTGGCCCTAATTGAACTAATTACTAGAGATCATTCTAGCCAGTCAGGCAGATTCTCCAAATACATGGACGAGCTTCTGGTATCGTAATGTACCTCTGATGTATTTTGAAATATTACTCTCATACAATGAGGGTGACCTGGCAGTGTAGTGATTAACGACTCAAAAGCTGAAGGTTCTATCCAGCTCATGTTCCAATAAAATATCAAGCTGTATAAACCTAAAAGGTTAAGGAACAAAAGCCAAAATATGGAATAAAATGTGATATTTATTTTAGTATAGTATTTTAGTATTAGTATAGTAGTTTTTTCATTTAGTATTTTCAACTGTTTGTACATGTGTCGTTTAAAGAGGTCTTGATCCTGTTTTACATGTAATCTTTTTTTTCGTTCATACCACTAGGGGGAGTTCCTCAACTATGACATTCTGATTGGCGTAAACCAAGGCGAGGGACTAAAGTTTGTAGATGACACCGAAGGCGAGGATGGAATCTCGGCAGCAACATTCGATTACACCATCTCCAATTTTGTGGACAACCTCTACGGCTACCCCGTCGGTAAGCTTTCCCAGGTTGTCTGGTATAGCGGAACTGGATTCTGGGGTGGGAGCATGACTGGTTTCTGGAGACTTCTAGAGAGGGCATATACTGTGTGCACGGTTTGTATTGTCTAGAGCTGTCAACCAGCTTTGACAACAATGACATAAAAAATGTTCCTCTTGTATGACTATAACATTAATGCTGCATGGTTTTGAAGTGTTGCAGAAGCATGATTGTATTGCCTTGTACGCATAGCAGCCACTTTATTAGGTACATCTGCTTGTTAACACAAGTTGGCGGCTCCTCCTAACAGCAAATTGTGAGGTTATAGCTCAATACATACAACACACAGGCAGGATCAAGGGGTTCCTTTACTGCTTGGCTAAGGATTAGCATGGCTAAGATGTGTGATCTAAGTGATTTTGAATGTGGTATGACAGACATGTTGGTTCCAGAATTTTAGAGCCCACCATCTTCCTGGGATTTTTGCATACCATCTAGGGCTTTCAAAATATGGTTTAATAAACAAAAAGCATCTAGTCAGCAGTAGTTTTGTGGGTGAAAACACCATCTTAATGAGAGGTCAGAGGACCTCTGTGTGGCCAGACTTGATAACGTTAATAAGAAGTGGAAAAATAACAGCTCAGCACAACAGTGTTGTACAGAAGGGATCCAGTGAACATAATGTCTCCCCTTGAAGAGGATCTGGAGGCAAAAGGGGGTCGCAGCTGATACTAGTGAGGTGTACCTAACAAAATGGTGACTGAGTGTGCATTCTGAGCATTGCATTTATGTTTGATCATCTCTTTGGGCTCAGTGACTTCAATAGTCTTCAGCACAGGGTTCAGCCCTGCAACTTCCAGCTCTCTTAACTTCAGGTCCAAACCGATAGTCCAACATGCTGTGTAAAATGTGCCAGTGGTTAGTCTGAGATGGTGATTCTGACAGGGGTTGGCCTGTCTGCTGGGGTCCACGAGAGAGAATGGAAGGCAGGTTGAAAACTGGGTCACCATGCCAAAGGAAAAAACCTTGCTGCACCTCCTCACATCAGTCTCCCAGTTCAGCGTCTTGTGACTCCAAGACAAAACTGTCCATATGACCAGAGCTCTTGTTATGCATTACAAGAGATCTGGTTTACTACTGTCCATTATGCTGCATGCATACTTTATCATTGTATGTGCCCTGTATGCTGCATGGTTCATTAGATAGCTCCTCTATATCCTACACAGTATATTATATGTTGTGTGCAGTGTACTATAGTTATGGCCAAATAAACCCTTATGAACCATTTTCTGTATTTTTTGACTCCACTAGATGGCACTCTTGGTTTCTTTTAGCGCATGAATTGAGCCATTTTTTTAATAGAGAGCACCATCTAGTGGTGTCAGAAAATGCAGCAAATGGTTCATGCAGCTTCATTTGTCCATCACTAGATTTCTCCCGACTTTGCATTGTAAGCAGTATATTTGGTATATTGTCACTGTGTATTGTACACAGTATATTAGATATCTTCTATGTACATATAGTACATATCTCGTTATTGTATGTTGGCATGATCTGTGTCCTGCTTGTGCAGGTATGTGTGTGCATGTTGCTTGGGTAAAGTCTCACTCGCTCTCTCTCTCTCTCCAGGTAAAAGGGCACACGCCCTGTGCTGTATAGGTAGGAGGCGGTCTCTCTCTCTCTCTCTCTCTGCCAACGCCGCCCTCGCACAGAGGACCCACGGGCCAACCCCTGTGTCCCTGTGTCTCTCCAGGTAAGGACATCCTGAGGGAAACCATCAAGTTCATGTACACGGACTGGGCAGACCGCGACAACGGCGAGATGCGCCGCAAGACCCTGCTGGCCCTGTTCACCGACCACCAGTGGGTGGCGCCGGCGGTGGCCACGGCCAAGCTGTACGCCGATTTCCAGTCGCCTGTCTACTTCTACACCTTCTACCACCACTGCCAGACGGAATCAAGGCCCGAGTGGGCGGACGCGGCCCACGGGGATGAGGTCCCCTATGTGTTTGGTGTCCCCATGGTGGGCGCCACTGACCTTTTTCCCTGCAACTTCTCCAAGAACGACGTCATGCTGAGCGCCGTGGTCATGACGTACTGGACCAACTTCGCCAAGACGGGGTGAGTTTACAGTCCAGGTCAAATGGGCAAGGACATTTCATTTTTCCCAGCCAGGAAATGCTACCAGAGTACTTATGTAACATAAATGGTTTTAGGATACATCCATTTTAAGAATAAATAAACAGGTTGTTTTCTGAGCCTGAAATTGGCCTCCTTGCACTTCCGGTTTTCCATGAGTACATGTTAAGTTTCCTCTTGTTACGCATCCAAATTAGCCTATGTGTACATATGGATTACTAGTCCAAAAGTATGTGGACACCCCTATTAATTAGGGGAATTGCCTAATTAAGCCACATCCACTGCTATGATAGGTGTATAATACAATAACAGCCACATAATCTTCTGCAACAATCATTTACAGAAGACGTTATAGATTTTCCACTTTGCGCCATCACAGGACGCCATATTTCCAACAAGTTAGTTTGGCACTTTTCAGTCCTGCTAGATCGGCCCTGGTCAACCACTAGTGAAGTGATTGAAAATCTGGGAGCAAGTTAAATTATGAAGTGGCAGATCACATAAGCTTGTAGACAGGGACCCCATAACACAACATCAGTATCCGATCTGAATGACAGAAAAAACCACAATCAATGTTGCAGCATCTAATGGAAAACCTACTTGGAAGAGCAGAGGCTATTACAGTAACAAATAGCAATACCCTTGGTTTCAGAATGAGATGTTTCAGAAGCTGGTCTCCACATACTTCTGGTCATATAGTGTCATTCTGCCTGACTATACGTACAGTATCCCTCCATTATACATCCACTTTTCTCTGATTACGTTAGTGGTTCCTGATTCTGGATTCTTCTATGTTTGCATGACCTGTACAGAGACCCTAACCTGCCAGTACCACAGGACACCAAGTTCATCCACACCAAGCCCAACCGCTTCGAGGAAGTTGTCTGGACCAAGTTCAACTCCAAGGACAAGCAGTACTTGCACATTGGACTGAAGCCCCGGGTTCGGGACAACTACCGTGCCAACAAGGTGGCCTTCTGGCTGGAGCTAGTGCCCCACCTACACAGCCTTCATGAGGACCTCATTGGCTCGCCCAGCACCACCACCCACCAGTCCCCCTTGGAGTTCCCACGGACCACACCTACGGTGCCCGTGGACCCGGAATTCGAGGGCTCGGAGCGGCCGCCAGTCACACTGTTCCCTGGAGACACACGGGACTATTCCACAGAACTGAGTGTGACCGTGGCGGTGGGGGCCTCGCTCCTCTTCCTCAACGTGCTGGCTTTTGCGGCTCTCTACTACAAGCGGGACCGGAGGCATGAGCTGCTGTCGCGGCGGGCGGGCGGGGTGGGTGGAGTCGGGGGGTGCCGCCCGTCGCCCCAGCGCGGCCCAGCTAATGACCTGGCTCACGGGCGCGAGGAGGAGCTCATGTCCACCCTGCAGATGAAGCAGCAGCAGCAAGTGGAAATAGACGCGCAGCTGGGCCGTGAATCACTGAGGCCTGCCGGGCCACCAGACTACACACGGGCCCTGCGCCGGGCCCCGGACGACGTCCCCCTCATGGCCCCAAACACCATCACAATGACTCCCAGCACCATCACTATGACACCCAGCACCATCGCAGTCATGCAACCACTGCATGCTTTCAGTACCTTCCCTGGGCCCGTAGGGCACAACAATGCCCTGCCTCATCCCCACTCAACAACTCGTGTATAGGTCCTATGCTGCCACCTGCTGGAGCTCTGTGGAACTATGCCCGGGTACCCATTTTTTTTCTCTCTCTCTATTCTTTAAAACTTTTGAGAGTGCTCCCCTTTCTCCCTCTGACAATATATTCCCTTTCCCTACCTGTCTGGATGGCAGCCTGTAGAGGGTTGTGTCACTGGCACTGTGGCAGAACAGATGCCGTACTGAGCTATTAGGAGACCTCCACCTGGACTTCAACACCTCTTGCCTTCATTCATACATTTCAGTATCCATCTGCCTCCATATCTGTCTTTTTTTCACCCCGTCTAAATGTTATCTGTGTTCCCCAATCTGTCGCTTACCTCATTATCATCATAGACCATGTTTTTACAATAAATACTAGCCAGGAGGTGATGTGTTCTTGTTTTGAACTTAAACCTTGGTCACTGGTTTGAAGCTCACATCCTTCTTTGGACTAAAAGCACACAGGAACGATAAAAAGAGTGTTTTACTGTTGTGTGAAACAAAAGCTCTCTTTCCCTTTTTTTGTTCAGAATTTATTTCTAATGGGTATTATACGAGAACTAAACATCATTTTTCCCCTAACTGATGCTTATAGAAAGATACAGAGCAGGAAAAATAATCTTGTCTTAAAATATGTCTTTTTTATTTATGGAAAAGACAATTTATCTTAGCTGAACTTGCAGCATTTCATAAAAATATTCTAAGACCTTTTCCCTGTGTAGATACTTCAACAGCAACAATGCAAAAATGCTAGATCCTAGAAGCTATTCAGAATATGAAGTTGATTAATAATGTTACTCTTTCTGTGATTCTTCACTGCTTATTACTTTAGTTGCAGTATTTTTCTGATTTAATGCCAATCTGACAACTTAGTGTTGTTATATATGTCTGGCATCACACTTTTTTCTTAAGTGCAGAAATGTTAGACATAAATCAGCTTTCTGCAGGCATATTCTGAAGGCTGTGTACAAAACAGTATATGGCTATAAAGAAATAATATTCAGCATTTACTGGAAAGGTATGAGTTTTCTAGATTGAGTAATTGGCATGCAAGCATTTTGAGTATTGCAGGATGAGTAGCCCATGCATCATGGCATTTTCAATATGCCAACTTATCTGAGGACTGAATACTTCATAATGAGTTGTCAGTGTCTTATATGACAAGAAGCGGCCATTTTGAATATCTGGATTTTGAAAAATGAGGTATTGAGTATTACTAAACAAGTGTTCACTGTATTATACTGGTTAAGTATAAAAAGACTAGCAGTCACTGTGTTGGAGGTCTAACTACTGTTGCCTAAGTAAGTACTCAAGGTCTTCACTGTCCCTGTGTCGCATGGGGATGCAAAGTGTGATACCGCGATACACCACTGTGGTGTGTGGGATTCGACACAGTATTATAAATTTAGTTTCTGTATTATATACTTTTTAAATGTCTATTTTAAATCTTCCGGTGGTGTACAGGTTCGGTGTCTCCAGGGCTAGTGCAGAGATTAAGTGAGTGGTTGTATTGTGCTTTTCCGGCTATTGATGATGCACTGGGCTAACTCGGTGTGTGGGAGTTACTTGGGGGGCAACATGGAGATGCAGCTCCGGTCGTTCAGCAGCGTGGCTCATACTGGCGGCGAGCGGGGGCGTCACACTGAGCGCTCATCTTAAACCCGAAGAAAAATCTTCCTGAAGCAGCGTTAACAAATGGGCTTCTTCACTACGTCTAATCGTTTCCACAGTCAGACGTAACAGCCTGATCCGTCAAAAAGTTTGGATTTGGAAAAAATGTTACATGCCAGAAAAGCCACAAACAGGGACAATTAAAAGACCAACATTTTTTTCACCTTTTTATTGAGCATCACACTCGATTATGAAGAACATACAAGAAACGTTGTCAACCGTAAATACGACGGAGCAAACAGGATAAGAGGACAAACAAGACAACAGATCATCCAGCATGCATTTTAATAGTCTGAGAAAACAGGAGTTTGATTTGTAAATATGAAGTTTCTTGTTTAGTTCTTGAGCAAATCGCTGGAACACTTAGAGCGTGGAGTCCTGCGGTGGGGTGTTTGTTGTCGTCCTGTTCCGTTTCATCTCGGGGGGTAGAACCGCTCAAGGGGTCAGAAGTTTAAAGCTGGTAAGCTATTTTGTCCATCTGTGGTGTGTGCATGCTTTTAATATGTTTGGAGTATTTATCAAGTTTCGACATTGTTAACACCAAAACAGGTCTTCACGTGAAAGGGGTTTTAATCAAATACTTAGTTTTGAATGAAAGACGGAACGAGTAACCAGGCAGCCAGTTACAGACAATGAAGGAAGAGGAAGATATTATCAGAGAACACTGCTGTATTACTATTAACTGTAAATATAGTAAAAAAAAAATGTATGCTGATCTCCATAAAAATACACTGCATACTTAACAAAATATTTAAATTATTGCCATTTTTATAATTGTAATAAAAATAAGCTAAATTGTCAATGTATATTAAAGTATATATAATTTAAACATATTTGACTGTGTATACTTATTACTGACAATAATTTATATATTTTCTGGTGTATGCACTATACTATGTACAAACTGAAAATATATTTTTCATATTTTGAATTTTATATCTTAGGAAGCATTTGTACTTAGTTGGGAAATGGTGATGTAGTGTCATTTCATCGGATTAGTTCCTGGATTGAACCCTTGTCCAGGTTGTAGCGGGGTTGTCTCAAGAAAACTGGTCATTCGCCCAGATTGTGTTTTGTGCCACCGGTGTCATTGACTGAACGCACCATTGTCTCAGACAGTGGTTATGCTGTCATATGCTTTTTTGGCGGCAAAGTGTCCAACCTGGGCCCATGTGTGGAGGAAACTCCAGCAGAACTCCCCCTAGTGGCTGTGAAGATGAACACTGTGTGGGAGTGTGTGTCTATGAGTTGTCATTTCTCCCATCTTGTAGAAAAGCCTATGGCCTTCACTGAGTTGTAAAAAGAAGAGACAAGTACTGTAACCATAAGTGATTTATATTAAACAAACATATTTAGAAAATACTACGTTTTCTTAACATTTGTGGTTATATATATATATATTTATTTTTCAATCCATTGCTAAAAACTCAAATGACTTTGTATTTTGCATTTACCCCATTCCCTTGCTTTCCTTGCCATATTACATCCCAGAGGCTGAAAGGTCCCACTGTACATCTTAATCTGATTTGCAGATGTGAGGGGAGACGGGATGCATTCTCACCAAGGTTAAAAACATTTGAAGCAAATAACTGGAAGAGAGAAATATACAGTCACAGTGGACAATGGTAAGGCATTAAATAGCAGCTGTGGCACACAGTCGCCGACTCGGTACATAACAGCTGTTCTACATCATTCAAAGGGAAATACAAAAATAACTGCATTTCCAAAGTTAAGATTGGGCTGCCAAAGAATATTACACCTACTGAGTTAATGCTATTTTCTTTCATTTTACTCGAGAGATCCAGAACTTGAGTCAAAGAAACATGTCAATAATGAGTTTAAAGACTAAATACTGAAATGTAATGTAAAAATTGAATTATGATATTTCTTTATTACACACTGTATGCTGTGTAAACAGTTTGGGGAACATTAAAGGGCGTTCATAGACTAATTGCAGACTCTGCCTTTTTTTGACGTCATTAAGATCATGGCCTTGACTCATGCAAGGTAAATTGCATTTTTCTGCACTTTCTGCATTTCCTTCTATCCAGTTATGGATGTGGATGGAGAACATTGTATAAAAACAGGCAAGCATCTGCATGAGTGAAATGGATTCAGGGCTGGCACCGCAGTCAGCAGTGTGCATACCTAACAGGCTATTGGCAAGAATGTATGCCTGTCTGGCTACTCACAAAACTTGACACTTCCAGAATCTGGGTAAACCATGTCTACCAGTGTTCAGAATGAAAGTGCATCCATTTCCCGTAGAAGAAAAATAATGTATTATAAGAAAACACAACAATTAAAGACCGACGACAACTTCAATAAATAAAAGCAAACGTGATTTTTTTGGTTGTTTTTAATCAGAGTTTCTCGAAAGTTATTTAAAACTGGAGAACTTGAATGTGGGGAACATTACAGGACATTCATAGGCTAGCTGCTGATTCTGCCTTTTATTGACTTGTCATTAAGATGAAAACCTGAACTATAATGAGGACACATCAATGTCCTTATACACAATTCAGTAGAAAAAGGGGTCAAGAACACAGATGCATAATGACCTTTCAGGAAGTATAACCAGTAATCCACCCATTTTGTACACCCACTTGTCTGATGGTCTGGAGCACATTTCGAGATACGGGACTTCAATACTGAAGAAGTTTCAGGTCATATGTTCAAACACTCATTTTTTTATGGTTTATTCAGTTACTCCATTTACATGAAGGAACTATTACCATTGTTCCCATTAATAAAGCTTGGTATTTCATTAGCTCATACATGTTCAGGGTCAAGGGGGGAGCAGAGACTAAAGTCACAAGCCAGAGAACAACCCAGGATGGGACACCAACCTGCGGGTAATTTTGTAACTCCAACCAACCTCAGCATATTTTTGGACGGGGGCGGGGGGGGAAACAGGAGTACAAAACATCACAACGGTACAAGGAGAATATGTACATTGCTGACACCAAGGCATGGCACAGACTCAAACCCTGGTCCCAGAGACATCAGGCTCTAGTGCTAACCATTGCTCCATGACGTCTAGTTCATTAGCCATTTTTCTTAATGGCACAGCAGCGGGGAGACCCAGGGATTGTGGGTAAACACTTGATGAATGACCTGTCAGGCTAGCAGAGATGTTGTTGTTAGGGAATGTGAGCAGACTGACATTCTGCAGGAGAAAAAAAAAACAACATAAACACAAGTCAGAGGATCGCTGTCTTGGGTACGTTGGCTTTTGATAAGAAGCCCTGTTTCTGGTGGTGAACAATGTTACCTTTGTTCAGCAGGGAAATGACAGATGTTCTTCTGCCTCTCTACCTTGGTGGTCAAGAAGCAATAGTTATCAGTAATGGCTGGACTACACAGATCTCACGCTTCAACTCTACTTTAAAATTCATACCCTGTTGAGTTTCCCTGGTGAATTCATGCCCCGTTTACTGCGTCACTGCTGAATTCGTTCCACTCTATCCTGTCGCCATCAAATACACACTCCTTCAGTCTCGCAACCAATCTCACCCCCTGTCCTGTGGTCACTGAGCATGTGCAGCCAGATCTGCCCCTTTTCTATAAGGACTTGAGGCTCAGACATTCTTTATTGTCAACGCATCCATGTATAACTACAATGTCTTGAAATGCCCTTTGCCTTGGGTCCCCTGTAGTGCTACACATCTATACAAATGCAATAAGTACAATGTCTTTGTGTACCATTTCCTTGATTGTTTCATTGTCTATATGATGTTGTATCGCAACACACACATGTAAAGCACTTTAGGACCACTCTGTTGTGCAAGTGCTAAAAAATATAAAATAAAAAACATATGTATTTTTATATAAAAATATACAGATAATTTGAATAAATAAGCGTATAACATGAATAACACAATAAAAATGTAATCATAACCCTATTTCCAGAAAAGTTGGGACGGAAAGATATAAATAAAAACAGAATGCAATAACTTGCAAATCATAAAAACCCAGATTGAAAACAGAACAGAGACAACATATCAAATGTTGATGGTGAAAAATTGTACTGTTTTATGACAAATTATAAGCTCAGTATGAATTTGATGGCAGGAACATGTTTCAAAAACGATTGGACAGGGGCCAGTTTACCACTGTGCTGCTTCACCTCTTCTGTAAATGTTTGGGAACTGAGGGGACTAGTCGCTTGCTGGAGTTTCGGAAGTGAAATGTTGTCCCATTCTTGCCTGATATAGAATTTCTACTTCTCCAGTTCAGGGTCTCCTGACTCCTTTTTATTCATGATAAGCTAAATATTTTGTATATAAAGAGATGTGTAGCAGCCAGTAATGTAATAACTGCCAACAACGTTGCAATTTTTCCATCCTTAATGTAATACAAGTCGATAATGTAATAACCAGCCAATAAAGAGATAAATTTCCTGAACCAATAACATAACTTCTTGCTGATGTTGTAATAAAGTGTTAGATTATTGGCCACTTATTATACTGTCACTTTCATCAACAGGCTGCTTTCATTAATCCGGTTCTTGCTCATCATCTGCATGCTCGTTATTCCTTTTGTATTTAGTGCTCCGTGCAAATCCAGTCACTTTGTATTTAAAAATCCTATTGGTTTCACGTGACGTGCTGACATTTTTGATCTGCGTTTGGTTAGTTTTTTTCCTAGTTTTGTAGGTGAGTTTTTGGCCATGTGAGGAAATACGGGAGACCCTGCATATTATGGACGAAGGTCATGTGGTTTGGTCCCACATATTGCAGTGAATTTATCGATATCAACTGCAAGTTGACCTACAATGTCATGCCACTTCCCTGAACTGAATAGTGGACAACTGCCTAATTCTGATCTGGATACATCGCCAGCACTCCATTTCACAATATTTGGATATTTCAGAAAATTTTGGCACGCAGGTGCAGTCATGCTGACCGCTCGGACTCCTCAAGTCCACTGATAATCTGTGGGGAAAAAATGGAGGATAAACAAACACAGGACATGATTATATTTATACTATAAACACTATCGTAGGAGGTAAATCAGACGGCTATTATTTTGGGTGAGAAAGTATCCATTTTCTGTAAAGACTTATCCTTTTCAGGGTCAGAGGCAGGGAGGAACCCAGGATGGGGGGCCAACCATCACACGCCACGCTCACACTCACACACCACTCACTCACACACCATGCTCACACTCACACACCACTCACTCCCACACACCACTCACTCCCACACCAGTCACTCCCACACCAGTCACTCACACAAGCACACCTACGGGCAATTTGGTAACTCCAATTAACCTCAGCATGTTCTTGGACTGTGCGAGTACCCGGAGGAAACCCCATGACAACACGGGGAGAGCATGCAAACTCCACACACACGGAACCCTGGCGGAGACTGAGACCCTAGTCCCAGAGGTGTAAAGCCACAGTTCTAACCATGTCGCTGTCGGGGTTAGGGATGTACCTTCCTATTCCATTTTCTTTTTTACTTTTCATTATTTTTTTATTCTCTCTCTTCAAACTTACTTGGTTCCATTTTGTTTCTTTTACCTCCATCCTTCAGGGTGCCGTGTATCTGTTGCTTTTCTTTTGCATAGCTATTCATATTAGCCTTATAATTTCACTTACTTAAGCGACAGACGGAGTCTAGAAGAGCCCATCTCCTAGGCCGTTGCTGGCTGGTTTTTCTCTCTTGCTCCTTCCTCACGCACAGACGTTCTCATGTTCCAGAGTCAAAAATTGTTCCAACTCCCAGCTCTGCTGTTCTTCCTCACTTCACGTTACCCTCCCACAAATCCCAGCAGGAGGCTTTCCATCGAAGCCTGTAAGCACTTTCTGTACAGACACAGACGGCCTACGTCTGATCCGTAGACAAGCTGCATTGTGGCACCCTCTATAGCTCATGCGTAGCCCTTTATGAAGGCCTGAAGTGACCAAACAGTCAATCTGCCCAACATGTATGAGCTATGGGTGAGATGAAGGAACTACACACTGAGGCCTCACAGGATGTGTTGAGCAATGCCAAGATACATGTTTTATTTCAAGCCGTTACTGTACTTGTTACTATATCTGTTAATTCTGTAAACCTTTGTGAATGATTGAATGAACAAGTAATGAATAAGTGAAATACTGGTCTCACGTTTGTTCATTGTTAATGAATCGCGACATATTTTATGTCAAGGAGCTACTATATTAGTTGATGATTTGCACTTCATTAGTAACTGGTTTTCTTCTAAGTATTTGTGCCCAGTAAAGTGTTACCCAGAGTCCTAACCCAGTATGTCAAATAACAGCCCTGGTTAACAACCCCAATTAATTCCTAACCTATCAGTAACCCAGGTTACTGAATGATAAACCAATCGATAACCGTGTTTACTGCATCCCACACCGGATCAATAATCATTGATCCACGTTACTGAATGCTTACTCAAATCACGATCCAAGCAACTGCATCCTTTTCAAAGAAATTATCATGTGCAAGAAGTACTACAGGGCAGTATGGAGATGAACATCATACCCAGAAGTACTACAGGGCAGTATGGAGATAAACATCATACCCAGACGTTCATCTCCATACTGCCCTG